>CM074784.1:22556928-23072646 GCA_037355745.1 Pseudo-nitzschia multiseries | reverse complement strand
GGGGGGGGGGGGGGGGGGGGGGGGGGGGGGGGATTCGTTAGACTAGCGGCGGTGCAACATTTGAAAGTGATTTAGTATGAATGGAAGCCTGGGCGGGAAGAAGGCAGCTGCTGGAATGAAAAAAGATCATCTACTAGTTGCTGCTGTAGTCAAAGCAAAGGATGATGCGCCGGCCGGTGCTTTGGAGTGGAGCAAGGAGGTGGATGGCACTGAATTGTAGCGGCTGGAGAAAGCAGAGATCATCATGAAAGAAGAAACACTCTTGGGAAAGGCCGCCATGGCAGAGAAGTTGTTAGAGAAGTGGGTGTTCAAACAATTAAGAAGAAGGTGACGCCAGAGATGCTGGAGATTGCAGACCTGGATGATGGGAAGATTGAATACATTAAAAGGATGCAAGCAACAAGGGTGAAACAGGAACCAATGTGGGGTTTGGATATGGCTGCAGTGTAGTCCTCATTGACGACGAGGACAGGACGGCATCGACAACGTATTTTGCCCTTCGACGCCGACACCGTTGGTTGAAGTGACTTCACGACCAAATTTTTCATTTTCACCTACCGTACGGTACTCGTACTCACCATTTCAGCGACTCAACGTTTTGACTCAACCGACAATAGGTACTGCTACTCAACCGACAACATAACAAATAGTTGCCCATCCGTTGAATATGTCACTCGAGTTGCTTGTTTGCTTGTATCTTCTAGAAGATGAGGAGGATGATGATGACGATGATGATGCTGATGACGCAGAAGAAAGGCGTCGAAGAGATAGGAGGACACTGAGGATAGCCCTACGCCGTCATTCCGAGTCTCCCTTTCTTTATCTATTCAACTCTGGCAATGATCAGGCTCTTCTCAACTGCTGTGGTGTCAACCACACAGTCTTTAGAGAGCTTCTCGGTCTATTTGAACCAACATTTGATAGTTACACAGTTGATAGATACACCGATGCTGTTTGGAAAAGGAAGGTTAACGCTAATGGAGTATGGTGTGGAAGAAAGCGTGAGGCAAACGCGACTTGCTGTCTTGGTCTAGTACTTCATTGGTTTAGAACACGAGGATCCGTTGCAAGATCTGTGTCGATGGCATTTGGACTCACCTCTACTGTTATGTACAAATGGTTGAAGTTCTCCAGAAAGGTTCTTTTCTTCATATTGCAGTATCATCCAAAGGCAATGATTAGACCTCCAACTGAAGAAGAACTGGAGGAATACATAAGCGCAATTGGTGCCAAATACCCAAGACTAAAAGAACGCCGTGTCTGGGGTGCTTCTGATGGACTCAAAGTCAAAATTCAGCAGTCTTCCAATTGGTTGATTCAGAGCCGGTATTACAACAGCTGGGTCTGTGACACTTATGTCAACAGTGTCTTTGTCTTTGCTGCCGATGGGAGAATTCGTATTTGCTGTTACAACTGCCCGGGTACCTGGCATGACAGCACGATCGCTGATCATGGTGTTTATGATAAAATAGAAGAACTGTTCGTCAAGTTCCAAGCTATGGTTTGTGTTGACTCCGCATTTAGGGTTGCCACAGGTATACACCAATGCCTTGTCCAAAGTTCGCAGCACGATCCGGATACCCTCGAGGCTATTATGTTGAACAGAGAAGCAACGTCCCTTCAACAGTTATCAGAGTGGGGGATGCGAATGATCCAGGGGCAGTTTCCGCGATTGAAAGACAGACTCCTATTGGAGACGTTTGGCAATAGGAAGGTCATTTTGAACTTAATGATGCTTCTGTACAATTACCAAACAAGTACCATTGGTCACAACCAGATCCTGAATGTTTTCATGCATAAGAAGGAAGGATACTTCTCTTATGATGACAACTTACCGGAAGATGCCACCGGCATCTTCGACCGTTGAGCCGTTGAGCAGTTCGCCTTTGCAGTTCGCAGTTCGCATTCGAATTTCGCTTTGCGTGGTTGAGTAGATTGTTGATTCCGAGTAGATTGTTGTTGAGTGAGACCATGGTCGATACGGTTGATTGGTCCAAAGTTGATTGCCGGTTCTCCACCATGGTCGATTGCCATCGACCATGATGGTTGATTAGATTGCAAAGTGTAGATAATGATTAGTAGCTTTTTAATTTACAAATTAGTAGTACTAGCTTTTGCTGTAGAGGATTTGGACATAGCTTTCGCTGTTGGTAACTTTTGGAATTATGAGCTTAGAGCTTGCTGGAAAGATACAAGTAGGATAGCTGCAAGAATACGAGTAGACACGAGTAGATACGTGTTGTACTAGTTTCGATCTGGATGGAGTAGTTTTGCTTTTGGTGTTCGGGTTCGTAAAAACCGCACGACTCCTCAAGAGGGGTTCAACTCCTTAAGAGGGGTTCAACACAGCGCCGGACGGGTTAATCCCATCAGTTCTTCCATACATGGAAATGGGAATCGAAATGGGAATCGACGTGGGAATCGTTGACTCCTATCGATTTGATTCCGACTGATTTGAGACTTTCATGTACTCCCACCAACTTTACGATTGCAGGAGATATTACTAGTAGTTGCTAGTAATTCATTATTTTTACGAGTAATTCATTATTTCATTTTCTTGGCAAGTTGCAAAGCTCATAATTGGAATTCTTCGAAAACCAAAAGCAACTTGTTACCACTACTAACTAATCTACTAATCTGAACCTACTACTACTAATCGTAATCTTCCAATCGACAATCTTCCAATCAACAATCGACAATGGTGGTGGTACTTTCCAAAGAAGAAAAGACAAATGTTTTTTGGTCTCTTTTAGCCAAAGCAAAAAGAAAAGACCGAGCCACAACCCAACGTTAATACGGGGATTTGATTCTTTATCACCGGCACGAGCTTAGTCAACACCGAGAAGAGATTCAAGAGCTTCTTAAGCTTCTTCGACCAATCAATGCAGAACCAATTGTTATTAATGGAGTCGCCTTTCCCAACCCATCTAATGGTAATGATTTGTTTGGCGATTCTGATTCCGATTCCGATTCCGATTTTTCTGAACCTACGCCGGATGTTCCTGCTATTTTTCCGGATCCTCCTGCTCAACCTACACCAAATGTTCCTGCTATTGAATAGGAACCACCAGACTCTAAAGTGGAGTCGGCCAGGGGGGGGGGGACCGAGTTGGAGTTGTTGGGATCGCCGGGCTGGGGGGGATTTGAGTTGGAGTTGGAGTTGGAATTTGAGTTGGAGTTGGAATTTGAGTTGGGACGAAGCCCGTTTAGGAGTATGGTGGCAACATCTACTATGGCGGCCTTCAGCGATTCCAAGGCAGCCTCTCTTTGTTCCCCTTCAAGCCGTTGATACTCTATTCTTTGTTCCCTCTCGCGCTCGGAATTCTCTCTCAAGAAATCAAGAATTTCCTGGCATCCGTTGGTGCTGTTGCTGTCAGTGGTGCTGATGTTGGTGGTGTTCCTGCAGTACTGTCTCTTTGATCGCGGAGTGCTGGTGGGAGAAGGGGAAGCACGCGTGGCAGGAAATTGTTGAGATGAAGAAGAAGAGGAAGCCGGCCGAGACCAAGAGCGCAGAACAACAATTCTTGGTGGTACGTTTATGGGAGTCGTTGGTGTATTGTTTATGGCAGTTGGTCATGTATTGAGTTCTGGTTCTTCTTGGGTTAGTTGGGAAGGTTGACGAAGCGGTGGTTGTGTTGGCTGGGTTGGCTCTTCTGTTGACTGTTGGGTTGGCTCGTCTGTTGGCTGGATTGGCTCTGTTGACTGAGTCATTGTTTGCAAAGGTTGACCAAGTGGTATCGGAGGAATGTTATCATCGTCAGAGTCCTCCTCCTCCTCACCACTACTTGCTATGTATTCTTTGTCTTCCGTGTTGGTCTGGTATCCTTCTTCCATTCCATATGGCTCTTGTCCGTCACCAACTCCTTCCTTGCACTTAATCAAATACTTAACCCTCTTTGCCAACTTCACGTCCTTGGGGCAATTTGGATCCCCGGTAGGAATTTGTTTCCGATATAGACCGTTGTATTTCCTACGGAGGTTCTCAACACTTCGATTGGTATCAGGGAAGTTGTCATTATGGATTAGGCCGACTTGCGCCCAATCCTCAGGACCAACAGGAAGGATTGCTTTGAGGGTGTATAGAAGTTCCATGACTTCTCTTCTGCTGTACTTTCTTTTCCCGGACCTTTTTCCTGCTGTCTTCACCATCATCGCTTCGATATAAAAATTATGTCTGGAGCTGAAGAATATGTATCTCTTCCTCCATCGTTGTCACATAGCAGCAACAACAGCGGATAAACCATTATTAGTAATTCGGTTTGGTTGTTGTGGTGCGTTGGACAATATTTTGTACTACTTTTTGTTCTAATACTACTACTCGTACTGAAATCAGCCAAAATTGGCGATCTGATCCGTTGGAGGATGTGTGATTAGTCCGTTGGGGGACTGACAAAAAATTCAGTCAGGAGTTCCGTTATAAAAAAGTGTAACGTTACAAATCATAGTCGACGTGAGCTCACATCGACTATGATTTGTAACATTACGACTGGTTAAGTAGAAAATTTCCGGTTTATGTAGTACATAAAAGTATTTCGGGAATCACCCAATGCATACGGTACCGTACGTACCGTTAGTATTTAAAAAACTAATTTAGTATAATATGCAACCGGTTCCGTGTACGAGTACGTACTCGTACGAGTAGTCATAGTCGTACTCGTACTCGTAGACGTCGTTGTTGCAGTACTCCATTATTTAAATGTACGGAAAATACTGTGTCCCGATCGCCCTGCTCGCTCGGACACCCGAAAATATCGCATAAGTCAGCCCATGTACTGCATGGACGTAAAACACCGTAGAGGCGCGATGATCATTCATTCGTGTGCACAAAAAATGAGTCGTTTTTGAATCGAGTCCAACGAGGCTTTACACAAAGTAATAGGGCGTTGAACCCTTTTTCGGTGTTTCTCAAAAAGGTAAGTAACGGATACGAGTATCGTTCTCACTCATACGAGTACAAGTACTCGTGCTCGTACTCGTACGAGTAGTACTTGCGACACGTCCGATGTTAGATGTTTTGTTCTATTCGGTTCTGTCCATTCGGATTGTTGTTGACATCCTCGTCTCCCGACCTCTAAAAAATAATTACCTCGGATTGGTTGTAATTTAACCGTTTTAATACACGACAAGAGAGTCGGCCCTCTTTGGTTTTCGCATCGACCCAATAGGGAAACTCGTACCGTTGCTCTCCAAACTCCCAAAAAGAGGCCAAAGAGCTCAAATAAAAAAATAATTAGCACCGTACCGTACCGGGAAGGCTAAGAACACGCTAAGAAGATACGTTATGTTAAAACACTGGAAGACATCCTTCCTAGCAACATCCAATTTACGGTACGGTAATTACCTGTTGAACTCATCGCATCATCCGTCAGCAACACTTACTGTATCGAATCGGTCAACAACAAATAACTCTTTAAAACTCGGTCCGACGCGTCGGAAGCAAAGGGGCAGGCCAAACTCTGGGGAAAGACTATCGTCGGGTGGGAAATCTGCGATACGCAACAACCTAGATAGATAGACTCTGCCCGGACCCAGAGCGAGTCGCATCCTTCCCGCGAGGCGGCAGCAGATTGAGCCCGCGCACGTCGCTCGGTACCACACCACACACACCACACCGCATCGCATCGCATCGCATCGCATCGCGTGGTAGCTTTCGAACAGTGGAGGCCGAGGCGGATCCGGAATGAATCAGTATCCCCACTCCAGTTCGGGCAGCATTCACTCGAATTCTACGAAGCACATTAGCAATCTTCCGCAGCAGACACATACACAGACACATATACAGCACGATCCTTCGCACAGAATGCATTCCAACTATGGGTATTCCCATTCCGTGAACATGCAATCTTCCAACCAAATCGAAAACCCGACGATCGATTCCTACAACAACGGGAACGGCTTTACACCCATCGCGGGCAGCAACCGGGGAAGCGCTTTGTTTTACAACACGCCAACATCAACATCAACACCGCCCCGCGGCAATAGCAACAGCAACAGCAACAGCAACGGAAAATCCTACGGCGCCAATGGCGGGCCCGCCGCCGGTCGGTCGTGCCTGGTGATCCCCAGCTTTGGAAGCGGCAAGAAGAAAAAGAAACCCACCAAGGAAAAAACGTCGCCAGCCCCAAACAAGAAGAACGGGGGATTGTTTGCGCGCACAACTCCTCCGTCGTCGGCGGCATCGACCGCCACATCGGTCGAATCCTCCACGGTGGATCCCTTCCACGACCACCACCACAGCGACAAGCAGAGCTTGCTCAAGTCGTTTTCGAAAAAGGGTGGCGGAGCCAACGCGAAGGATTGGTACCTCGAAACGATGATCGAAGAAGACGAAGAAAACGACGCAGCCAACAACAAACGCAACAGCAGCAGCAACAACAACAACAACAACAAAAACAATAAACACAAACACGGCAATCTGATTTCAAACACACAGTCGATTCCGAAGCAGCAGCAGCAGCAGCAGCAGCAACAGCAACAGCAGCAACAGAATCCCTACCCGCAGTATGCCCGGCCCCAGCGACAATCCCCCAGCGAAGACTTTTCCGCTTCGTCTGCGGAGGCTGTTCCAAACCTACTCAAGCTCCCCAAGGCCGAGGATCGAAGTCACCAGGCACGAGCTCGCCAGAGCAGGATGCACACCTACAACGGTGAGATCGAACCCGAGGGGGTTCGAGGTCAAGAAGCAACCGTCACGACGGGTACCACGGCCAGCATCACTCGGAGCACCCAATCGTTTGGTCGCAGTCGGGCATCGCCTCCACCGCGCACAAACCACAACCACCAGCAAGCGGCAGCCATGCGGGACTTTACCAATTCCACCACGTCGGAATCCTCGTCCCAGTTGCTCCCGATTCGCCACGTCGTTTCGAATCGCGAGAAACCTCTCCGGGACTTCCTTGTTGTTCCCGCCGGACGATCCGGACGACGATAGCTTCGACGACGATTTTCTATCGAACCAGTCGCCACTGAAAGCTCCTCTGGGCTACCGGACCAATCGAACAATGGACATGGACCACCGGTACGGCGATGGAAAAGGAGACGACGAATCCGAAGACATTATTTCGCAAAACCGGGACGAAAGCGAGCGGCCACACCGGCATCAAGACGACAGCCGTTCGGTGTCTACTCGCTCGATGCTTCTCAAAAAGGAGAAACAACGAGAGCGAGAGCTGCGAGCTCTTTTTGCCGACGAGCACGACGACGACAGAAATAATTCGAATCCGAGCGATGCCAGGAGGGGCAGTCCTTCGATGCAGATGCCGGTGGGCCCCGGTCCCTTGACCCGCATGAATTCACGGGGCGAGGAGCAGGGATTTGTTGTAAGCACAACAAAGCCAACACCGGCACCGGCACCGTCCAAGTCCCAGCGGAGGTCGGCCCCCGTCAACGTCGACGATGCGTCGTTTGAAGAGCCACTGGATCACATCCAGGGCATTAATGCCATGGCCATGGAACACGTCACTAAGGGAGAATTTGACCTGGCACTCCAGGCCTTTACGCAGGTCCTCGAAGTCTACATACAAGAGCACGGTGAGTCGCATCCTCTGACGGCCAGCGTCCACCACAACCTCGGTACCGTTCACACCAAGCGGGCTGCCGTTGCTTCCCGAACACACCCTCCACCAGCGCCACTGCCGGGAACAAGCCCTCCAGTGCTTCCAGGCCGCGGCGCGGTCAGCGAGAGATTGCCCCTCGCTGGGTCCCAGCCATCCAAACGTTGCGGTCAGTCTCGTCCGGATAGGATTCCTGTTGTTGCAGTCGAGACAATACCGGAACGCCGTCATTACCTTTGAAGAGGCCCTCCGCATTCGAACCGAAAACTTTGGACCGACGCACGGATTGGTGGCAAATCTATACAACAACCTGGGAGTCTGCCACATGCACCTGCAACACTTTCCGGACGGACGCAAATTCTTGCAGCAGGCCCTGGACATTCAGAAGGAACTTCTCGGCCAGGGAGACGACGATTCCACCGCACTGCTCGAACTGGCCGACACACTGTGCAACATCGGAGGCCTGAATCTGGAATGGATCCGTCGGCAGGGTCCGGATGCACGCCATGCCCTGGACGCCGAATCGGCCTTTCTGGAGGCCCTGGAGTTGCGCTCGCAAGTCCTGGGTGAAGACCACGTGCTTACCAACCAGGTGCGGTCGCTCCACGACATGGTTCGAAGCCTACAGGTGCCCAAGAACGTCGAAAAGTCCAGGGCATCGTACAATCCCAGTCCGAGTCCCAGCTGGACCTCGGCGAATTCTTCGAACCAGGGAGGAAAAGCGACTACTTCGAACGGAAGCTATTATTCTCCGGCAGGGATGTCGGACATTACTCCTTCGGAGGGGGCACGCACAACCGCGAAAAACTCGTCGCTTCACAGCAACAGCAACCGCGACCGCGGCATGTCGGCCGTGTCTTCGTCCACCCCGAGCCAAGACACGAGTCGCCTGAGTCTGCCAGCCTTGAAAATGACCGACGACGAGTCGATGTTTCCAAACCGCCGCTCGGGATCAACCGATACTCGAAATACAACGACGCCCAGTTTCATGGACGGCTACGATGCCATGGAAGAAAGCTGTTTGTTGCGAAAACCCGCCGATGACGAGCAGTCAGGCGAGCCAGGCCGGGGGATTTGTTAGTTATGCGCAGAGCACGGTATCGGCCGGGAGCTGGGTAGACTCATCTCGACACAGTGACAATGATCGAGTCGGAAACACGAGGCAGGCCAACTTTGCGCCGGATTCCCGCAGAGACTTTACGCACTCAGCATCACACAGAGGCAACGGCACGGGAAGTTCCGCTGTCGAAAGGACGGTCGACGAGAGAGACGGAAACGCTATCGAGGATGGATTGGTTCCTCTCGCGGGAAATTGGTTGGGACCAAGAAATGTTCACAGATTATCGCCTGATTGTCTTCAGAATCCATCCGAGAACTTGCATACGATCCACAACTGCGCGGCGACCTACATGGCCAACGGGCGTTACGCAGAAGCAGTTTCGTTGTTGGAGATAGTAGTAGAATGTCAGAAGACGAGACACGGAGAACTCCATCAAGATGTAGGATCGGCGGTTCACAATGTCGGTATTGCTTACCTGCGAATGGAAGAACACTATGATGCTTTCCAAGCCTTTGAAGAAGCAGTGAGGGTGCGAAAGGCTTCTCTCGGCCGAGAACATCCCGACGTGGCTGTCTCGTTGGTGAAATTCGGCATTTCGTTAATGTTGCTACAGCGTCACGAAGATGCCCTCTGGATTTTCCGTGACGCTCTGTCGATTCGGAAGCAAGCACTCGGCGATCTTCACCCGTCGAACGCTCGCATCTGCAACAATATTGGATGCGTTCACGTGGAGCTTGGAGACCTGAAAGAAGCAAGAAAAGACTTCGAACTGGCGCTGGATATCCAGCGGAATGCTCTTATTCGCAATCCGGAGAACGGACCAATGATCTTTGGCGCATCGACGACCTTGCAAAACCTGGGGTATTTGTACGGGAAATGGGATATGTATGAAAAGGCAGCAATGGTATTGCGGGAATCACTGAGTGTAAGTAGTAACTGTGTACTCGAACCGAACACCAAAAATTGTCACATGTTACTGATTTGATTTTTTATTATTTAAACTTCAACAGCTCCAAGAAAAGATAATGCACCCTGAACATCCGACAGTTCTTATCACGCTTGAAAGTCTAGCAGAAACTTGTTTGGATGCCGAGAGATTCACGCATGCATTGAAATACTATCGTGAATTATTCGACAGATCTCAGTCGATGGAATCGGTCGACTGTTTTAAGCAAGCACTAACACTTCATACTATTTCTACCATTTACGGACACTTGGACGATCCAAGAGCGCAGAAGAATAAACTGGAAATGGCACTGAGCTTTCTTATATCAGACGATCCAAACAACCGACAAGACAAGATAGAGGAGCGACTAGCATTGGAGAAGAAAATACTGGGGGAATTAGAAATGATAAAAGGGAATCTTCGTTCCAAAGTTAGATGGAATTAGCTATGTCAGGGAAATACAATTTCTTGAAGAAATAATGTTAAGGTTTGGATTGTACAATACTGCAAAATAGTTTCTACTTGCGTAGAGTACGTGTAGTCAATCTAAGAACAAGATAACATTGTTTCTTTGTAGCTCAAATCTACGAAAGAGATGAGGTGCAAGGTGTTGCAGGTACCGGTATTGTTCGTCGAGTAGGCAACTTTTTTGTTGTCGTACTTTTGCAGTTTCGGATCTGTTACCCAAAGACAGCTAGTATGCTTACAAGGATTGCAACCAAAATGTGAAGAGGATGGTGCGCGATTCGCTTCATTGAAGGGGGGGTCAAGAATTCTAGATCTTCACTTGAATTTCATGCCTTCAGTTCAATGCCTGTTCATGTTGATCATGAAAGCCCGAGTGCAAGAACATCAATCATCAGGATGGTCGCTGAGAAACGACTACAATTGTGTTCCGTCTGTCTTCATCTTTGCTGCTTCTATTCATACTACTCAGAAAACCTTCTGATTTTGAACTTCGAGAAAAAAACATTAAGCATCGCAACAAACCCTGGACCTGTGTTCCCTTCATGCTAGCTAGCTAGTACAAAGTAGTTGTGACTCTTGAGATATCGTTATTCTATGCTTCTAGTTATCAAGTATTTAGACGTGGTGGACAAATAATGAAATTCGCATGAACTCTAATGAAAGATGCTGTGGTATTGTGCATCTGTCTTGTCGTACGTATGGGACGTACCGTACATACCGTATTGCGTCCAAGTACGTACCGTATTAGTCGTGCAACAGAACAAAGTTGGGATTCATCCTGCACCCTCAGAACTCACAACTCGCAATAGACGTCACATTTTCGATGCTACCGGTACGAAGTACTTCCGATCAGACAGTCGCTTGCCACAACCTTCTGTACTGATCCCATGAGATGATACAATGGCAGGCAAGAACGGTTCTAGCGGCTACGATTGCTGCTGCTAGGAGTTCTCGAGCAGAATGCTGGTGGTTAGGAATAACAACGCGTTATTCCACAACGGCAACAGCAACAGCAACAGCAACAATTTCTGCATCGGCATCGGCATCGCCTTCGCCATCCATCTCATTCGTCGTAGGGGACATTGCTTCCATAACAGCGGATGCCATCACGGTGTCATCGAACGAAAGTCTGGCAGGAAACCTCCAAACAAATTATTGGAGGTTTTCGGGGAGGACCAACACCAATGGGTCGGTTCGGACCAAAGGAGGTAGGGATCTGGATGATTTTTGTTCGGAACAAATTCGAAAGTTGCAGTTGCGTAAGCCGACACGAACACGTGGACGAGCACGAGGACGATGACGAACAACAAGGATCGAGTCTGCTAAAAGTCGGCGAGGCCGTCACAACCATGGCGGGGAAGAACATACCAAATGCAAAGTCCGTGATTCATGTAGTTGTTCCCGATCGTATTGCATACTACGATGATAGTGCCACTAATTCAGCAACAGCAACAGCAGCAACAACAACAACAGCAGCTGCGTCTATTAGTGTGACGAGCGGTGGTAGCACCCGTGCCGATGAAAATGTCATTGTGTTGCTCCGAAAGAGTTACAGCTCCGTCCTGGAGTGTGCCGAAACGGATGCAAATGCGGAAAGCCTTGCAATCCCGGCGCTGGGGTGCGGAATCAAAGGATGGAACCACAGGATCTCGGCGCGAATTGCTCGCGAGGCCGTCGAACAGCGTTATAATCATTGTGTGAGCAAAACGAACAGCATCGTCGAGACTAGTAATTACTGGTGGTCCACCACAGAGGGTTTTTGCAACACATTGTTTTTGTTTTGCAATCAGCGTCCGTTCGGGATGTGTGGGAAAGTGAATTCAAATCTACCGGCATGACTGAAACAAGAACTCCGCTGTAAAACCGATAATGTTCTCACGGGGAAAGAACAACAAAAGGAAAGGAAGGAGGATATTTGATTAAATTCTAGGAGTCACTATTTATTTTATTTGATGCGAGTGACCAAGACCTCGAACAGAAGAGTGGCGTCTGTCTTGAAGAGTCGTTCGTAAATGCGCTTCCCATCCTTTGTGGTGGGAAGAGGGAGCTGGTTGTCGTTTCTCGCCGCGAATACCTGCGTCGAAGGAAGCTCGATGCGCCTCAGTCCGTTTCGGTGCATGCCCATCATGGCTTCTTCCAGACCGGGTGGCAGTTCACCGCTTCCGACCGTCCAGGCAATTTCGTTGAAATCGGTATCCATTTTGGTCGTGAAATATTTGACACCGCCTGGTTCGTTGGCGGTGGAAAAGGATTTGCATCGGATGCTCATTTCGGCAGCAATCTTGGATCCATTTTGAATCACTGTTGTTTGTTTGTTTGTTTGTTTGTATAATGCCAAGACGTGCGTTTCATATCGTGCATTACAAAAATGAACAAGAGTGAGCATATGTACCATGTAACGGAGAAGAAATTCATAAATCACCAATTGCTGCTATGCTTGTCGTCGTCGCTATGTGTTCGGTTATCGTCCGTTACGTACGCTACGCTACGTTACGCACCTGCGTCTCCTTTACCCTCTCTGTATTCTCGGTATTCCACCCCAGAAGGGAGTTTTTCATAGGGGATGTTCAGATTGTCGCTGGCGGGTCGTTGGATCTCCTCGATTTGTACGCAACCGTTGCGCGGTACCCGCGACATCTCCTTCCACGGAATAACTCTTTAGCAACGACGGGTCGATACCGGCATTTGCGGGGGAGGTGAATGTCCCCGCGGTGCTCAATGCAGCGGCCCCCGCGAGAAGGGAGTTGACAAACGACCGACGGTTGTCCTCTGCGGCGTTGCCGTCGTCGTTGCTGCGACTACCGTGCATCATCGTCGTCGTCGTTGTTGTTGACGTTGACGTTGACGATCCGAGTGTTTTCCATGTTGGGGTGTTTTGGAAGGCACCGGCCGAAGACAGGACACAAAGCAATATAATTTGTTGGAAGTTCATCATCGTGAAAAAGCCTGAACGGAATCGTTGTCGTCGTACAAAAATTGTGAAAGGGATCGCTGTGTCAAAAGGGTCAATCATGATGTGAACAACAGATACTTCGTATTTTTTCGTTGCTCGGTTGCTGCGTTGCCCTTACAACGTGTTTCGTGTGTGAGTATCTTATCATCATCTAACCATCTTTTGTTGACACGGTACACGTCACTCTATCGGATCAGTTCTGGGAGCTTATTTAGTTTTGGTATTTCACCCGGCTCGTGGGACTCGGCTCGTGACTGCAAAAACCCAACTTGAAGAACGCTGCCAATCTGGTTAACTGAGTCTCAGGATGACGACGGGTGGAAGATCGGCGAAGAGGAAAAAAACACAGAACACACCATAAACCTACTGAGTACGAGTACGAGTACGAGTACTTGTACTACTCGTACCTACCAGGTACCTCCCCTCGTTGTCTGAGTTACTGTAGGGTAGATCATTCCGGACCTTCCACGAAACTAAACTAAATTCTGCAAAATCCATACCGGAGACAAGTTGTGTCTAGTAAAACATCTGTTGTAAGCCGGTGCAACACTCGTCTTGAACAGATCCAGTTGGCGTAAAGCAACACAGAGCTTCACGGAAGCAATTTTTGAGTACAGACGACAATGATATCAAAAGCAAGAACATCGCACATCGGTTTGACGACACAGATGAGTGGACCAGCAAATCAACGACGACGACGACAACAAACGGCTGGTGCCACGGCGCTATTGGGCTTTTGTTTCGTTCTTCTTGTCTCGACAGAACAAGGACACGCCTTTACTCCCGAATGCGCACGATCGTCATCCAATCCTTGGAATAATGCCCCTGTTGCAGACTCGTCTTTCCGAGACGAAAACGACTCCACATCATCCTTTCAGAGACGATCGTTGACACCGCCGTCGTCCTCTCTGTTGATGGCAACAACGATAAATTCGTCCTCTTCATCGTCGTCGTCGTCCTCCTCCTCGTGGTCCAGGCTTTCGAATGCCGATCTCGACCGAAAAATTGTGGGCCTGGGACGCAAGGGAAAAACAGACGAAGCCCTGAAAATATTCGAGAGCATCGATCGACCCAATATACGGATAATAAACGGAGCCATCGATGCCTGTGCAAGGGCGAGACCGACGAGACTGAAGAAGGCCTTTGAGATTCTCGAGGAGGCTATCGCAAAGAATCCAAACTTAAAACCCAACGTGTTCACGTTCGGATCGTTGCTAAATGCCTGCAACCGGGCACGGAACGTGGACAAGGCCATGCAAACACTGCGGTCGATGGAAAAAGAATACGGCGTCGTTCCGAATGCGATTGTGTATTCGTCTGCCATTTCGGCGTGTGCCCGATCGGAACCACCCAAACCCGAACTGGCTCTCAAACTTCTCAGAGAAGTGGTCGAAGAAAAGAAACTGTCCATGAGCGTCGTGGGATTCAATGCGGCGATCTCCGCCTGCGCCCAGGCCTCCGATTGGGAAAACGCCATTTCCCTCTTGACGAGAATGGAAGAAGCAACGATAAACAGCAGCAGCAACAACAACAACACCGAGAACGATTTCTTGGTTCCGGAGCCCGATGTAGTGACGTACGGAACGGTATTGGCGGCGTGCGAACGCGGAGGCCAATGGAAACTCATTCTGAAAAAAGCCGAATCGATGCGGGAACGCGGGCTGCCCCTCGACGGCCTTTCCGTCATGACGTGTCTCCACGCGTGCGCCGAGCTCGGTCTGGCCTACGAGGCCCTCCGGTACCTCGACACGATGAAATCGGTCGAGGTTGTGGCGCCCCGGACCGCGCGATACCAGCGGTTCGGTGCCCGCAAACCCCTGAACGGCCCCGACGCCGTGGCCTACCGGTGCGCCATCTCGGCCTGCGCCCGCGGCGGTGCCTGGCGGGAGGGGATCCAGCTCCTGGAGGAGTGCAAGAACGTCACCGGGACACCCGCCAACACCGTGGCGTACACCGCCGCCATTACGGGATGCGAGTACGCGGGAGAATGGAAAGAGGCCTTTTTCCTGCTCGACAAGATGCGCAAGGAGGGCGTCGAACCGAACGAACACACCATGGGTGCCGTGATCGGGGCGTGTGCGACCGCGTGCGGGAAAGACGACGAAATGAACGCGATCGCCTCCGGTGGCACCATGCCGCTGGCGCAGAAGAAGGCCATCCAGTTGCTGAGCGTGATGAAAAAGGACCCGAACCTGGTCAAACCGAACATCCAGGTATACAACGCCGCGATACGGGTATGTGCCGAAGCGCGCGATAGCAAGCGAGCCTTTCGCATCCTCCAGGATGCACAAAAATCCGGAATCGAACGGACCCAATTCACCTACGGGGCTCTGATGACGGCATGCGAGCGCATCGGTTGTGTGGAGAGTGCCAGCAAGGCGTTCCGCATGATGAGAGAAGACGGCATCAAGCCGAACGAAATTATCTACGGAGCCGCCATCAGTTGTTGTCGGAAAGCGAAGGAGCCCAAGAGGGCACTGTTGTTGCTGAGAAAGATGATCAGCGAAGAACTGTCGCCCAATGCGGCAACGATCAACACGGTCATGCTGTCGCAAACCGATTCGGGAAAATCATCGGACAGCGAAAAGGTCTTGCAGGTCTACAAGATCATGCAATCGGAATACGTGAGCGAGCGCGGGAGACCCAATCGGTACACGTACAACATCCTCATCAACTTTTTCGCCGACGCGAAACAACCCGCTACGGCCGAAGCCTTTTTGGACAAGATGCGAAAGGAGGGGTTCAAGCCCGATGTGGACTTGTTCACCAAGACCGTCACCGCCTACGAGCGTGCCCATCAACCCTTAAAGGCGCTGAACCTGATGGAAAGGATGCAGAACGACGGTTACGACTTTTACGGCAACAAGGTATTGAATGAGGCCTTCAAGAAGGCGGTCCGAGTCGTGAATGCCGTTGGTCAAAACTTTGCGGCCTCGGACGAAGAAAAACGAAGCATATCGCGGAGGTTGAATCGAACCGATACGTACGATAGCGACAACCACGACGACGACGATGATTACGACGTACATGGCACGAGTCCACAATACTAATGCGGCCAACCGATACCGATGATCGAGTTGGGAGAGGGCGTTTCATCAATACGTTGCAGCCTCAGACGAAAGAATAGAAAGAAAATATTACCACGGAGGCTCCATCAAATCAACGCACACGATGGCGACACAAACCCAACACGAATAAGGGCAATTACGACTGCACCGAAGACTGCACACACGCACACACTGCGCGACAAATGGATCACGGAACCATCCGTTCTCAATTGATCTTCCAGTCGAATCGAAACTACCTTTTTAAAATAGAGCGAGGGTTTGTTCGGATTTTTACTTATTGAGTAGAAGTAGCATTTTTTTGTAACTAGTCAAATAAGCAGTACACGTATTGTATGTTGTAGGATTATCTTTCCTGTAGAAAACGGGCTTTGTTTCGTATCAGAGTGGTTGATGCTGTATCATCCATAAGTTGCCCACAGCTTGTTCCCGCTACGATTTTGGAGATAGGAAGAAATTGAGGAGGGAAACAGCCAAGATTGTTGCGGCTGCTGTCTACCGTACGAGTACGTGCCCGGGACGCAAACCAATGATGGAGTGAAATGCCACTAGTGACTGTTTACAATCGTCCTCTCGTTTGCACCGGTCGAAATTGGACCGTTAGGGTTGTTGCATGCTCTGCGGTGAGAACACGATGCGAAACGAGTCCATATCGGCACCCCTGGTTCGTCTCGGACCATCCATCGAGCATGCGTGTTCGTCGACCGATTCGTTTCGGAACCTAGAGGCTCTCGGATTATTGGATCGGTACGATGCATCCAAGAGACAGAGAGATAGATAGGTAGAGAAAGAGAGAGCCTCGTCCCCGATCGGCGTTGGTTGATTGGACTTATCGCATCTCCCCCAGTGCTCGCTGTATCTGGTGCACCAAACCGTGGCACTGATCAAAGGTCAGTTTCGCGTCCGGAAATGCCGACACCAATTCGGATCGGGTGCTTGAACTCGCTGCCGCTGCCGCTGCCGCTACCGTTGAGGTTGACGTTGCCGTTTCCGCCTTGAGATCGAAACACCGAATCATGACGTGGGTCGAGACGGAAAAGCCCCCGACGTGTTCCAGAAGGATGCAATCCCGGATGGATTCCATCGGCAAGAGCGGATAGTTGCACACCTTCACACGGTGGTTGGTTGATAGCCGGTGATTCTTCTTCTTTGTCCGCGCCGCCGCCACTGGGGGAAGGTATCGTGCGAATCGTTGTGGTTTTGGATCGCTGGATTCCCAGCGGACACACCGTGACGGAGAGCTCGGTGTCCCGGATTTGGTGTCCCGTGGACCAACAAGTACCGATAACCGAACCAGAGGAACAACAATGCGAAAGCAGACGCGATGCAGCCGATCACAATCATGCTGTCGTCTCTGTGTCTTTCGAAAAAGAACAGCGCCACGCCGGAAGCCGAAAACTCTGAGGGTCTTTCTTGGGGGACGAAACCACCCATCGCAACAGCCACGGCAGGGACCAACAGAGGTGTTATCCATGCCCACCACCCGAGGGGTTGGAGATGTTCTCGCGAATGGATTTTGTAGCACGTCACCGCCGGGTCCATCGCTGCCGATGCTTCCACGCCGTCGCAGCTCTCTGCTCCCATGGTCGATCAACCGATCGTGGTGTAGTGTGCTGTGTGGCTGATAGAATTGATATCGAATTGATGTGTTACCAATCTAAGTAAGACTTGCTCGTACGAACCCTGTAGTAAAAAGATGTGCGACTAACATTTTTTCCCTTGACCGTGGTTTACGGTTTGTGACTTTTGACTTTTGACTAAACCTTAATCCTATTCATAACCTATCGGTGGCAGTGGTCGGGACTTTCTCGGGACGTGACATCATCGTTTTTCCTCTTTCAGAATTTTGATCGATTCCAATTATGAATCATATTTGGCTCACGTTTTCTACGCTCGATGACGATTGTAGGCAACTGTTTTTCCGTATTACCGGCACCACGAGAAAATGCTGTAAATGCCAATTCTACATTCTACACCACCTGTGTTCATTCACAAAAAACAATACGAAGTACTCACTCCGGAGTGATTGTCTCGAGAGAGAACCCGCCACGATGCTGTCTCGACTCCCCGTAGTTCTAGCACTATTCACGTCCGCCAACACAGTTCGGGCTTTTTCGGCAGTAACACACTCTACATCTACAATCACATCCTCGCGGTTGTCCGCCGCAGGAGCAGCAGGAAGCTCCGAGGTTGCGTGGACCGAAGCCGAGTTGCTGGAAGAAAAGATTCGGATGAGCCGGGGCATTGGCGACGTCGAACCGATTCCCCGGTTGGTCCGCATTCGGGCCGAACTCCTGGATCAAACTTCGATTTCCGACGTTGAGGAACTGCTGGAGGACAACAACAACAACGACAACAGCAGCAGCGATAACGGCGACGTGATCGCGACCAAGATCGTTCACTTCCAGCGTCACGGACAGGGGTACCACAACCTGCTCGGCGATGTCTTGCGGGACGCGGGCATCCGACCGGACATTTTCAGCTCGGATCCCACCGTCAATCCCTGGATCCGTCCCGAGATCGTGGATTCCCCCCTCACCGAGCTGGGAAAACGTCAGTGCGAGGGGCAGCGGGCCTCGGCGGCCCTGCTCAAGCCAAGGGCCGTGGTCGTCTCGCCGTTGCTCCGGGCCGTGCAGACGGCCAAGCTAACCTTTGCGGATTATGATTGTGGCGGCAACGCAAGCGCAAGCGAAAACGGAATCCCGTGGATCGCCCACGAGGGCTGCCGGGAAGAACTGGGGTACCTGGTCTGCAACAAGCGCCGGCCGCTCTCGGAAATCCGGGCCGACTTTCCGGGGTTGGAATATCCCGCCGAGATGAGCGAGGAGGACGTCCTGTGGGATCCGTCGGGCTTTTGAGAGCGAGACCGCCAAGGGAAACCGCATCTACGACTTTTTGGTCAACTTTCTGGCGGAGCGTCCCGAGCGGAACCTGGCGGTGGTCTGCCACTCGGCCTGGCTGGCCGCCATGTGCAACGACGTGATGGACTGTGGCGGCGACGAGAATCTCACGTCGTGGTTCGGTGTCAGCGAGATCCGTTCGATGAAGCTGACCTTCACGAGGGCCGAAACCGAGCAGAGTTAGCTAGGGGGGAAGACGAACGAGGGTTGGCTGGTTCGTTCGTTCGTTCGTTCGTTCGTTCGTTCCAACCGCCCATCGACGATGGTCTCGTCTTTTTCTTTTTGACGGCCCGAGACACGAGTTTCCTTGGTGCTCCGGGAGAAATAGCGCGGTACTCATGCCAACTTTAGCTCTGTATTTTTTTGACGATGGATCTTGTGCAGTCTATCTGGTACAATATTATTTTGCTTAAAGTGTATTATAGAAAGTAGAAGCTTGAACGAGATGCAAGCCGTTCCGTTCTGCTCCGTTCGGTTCTGTTCTGTTCTGTTCTGTTCTATATTCATGCCTCCCACACCGAAAGTGATGTATCCGTTGCACACCAATTTGTGCTTTGGGGATTGGGTCGGTTGTGGGGGTTACAATGTCGGAAGATGTGTACTCGTATCCATATGGCTGGATTCTACTGGACTGATGCCCTGGATCCGCCCATTCCAGAAAAACAGTATCGTATCGTCTCATTCGTTTGCTCGCATCGCATCGTTAATTGTAAAAACGCTGTCAGCATCCTCCCAAACTTGCCAACAACAACAGCAACAGCAACAAGCAACAGCAACAACAGCACGCACTCGTTGGATGTTCCGTGTTTTCTCAAGCTTCCCGAAACGGCAAGGGATTCCGAATTTTGTTTGGTTGGTGTCTACTGATACTGTATTGATGAAGTAATAGTTTGCGGCTGCTGCACTCTTACTCTTGGCAATAACTTCGCAATAGGGCACGTTTTTCCTCCCCAAAGGAAATGCTGTCCAGATATCCTTCCACGGAACCATATCGCTTGCGGGTCCAGGCTAGTGTTTCTTCCATGGCACCGGCGGGGCTTCCCCGAAAGTAACTCCAATCGATCGTCGACGACGCCGACGAATCATCGCTGTCCTTGCCCTGGTTCGGGAGCTCGCCGATCAATGGCCCCGACCGGGCATAGGCCTCGATAATGTCCTTGTCGCGGGCATTGCCATAGTCGTTGCCACTGCTTCCGTTGTCGTTGTCGTTGTGGCAAAGGCACACCTGCAGCAGCATGGCCAGGATTCCCGTCCGGTCCTTTCCCTTTTGGCAGTGGAAGATAACCACACCGCCGCCATCGTCATCGTCATCATCGTTATTGTCACTGTCATTGTTATTCGATTTCGATTTCGATGATGCGACGACCCGTAGGCATGCCTCCAACGCTTCGGCCAGGGGCCTCCCCCCGGTGGTCATCATCAGGGCGTAGAGCAGCGGGAGCCCGCCCTTCTCCAGGTGCCGGGCCGCCGCGCGATCGAGGGCCCCGCCCTCGACCACCGTCCGCAGTGTGGCCCCGAATCGTTCCGCCGGATCCATCGAAGCGATGGCCTCCTCCCAAAAGGCGTCGACGTTTCCCAGAACGGGGACGGTCAGGAATTGGACACCGCTGTTACTGCCGGGAGTGTTGTTGTTATGGTTGTTGTTGTTGTTGTTGTTGTTGTAAAAGGCCTCCGAGGCGGGAGTCCGGGATCGTTTCCCCTTGGCGATCTCGTCGGCGTTGCGTAGGTCTATCACCAACGCCAGGGGCTTATTCGTTTTCGTTTTCGAGGACGGACGGACGACGACGACGAGAAGGCGGACCCGTCCAGCAATCGCCGGGCGTCTTCTTCCGTGAGATCGTCCAGCGTCGCGGACCGAAACAGTTTCGTGCAGCCGGGAACGACGGGACGAAGGTTCTTGACGGAATCAACGAGGGAAGCCTCCCCCGGCGCGACCCCCGTTGCTCCGGAGCACAGCGGTCCGGGTCCGAGCCGCGGCGGACGGCGACGGCGGAGACGTCGTTGTCGATGTCGACGAGATCGACGGGACCGCGCCCGGGGCTAGAAGCGCCGCGGTCGGCGGCGCGGCAATCGACAGGACCGTGAGAACGCCTGTTACAACCACAAACCACACCGCCGGGATGGTACCACCGATCACCATCGGCAGCTGCTGTTGTCGTCGTGTGTTCCTTCCGCTTCTCATCGTGCTCGGTACTTCGGATGTTGTTAATTACTTCGTATAATTTAAGCCTTCGAAAAATACTTGGTGAGGCGGCAAGGCAAGGCAAGGCAAGGCAAGGCAAGGCAATGCAAGGCGAGGTCGTTTTGAGCCGGAATGGTCGGTGATTGCGTTCTGTGTTGGTACCGTAGTCGGTGGAATTGTTGTTGACTACGATTACGTAGGTACGGCACGAGTAAGTAATTACGAACGGTATGAAGTCGTACTCCTAATTACGATTATTACTTCTTCGTAATTCTTTCATTCATAACTTTTTTGCGTTGGTCACAAAATTCTCTCGACGCCAAGTTGTGGGAGTCAGTCCTCCGTCGATGTCGTCACCGTTGAGTCACGAATGTTATTTTTGAGTCGGATACGGGACTGAGACCGGAACCTACCCCGCCGACGGGCGCGGAAAATTTGTCCGATCGCCAGCTCGGGAGAAAAATAAGTGAGGAGCCGATCCGTTGGAAGCAACCTAACATGTACTCCGAAAAGTACGACTCACCAAAAACGCTTTGTATTGTATCGCATGGTGTTCCGTTCCATTTCAGAGCGAGCACTCGTACCGTAATTACTCGTCCCTAAATAAATAGAAGTAATAATAATGTTGTACAAAGGGGCCAAACGGAAAGACAAATTTCCATCGCCGGCATGGGGTCAGAGCAGGCAGGGACACCGTCGCACTCCGAGACCGCAAACGCAAACACAAACACAAAACGACAACGACAACGACGACACGACGCCCTCCGAAAAAAAAAAGCGCAACGCAACGCGACGCAATCGAACGAACGAACGAACGGACGAACTCGGTTGGTTGTTTCGATCTGATCTGATCTGATCTGATCTGATCTGATCTGATTTGTTCAACTCTGCTCTGCTCGTACGGTACCTCGCAGCGACAGCAATCAACGCTAGCAGTAATTACCCTTGACAGCATTATTGTCTTTGAGATACCGAAACGGGCATCACAACATTGTGGATTACTGTACCTGCCAATCATCATCGTCATCGTCACCATCACCATCGTCATCCGAAAGTAACCACCGAGTTGTCAGTAGAAGAGCACCATGCAGTACCATGGCTTCTGGTACGTTTCGAAGAATTGTACATGCATTGATGGATGGATGGATGCATTTCTCTATTGCAGTGGTCTCGGCTCCTTACAAAGCTCATCCCTTTGGCTCTGCTTGTTTTGTTCTCTTTCCTTGCCGTTCGTTCCTATTCCGTTACCGTTACCGTTACCGTTGCATCCCGTTTCTTTCACCCGCAGTTCGTACCCGCACGGCGGCTGGGCCATCACCGGCCTCCTCCTGGTCTCCTTTTGCGCCCTGGCCGCAACCATGTGGGGAATGGCCTCGTGCCGGATGGTCTACATCGATTACACGACCGGATCGCGGAGACTTTAGCGACTTTTTCAAGGACCCCACGGCCGACGGCGATCCGGTCCTGCAGCGGGTCGGCGTCGGCCTCTTTACCTGGCTGGTTCCGTATGCCTACGAAGGAGGCGCCAGCGGAACCGCCAACGCGAAACACGGACTGGAGCTACGGCCGGTGCGCGGGGTTTTCCGAGAGCCAGAGGAATTTACTTTGGCGACACGATCTTTGAGGTGGCGAGGATATTTGCCGTCCTGTCCGTGCTGGGGGGGATGGGATCGGTGCTGGCGGTCCTGTTTTTGTCGTGCATGTCGCTACAGCGATTCCAGATTTGGATGCTCAGCACGATACTCGGATTCGTCCCGATATTTGTGTCGCTCACCTTTTTGGTCCTGCAGTCGAAGCTCTGCAACGAATTGACGACCTACCAGGGGGACGGGTCCTACGAGACCAGCTGCACCGTCGACCAGGGCGGCCTCGTCGTCGCCGCGGCGGCCATTTTCTGGGGCGTCGCCTTTTTGATCAGCGTCGTCTACATCAAGGATCCGAAGCGGGACGTCGGCATCCGGGACGGACAGATCACCAACGCCTTTGAGCTAAGGCAGGAACAGCGGCACCAGCGGGAGCTAGAGCGCAGGGCAGCGGGCCGAGGCCCGGCGCGGCAAGCGGGGAACGCGGAAGCACGGCAACAACAACAACAACAACGAGACCGATGCCAAGCACGAGGGACGGGACGGGTCCGACTGGGACGAAGACGGGATGGGGGAAGTCTAACTCGAACGAAAGCTCGATACGGCACGACACCGCACGATGAGACGAGATTGCTGCGGGATGCTTCATCGAATGGAATGGAATGAAACGGAATGAAACGAAACGAAACGGAATGGGGGCTGCGGATATTGGGTCGAAATAAACAACGAGCGAGGAAAGATTGTCAATTTCGAGGCGGGGCACGATCGCCGGGATGGATGTCGGGAAGGGATACCGATTCGGTCGGGTCTTGGATTGACCTTATCATTGACCTTGTCAGTAACATTGTCATTGACATTGTCATTAACATTGTCACTGTCACCGTCCATCCGACACGGGGGACCGTCGGTAGTGTGGTTTTCTCGTGGCTCGGCGGCATCATTATTGATATTTCGAAGGATGGCACGGGCAAACAACACATTCGACGAACAAAGCTTGCAATGTACGTGCTCGCTCTCACACGAATGGACAAAAAAACACAACATCAAGGCATTAGCATTCCGAGATTCCAGAGGAATGAACCGTCCCGAACCAGCGAATCCAAACTGCACGGCACGGTTGGTTTGGACGGGTGCACGCACGACAGCGCACGGTACCCCATGAATCAATCTACAAACAGTATCATCACTATCATTATTTATAATTCGTTAGACGTGATAAACAAACAGTACATGTCATCAATTTAAAGATACTAGAGTAGTTTTTGTACTTCATTTCCCCCACAACTTTGCTATGATTGAGCGTTGTTTATGGTATGAATATGTATCCATTTTGCAATAAAATAATGTTTCTGTTGTACTCGTACCAGAAATCGTGGTGCAAGAGAAAACAAGTGAAGAAAGACGGCTGTTGCGAGTCACAGCTCGAAACAGATATGTTTCGCTGAGGGGATCCAAACGAAATGGACGTGCTGATGCCCAATTGACACTGAATGCATTTACTGTATTAAAGGCATGTCACTAATTTCGCATACAACAAATAATGACGATTGTTGAAATGATACTTCAAGTAATATATTTGTGTTATTTCTTGCAAAAAAGCTTGTCTGACTGTATTATTATATTATGTACACTATGATTCACGGCGATCGAATTCAAAAATGTGCAAACCACATTTTTCGCGGGCTGTGTCAACTTGACGAGTTCCATTTGCTCTGTCGCCTGATATTTTCAATGATGTTTTACGAGGAAAGTACAATCAGTTTGTTCACTTAGCCTTAGCGAATCCAACCGTCTGGTCGAGATAGTTGAAAACTGTGTAATACTGTCGCATAAACACATCTCCCAAGATCCATTTGGGGCCGGTGGGGATATCCAAGGCCATGAATGCAAACAGACAGGTACTTTGCGCTTGAATGACGGTCGCTGGTCCAGGGATCGAGTATTCGTTTCCGCCAATGGTGAAGACAACATCCGGCAAACTGGGAACCTTCTCGCAATCAATAGTGTACTCTCCCATAAAGTTTGCCGTTGCGCCCATGGATTCTGCCAACTTGCGGACCTCTTCCTTTGGTCCGGTCATCAACGAGGTTCCGGAATCAACAATGGCAGGTGGTTGTTTCATCGTACTTGTAGTCTCCCGCCTCAACAGAATCCACTGAAATTTCCCAGTAGGTTGCGGACTCTAGCTTCACGTACTGAAGATCTCCTTCAAATTTGGAAGCATCGTATCCTCCAAAGGTCAATTCACCGGGCTCGTTGTCTCCCAAGTAGAAAGCGAAAATTGGTTGGTCTACCTTGTTCTGCTTGATGGCCTCCTCAAACACAGTTGGGACACCCCCGACGCTAATACTGGTGAAACCCAATCCCAGGATACCGTCAAACTTTCCGAGACTGTACGCCATGCCGAGACCACCGGCGTCGGTAATTTCGGCGAACTCCACCTGGTTGATGACAATATCCTGTGCAATGGTCACGTCGTCTTTAGAAAAGAAACCCTTGACACTTCCACTACCGTACATGATTTCAAAGTCTTCTCCGTCGACTACATAGGTCGAACTCTTCGCATCATCATACTTGCTCTTGTGCGAAATGAATGGAAGTCCACAGTGAGTGCACCCAACCTTTGGCACCCACAGATTAGATGATCCGGTGTCAAAAATCACCTCAAAGGATTGGGGCGGGGTGCCAATTTCAATGACTCCAAAGTACTGGGCGTTGGCATAGTCCTTGATAACTTCCGATTCACTGGTTTCAAGGGCGACGTTGGTTTCGCCAACTCGAAGGTTGCGCTTGTTGGCGGCGGGGCCATCCTGGTTGAAGTGCAAGGCCTCGTAGAGTCCGTCGCGTTCTCGCTTCAAGTGGGCGGCAACCATCTCCTCGTTGGAGCGCTTGTGGAGAGCGATACGGGATAATTCCGCCGCTACGACCGAAGATGCCATCAACGATGACAAGAGACTAACACATCCTGCGTCGCAATTGAAGAATACATCGAGAGCGCCGTGCCAACAATGTTGTGATTGTAAAAAATAGTATGAATACAAGGACAAAACCAATAGATTGGTTTGGTCGATCCGTGGTCGAGCGATGACGGAAGTGGAGGAAGATGGATGTTTGTGAGTGAGGGAGGGAGGGAGTGTGATTGGAAAGTTGCCCGTCACGGTGGAAGACAAAATCGCGTCGTTGATGTTTCTTCCACGCCGATGACGAAATTTTCTCTCAACGCATGTGTGCTGTCTTAACAGAATAGAGCAATCACAAAGTCCTCCTCTCAATGCCAAAAGCTTATTTACCTAGGAACTTCATGGTTGGAACAAGTGATATGAAACGATGTATATTGGTACGATGTTGGATATTGTATATTTCTGTCAATGACTCCGACAACGTTATGAAAGCTTACACGACAAGATTTTTTCTTCTTTTGACGAAAAGATGTGTCGGGAGTGACAACGAGCGTTGATCGTTTATCGGGAGCGAATAAGACGACTCGCATTCAGGTTCAGATAACTCCTACCGGTACCCCCGGTACGTAATACGGTACAGTTAAAAGTATTATTCCTTTCACGGTGTTGTCAGAGTTCTATTCTTCGAAAACGTTCTTCAGCGGTCTGTCCGGCCCCCGATCCGATTTTTTAGATTTATTTTAGTCGTGCTTGTACCGGTAGCTCGAACTCTAAAGTATTTCCACAGACTCATGCAACAATTCGTCCTCTCTCAACAATTCAATGCAGTCATGTAACGCAGTAATGTTTGGCAGCAACGAAACTTCCTAAGATACTCCGAGCTTTCTGCTATGTGCTTATCCGTTGACATAACGTCAACGTTTTGACTATTAGATAGTGCACTTTTTTTTGTTGATTTCAAATTTTTCGCGGTTTCCGAATTATTCTACACACTTCAGACGAAAGGTGTCCCGGTTTCCATCGGCTGCCGAAGCCCCATGGATCGGACAACCACGGAAACAAAGTTCATGCGCAACAAAGGTTCTACTCATTTTTTTGTCGATCGTGCCAAATCAAAATTGCATTCTTTTGATTTTCTTCGAAGTAGTTTTCGAAACCAAAGCGAGGCGAGTGAGTCGAAGAATCCGTCTCTCTCACCACCCATACCACCCTAGTCAAAACCAGCTGCTTCTGTATCATGGCGTTCTCCCGAAGGTATCGGATTTTGCGACAGCTGCTGTTCTTTTGTTACTGCTGCGTTGGGCGCAACACTGCAACTGGCGATTCGCTATTAGAACAAGAACATCCAGAAAGACGGTTGCAACTTATTGAAACCGATGCAGCGGGAACAACAAGATTGGCAACAATGGAACCGTACCATCCACACTTTCTTTTCAATGGACGATTGAAAAACGACCTCGGAGAACCCGTGGAAGGTGCTCAGGTGCAATTTTGGCACGCGGATTTATACGGCAACTACTTTCACCCGGGAGACGATTTAGGTGGACACGAGTACATGAAGGACTCCTTTTCGTACTTTGGTACGGCCACCACAGATACCGATGGGAACTTTGAATTCAAAACCTACCGACCAGGAATATACGTCTCGCGCCCCGTAACCCACATCCACTTCAAGGTGTTCAACGAAGGACAAGAACTCTTGACCTCCCAATTTTATTTTGCAGACGAGAATGTCCAATGGTTGTACGATGAGATGCTGATACTCGCATTGGAAGAACTCATCGACGATAACGGGAATGTTTATCATCATTCGTCCAAAGATGTTGTGGTCAACATGAACAAGGGAGGATATCAGAAGCTCACCCCGACGCAAGTTGAAGGTCCATTTTACCCCGTTGTTGATTTTTTCAATGTTTCGAGTGACATGACGCTGGGAATGCCCGAACCATTTTATGACCCCACATCCAGCGCGCCTCGAAGTAAGTGGCATATCCCTTTCATCCCTTCTATGATTGTTTCACTAATTCTAGCGATATAAAGTCGGAATTAGTTCAGATATTTTCTTCTAACACTTTTCGTACGTGTAGCTTCCATTCAAGAGCCAATCACACAGGATCTAGAAATCGATATCATCGAAGGCTTTGTTGATTATCTAGAAGATCAAAATGTCACAACGGACGGAAATTACACCTGGAACTATAATGATACCGACGCCGAGGATGTTTTAACAATTGATTTGATTGATGGTGATGACGATGATGATAACTACTTCGACGAACTAAATGTAACATATGCAGGCGAAAATTTCACATCGCCTAGGATTGAAGAGATGAATTCCATTACATCCCCTCCGACAAACGCGCCGACACCGAAACCAACGGAGAAAGAAAACGAAGAAAATCCCAGTAACAACAAAGAGGAAGGCGAAAAGAAACAAAAAGATGATAGCGAAGAGCACAAAAATCCTGTAGACAACGAAGGAGACAAAAAGGAAGGCGAAAAGAAACAAAAAGATGGTAGCGAAGAGCACAAAAATCCTGTAGACAACGAAGGAGAAAGCTTCGTGTATCGTTTCATGGACAAGGCTACGTCGAAGTTAAATTCTAACGCCAAGGAAGATTCGGAACATACTTCCTCGGATGAAAAAATGCGTTTCTTGCGGAGCAGGAAGCCAATGTTTCTTGAATGAAATCGAATCGAAGGGGACTTGGGATCTACAGTAAAAACATAGAAGACAATTTTCTTCGCTGCTTCGGTGGTTTAATCTATTGTTTCAAATGTGTTGAAATCGTGAAGTATATTCAAACATGCATGCTGTACAACGCTTGTTCTGTATTATTGTCTAGCGCTGTTGAAGATGTCTGGGAGGAAGGGGGCATCTGTCCAGGTGCAGAAGATGGACACAGTGTTTATGGGAGCAATGCTGATGAGGAAGGTGTTAAAAACCTTGGAGGGGAAGGAGGGGAGGGCTTTGGCTTGGATAGAGTCGGTGTGGGCACCAACCATACAGGCAGAACCCGCAGGATCAGCCCAAGGGACTAATGAGGGGGTGGCCTGGATCATGCTGTGGAAGATTGGATCTTGGGGAAGGTTTGGAGGATGCTGCAGACAGTATTGTTGCGGGGAGAGACAAGTGTCTGGAGGAAGGTTTGGGGGGCATTGTCGATGCCCGCTGTGCTTGGTTGGGGCATACTCAAAGTGAGGTGTCCAGTGGACATGCACTTGGTTTGCAGGCAGATGATGTTGGTGATGGGCATTGTTGGGAAGGAGAGGGTTTGGTAGATTGTGAAGTGGTCCTGTGATAGATTGTGAGCGTAAGGTATGAGAGCAAGAAATGGGTTGGTGTGTGTGGATGGTGGCAAGATGTGGGGTCAAAATTGTTGGGAGGGATGGGGGGGGGGGGGGGGGGTGCTGCTGTTGCAGTGGTGTCGCTGTATTGTGCAATGGGTGGCTAGGAGGTGTTTGGGTGTCAGATGTCGTACTGTCAGGGTAGTGGCTGGTGGTTGGCATTAGTGGTAAGGGACTTGTGGTGATGGGGGTTCTGGTTGGGTTGTAGGCAGTATGCCTGTCTGTATCAGTTGTCTATCTGTCTATCTTCCGTCTGGTAGCTGGGACAGGTGTCAGCCAATGAGTGGCTGCCCCTGGCATTGCCAGGAGTGGTAGGAGGTGCTGCATGATTCAGAAATGGGCATGGTAATGCAGATAGTGTAGGGGAAACGGATGCAAAGGTCCATGTAGTACTTTGTGTAGTGGTGTGGCCAAAGCGGTCGCATGCTAGTGTGAAAGGTTGTGTGGGAGTGTTACGAAGGAACGCAATGAGTGTGAACATTGTGTTTTGGTGCGGGGTTTCAATTTTCTGTGAATGGTGGTGTCCCAGATTGGGTTTTGGGTTTATGGGCACTGGCGGGGTAGTGTATGTAGCGTGGAATGTGGTGTGTGGGTATAGTATAGCTTAGTTAGTTTGCTATCCATACACATTATCCTCATTGCTGCGGGCCTATGTTGGGCTGCTGGATAATGTGGTAAGTCTCAGGGCATTACTCCCCTCTGTCTGGGCTCCACCAAGCTTGGCCAGGTGGGTGCCTAGACAGGCATCCAGATGGAACATGGCCTGTGTTGTACCTACCTACCTACCTACCTACAAGACTAATGCATCCATATCAAGCTAGCTGCTTGTGTCTTGGCGCGAATGATGGACAGAACGGCTGGTGCGCGTGGAGCAAGTTAGTGTGTCTCCAACACAACCTGCTTTGGCTTGTTACCCTATGCCTTGCCCAACATCTATGATGCCATGACTAGTACTTTTGGTTTGTTTTCATTGAGTTTTGGATGTTCATTGAAAGTTTGTTGGACATCATTGATTACAGCAGAATCTTTGCAAGCATCGCATCACCATCATTTGAGATTGGTTGACGAATTATTTTCCTTAATCAAACTGAACATGTCAAGTTAGAAATGTCACATTTCCCTAGGACTGGTAGTACCTAGTAGGGTTCTTTGTCCAATAGATATTGAACTAGTACTCTATTTCAAATAACACTTTTTTACTTTCTGCAACAACTTAGCTGAGCATCATGTAGTAAGATTACCTTGCGTGCTACTAGCACGAGGATTCGTTGGTGATTGGTGGGTTGTTTTCTGGTGAAAGAGGAGTCTCGACATTCAGAAAAGATTAAAAAAATTCTTGCATCAATTCCCTATTGGTCAGAAGGGAATGAAGTGCGTCTGGGAAGGATTGAACAAATATTTGGGTAGGTAAATTGCCAGGATAACCAGTTAATTATGTGTGGCTTGAACTTGGTCTCAGAAATACCCAAATTGGACTTGATTTCACTAAATATGGCTTCTCGATGGCGGGGAGAAGGTAGACCTAAAGTCAACACCATGAATATTTTGACATTCAGTTTGCCCATTGAAAAATAGATTTGAAAGTGTTTAGAGGTAACTTGTGTTTTGTCATTAGATTCATGAGCTTTATTTCAGCAATGAGCCTATTGGTAGGTGAAAAAGAAACACGGGATCGGATCAATTGCTCTCTTTCATTGATGTTTGGTTGGGATGCGGTGGGCTCCACAGCATCCATACCATTATCGTTCTGAATAGGAAGGCAAATTTCTTCATGGATAACCATGTCATTGTTGTTGCTGTTGTCTTCTGAAGGAAACAACTGTGATTCCATTACATTTCTATCAATTGGTGGAACAAATAAATTGTGTACTACCTGACTGTTTAGAACTGAGTTGAACGTTTTATTAGAGGATGCCTTGTTAGTGTGAGCGGCAGCAACAGCGGCGGAGGGAACAATTGGACCATTCTCGGTCAATGTCAGGCCATATTGTGAAGGGGAATGGCACACTGTAGCAGTGAATTCTTCTTTGGCAGATGACGAAAAATTCCATTAGGTTATGGTTTAAATAGAAATCACTGGCAAACAGCTATTGAATCAAGGTGACAGTGACAGGCCTCGTGATACATATCGGTATGATTGGTGTGAAGTGGAATCTTGTCTGCTTCCGATGAATGTCTTTGACTTGCCCTTATAGGACAAGCAGCTACGACAGATAAATGATTTGGGTATTTTGGTATAACAACCACTCTTGAAGTGACGGCGACTTTTACTAGGTTGTGACATATCTTCTATTGGAAGAAGGGAGGGGAAGAAATGGTTTTGATGGTGGTGTTAAGTGAACATGATGAAAACAAGCATGATGCTATCAGGAGTAAGCATGAAAAGGCATGATGGTATGAAAGAAGACACGACGTGACATAGAAAAAACGCGGTAACATAGCAAACAAACACTTCTTAAAATAATTTTATTTCATATCTTGGGTTAAGGTTAAGAAGTTTGGTAGCGAGATTTCATAAATTTAAACATGATTCAACGCCATTCCGGTTAGAGAATTCTGAAACACCGTTCCATGATTGCTGACATGAATTGTAAAAAAAATGTTTCACCACCCCAGCAGAAGTCGTTACTATCATACCTACATTACTACTACTACTACTACTACTATCATAATACACCCGGACATATATCTACGAAAAGACCAGTTTTTGGAATGCAGTTCCAAAAAAAGGATAAAAGGGATAATGGAGGTGAAATCGTGTAGGAAGGTAGTGCTATAGATTTCTACGTAAATTTGTTAAAACGAGCTAGATTTCTACGTAAATTCGTTAAAACGAGCATGACGCTATCGGAGCGAGCATGAAAAGGAATGATAATATGAAAGAAGACACGGCGTGACATACCGTAGAAACAACGCAGGAACATAACAAACAAACACTTCTGAAATTAATTTTATTTCATGTCTTGGGTTAAGGTTAGAAAGTTTGGTAGCGAGAAATAGATTTTTTAAATCAATTTAGTCAAAATTGAGAAATCAATGGACATTTTGAGTCATCGAGGAGACTTTTGGTCGCAACCTGAGGGGGGTCGAAACTCTTCACCACAAATATTGTGAATTAAAAAAACTCCCTTGCGCATACAAAGGCAGGGTCAATTTTCTGAAAATAGGGCTTGCGAGGGGCCGCGTTGGGTTGCGTGACAGTTATCGAACGTTCCCAACCTGAGTTAATGTGTTTCAGTCTTTCTGAGTTGCAAAAGATGATGCAACGAAACAAAACCAAAAAAACATTTTTTGTGAAAAAAAGAGAGCCATTGAATTGTATGGCTTTGTTGATTAACTGGATCTATTGCTGTGAAAAAATAGTCTGCAAAGATAAGTTGCTATGATAAAGGTTAGAGAGCAAATGGTTTTGAGTACAAGTTTAGGCCCTAACGTGGCTGGCCGGTTTTCATCCAGCAGCTTTTTGGTGCAAATCCCTCTAAGCTACCCCCTGAGCATAATCCCTTCTATCTTCCCTCTTATCAGCCTGTTTAAGAGGAAAATTGTCGCACTGGAATCAGTGGAAGAAGAGCTTTCTGTTGATACCCAATTTGCTATGGTGGTTTCCAAATCTGGAACCAGTCCTGGTTTATCAAATATCAAAGCATAGAAAAAACATGAAATTGATTAATTTGGTGTTTCAGCAACAAAACTGTCTGGCAACGGTGATATCCTAAACAACAGAACCTCCATTAGGCAGGTGTGGCAGTATCTAAGCTTACAGTATTGACTATTAAATTCCTTTCATGTCCAGTAATGCCAATGTTCGTACGGCAAAAATTTGTTCAATTCAAAGGAGTTGATGAGTTCGATTAAATCAAGAGATCAACTACGACTTATGTTCTAAGCGCAAACGTACCCCATCGCGTACCAATCCCCATTGCATATCACCCCATTGCGTATTCAAAAGTGAGCAATCCTAGGTTTCTAATATTGCCCTCAAATCAACGGTGAACAATCTATGGTTCCAATGATAAATATCACATGAGAATCTTCCTATACTCACAAGCAAAGAAAACCGTTGCCAGAAGCTTCTCACAATATATATATATATATATATGATCAATATGTATACAAAATAAATCAGTGAGTAATTTTACAGTGCTACATTAGCGGACGCACTGTCTTTCACCACAATAAAAGAAGTATATTGCATCGCGACAAAATTTCCCTTGATCTCATACTTTTAACATTCAAATGATTATATCTCCAAAATTCTACACTAGTTGTTACCAACTACTTGTAAATCTACAACCACATAAGATCTATCTGACTGTGCCATTGAATTGGTAGTGAGAAGGGATCCGGCGTTTTCATAGGCCTGCCTTGTAGTAAGATTGTCCGTTGCTAAAGTATTGTTGAAACACCTTGAAAACGCATCGAGCGCAATCGTATGATTACTAACGCAGCTTAGCTGAAGGCTGCAAGAATCTGTGTAATATATGATAAAAGAAGAGATGGTGGCACCTTTTGAAAAATAATAATAATATGATAGTGCTTCTTCTTGTTCTTACCTCAGAAGTCAGAGATCCAACTGGTGTTGAATACTAGTACAAGTACTATTAGTACTAGCATTTGCTCATTTTCTGTTTTCTCAAAATCTGCATACAAGTATACTGGTAGGTGTGAATGACAAAGAGGCAAAGTAGGGCTACGTAGAATTTGTACTGAAACTAAAAGCCTTGATTTAACACTCATGATCTAAATTGGTCTCACGATTGATTCTGCACCTCTATCGGTTCCCAAACTTTATTATGAAGTACCATACTTTACAGTACTTTATATTTTATTTTCAACCTCTATTGCAAACCTCTATTGCAAACCTCTATTACGAAACTCGAGGCGCGTCGTCACTTCTTTGCTTCCTACTCCATCTCATTCCAACTACCTAGTACTTTAACAGCACTGAATAACAAATACACATTAAACTAATTGAATTACACTGTAGCTAGCCACCCTTGCTTGTTCTTGTTGCCCCATGCACTTTGACGATGGCAATGGTGGTGACGATTTTTGAACTTTGTCGTCTCGTTGTTGCTGGTGTTCAAGCTCTTTTCTTCTCAACCACTTGGTCGATCCATCTGCAACTTGGGAGAATCATTGTACTTGGTATAAGGAAGGGAGCCCTGAGTAGTGAGCACATGGGACGGTCTGGTTAAGGAATACTTGGATTGAGACCACTTGGTATTATGAGGTTGTGTTAATGGAGTTTTTTTATGAATTTTTTATATATTTTTCTCGATTGAAATAATCATAAAGTTGGAAGGGGTTCCATTGCGCACAACCCCAGCAAATTGGGTATCTATGGAAAGCTTTTGACCTTGCCAATTCTGGGACCTTGCCAATTCTGGGGCCGTGATTATTTTAGTCAGGAAGTTACAGCTTGAGTGTTATACCAATAAGAGTAACAGGACCCAAATTGATGGGTGTAAGAGGTGGAGGGGGAAAAAAGCTGTCTCAAAATGGACGCTCCGATTAACAGCTATTCGTACCGTACCGTACGTACGGTATTCTGCTCGTTCTTTCGATTTTTTCGGATGCTGTGAGATGCCATATGAGTACTCGTACCGTACTACCGTAGAGTAGACGTACTATTCTTACTTCTTGTTTATGGGACGGGTCCACCAGTCATTGCGAGTTCGAGATAACGAAAATACGAGTTTATTCGCTTGCACGAGCCGGTGCACGTGCTTTTTCGGACGAGGAACAACGTCACCGACGGCCCTCAGACTCACTCGTCGAATTCAATTTTGAGGCAATACTTCGGTCGCGAGCCAGCACAAGAGTGATCTCCATCTCTGCCAAAGTCAACGAGCCCATGGGAAAGTAAAAATTCACAACAACTATGCTGATTCAATACAAAAAAAATGGAAAGAAACTAAAGAATTTCTTTTGGATTTTCAGCTTTCTTTTAAAAAAATCGATGGTCGCACGCGAGCAAAGTCGTCGACTTTTCTCCTAGTACGGTAGTTCGAGCATGGCATTCTAGGCACGAGTGACTACAAGTAATTACGAGGTATCGTAGTCTATTGTGATTGCACCAAAAAAATTATCGTATCATGATTCATCGTGATAAATATAAATTAATATTACCGGAATTTACCCCGTACCTCCAAACCAAGGTGACACGGTGGTGACATCCAAGTGACATCTGCAACCAGCGGCTCCGGATTTTGCTGCGTTCTCTTCTCCCTCACTGTAAATGAGTGATAGCAATGTCACAGCGAAGCATCGAACTCCTTGGAAACTAGACTCATCCTAGTTTTGTTCTACACGCTTTCGACAGATCTCTCCAGATTTGCAAAGAAGAAAGGGGAGTTGGCCGGAGGTAGCAGCAACAGCAACAGCAACAACAGCAGCAACCTAACGGCGCAAACTTCGGTTTCTAAATTCGGATTCATCTCGCCACACTCAGTCGCATTACGGCACAGTTCCGGAGAATCGAGGGTCTGGCACTCTACGAACCCATTCATACGATACCAAGAATACAAGCACAATGAAGGAATTGCTCTATAGATTATTAGAAGAGGTGAAGAACGCAACAGAATCGGAGTCCGATGCGGCGAAACACTCGGAAGATAATGATGATACGCCTGTCTTCGACGACGACGGTACCGATTCTGGAGCCTTTGTCCTAGGTATTACTTCTGTGGAAAGGTGGATGGACATAGTCTTTGGGGTCTCTTTCCTTATTACCGCCGTGTTTGCCGCCAAACGAATGTCGTGGACCAGCCAAAATTCGGGGGCCGAAACGACCGTCGTAACCGCCTTCTACACCCTCATATTTATCACGTCGATCTTCCGATCCATCTGGTTCCTGATTCCGGCGTCGGTATGGACTCCCAGCTATACGCCTGTTGCAATTTATGCATTTGACACCGACCATCCGGCCTGGTTGGGAGCCTTCTTGTCCGAATTTGTCCTGACGACGGGATCCTTGTCATTGTTCAGTATTTTCATCCTCATCCTGGTCTATTGGGCCGACATTCTCAAGAAGTACTTCCATCCAGCATCTCGACGCGCCATACCTATGGTTGTCTTTCTGGGATGGGTTTCGCTCTTGATTTTTCTCGAGATCGGCAACATTGCAGCGTTCCTTTTCGGACTCTACACGACCGAGGGAATGATACTCTTCAATTCGATTCTGCTCGCCATTGTGTCCTATGTATGCGTTTACCAAATCTCGGTATTTTCGCATCGGTTCCGAACCGTTTTGATCACACTGGGTGCCATCAATCAAGTCTCGACGGAGAGTCAAGTGAAACGAATCGTTTGGATCACAATGACGGGTAACTTTTTCTTCTTCACGCGTGCTTTTTTGGAGACCGTCTTTTGTTTTTACTTGTATACTTACTATCAAAAGGAACACACGGTAGCACGATCATTTTCACATACAGTGGTGGGACAAATTTATCGGAATCAAGTTCTGTTCGGAATTGATCATTCTATCGCTCATGCTGTATATTTTGCAGTCTCGATTTGCTACGGGATCTTCTTCCACCACAAGCAGCGATGGCAGCAACATTCGGCCCACGGGGTACGTGAGTGTCCCGAATGCGGAGGAAGTGGCAACCGCTTCGGTTCAAGCGATTACTGTGTAACAAAAGAGAAAGAGAGTTGCACATGCCGCACATGCATAGATGCAGTGTGTTTGTGCTCGTTAGGTTGTCTGTTTGTTTTTGGATGGTACACGGAGCCTTTGCAGTATATGGGCGCCGTCAGTCGAGGATAAATTCAACGAAAAGAAATGGTAAAATGGGTTGCTTTCGTGTTTGTATGGTGCTCGTACACGCAATGAAGAATTGGGTGTAGAGATAGTATGGGATAATGATAGAAATGAAAGGTTTTAAAGTACGAAAACGCTAACTATTCTCGTTGGTGCAAAATCACCATACTGAACACGCGTACGGCTCAGATTACTTGGCACGAAAAGAAAAGTAAAGAGAAAAAGGCAATTATAGACTCCAGTCGGAGCACGAATAACACTCTACGTTGCTTCGCATACCACTCTAAGCTGTTCATAATACGTTTCTGGCGGAGGAAATAGTTCTCTTCCTGCTCTGCTCCTCCGTGTCTTGTCATTCGTGGGCGTTGGAATCGATCGAAACTTTTCGTCATGCTTTGGTTTTGTGCGACACGAACGTCTTGATCTCTCGAGTGTCCGTTGCTGGATCCGTCGAAAGTACACGATAACCGTGCTTGGCGGGCGATTGGAACAGACACGCCCGTTGTCTCCGAAGCCGACTGCCAACGCTGAATCGAGTCCCTTGTTACATGAATCTGCCATTGTGCTTGCGGCTGACGCCATCAAGATGTGGATCGAGATAGGCACGGGTGTTTCGTTGCAATGAATGATGTGATGGATGTGTTCACATATGCACTATTTACCTGAATCCGAAAGATCTCTTTAACGCGAAAGATATCAAAAAGTACGAAAAGGTAAATGTTTGCACAGCGTTTCTCTCCTGACTTTTCATTTATCTATTGTTCCCCGAAGAGATGATGGTTCCAATCGAAGGCAGAAATAATGACCACGCCTACACTACAAACTAAAACTTTGTTTCCAAAGACATTCCACACCAATCGAGGGACCAGACCGAGAACCAAGTTGCACAGATGCATACATAGTCAATATTATAGTCTCATCTTTCAAACTATGATCTACAATCGCAGAACATGTGGAAAACTCCATAAATTACCCCGAGGCCCCAAAGAGTGTCCGTCGTACTTTATTATTATTTCTAAATATATTATTATTGTTTATTAATTGTATCTTGCAAATATCTATATCGGCTTGGAACGCAATCTCGATCGTTACAGATCATGTCGACAGTAAGGGCAAGTAGGACTTGTGCGGACCCACAGTTTGAGGCATTGAGAATGGAACGTGTGTTGGCAGGGTGTGACTAGCGAGATTTCCTCACCGATTTCAAAGCACTGTAGGCAGATCGAGCACAACGAATTCTTGCACATCGGATAGACCAAATCGGTGTCTTCTCCTTTTGTGGCATCGGAGACCAAATCGGTGTCGTCTCCTTTTGTGGCATCGAGGATTCTTGTCTCAACTGCGAGATCAGCGGAGTTCTGGCAACTTCTTGGACTCAAAAGGAATAGAATTGTAGAAATATTCGATTTCCGCCGATGCGAACAGCGGCAGTATTAGTGCTTCTACCAATGCAAAGAACCCTAAAATACTTATTGCAAACACCATTTCGATTCCGGGAATACCGTAGATGGCCATTAACGCAAGACAAAACGATGCGAGCCCCCCAAATATCCCGACCAGTATCAGAGAACCATATAACTGGTGGCAGAATTCCATTGGTATGAAACCATGCGAGAAATACATTCTTTTTTCGTTCGTTAGCGAACCTGCGGCTTGTTTTCTTGAGATTGTTTTGGTCTCCGAACAAAGAAACGGAAGTGATGGATATTGCTCTTTAGTTCTTCGAAGTTCGACTACTTCTAGTAGGTGCGAAACCGTAGTCCACCCACAATTTTCAAAAATCCTTGACTTGACCTGCTGTTTCACCGGCAGGACTTCTATTGCATAAGCGATATGCACATGGCAGCTTGGATCAAACTCGATAGGGTAGCAACTGCACTGGCGGTCCGTAAAGCTGTCAGTGATAGTGATCGTCTTTTTTATGGTTCCTGGGCCCTGAAAGTTTGGACAACTATACAGTATGGTACGGTAAGATCTTACCCGTAAGATTTCTCACAATATCTCCGTATTTTCTACTTTTTCCGTTGACAGAACACAATTGCTTCGTAAAAAATAAGCAATATCGTTGCCTGCAGCGGACGATACGGTAAGATTATGTACGGTACTCGTATCAATAAATAATAATTCGACGGAAACAGGACCTCTGCTTTGAGCTTATCTGTGTCGAACATCCAACAATGTTCTTCTTTCCTGTTTTCGTGTCAACAATTGCACCAATCTGTTCCAGCGTTCATTCAACGCGTTTCACTTGCCACTTGCCTACCTACTAGAATTTCATCATACATATATGATAGATGTATTAAACGTACTTTCAAGTAGAATTGTTTGTTTGTTTGTTTGTTTGTAAATCTGTCTGTCTGCCTGCCTGCCTGTTTACCCGTTTCGACCAGAGAGAGTGATGACCAATGAAGTCCACGTCCCGGAGCTGTATGGATCTGTAAAATTTACCGTACAAACCACGTCTTGAAAAGGAGCCGACGGGCGGGAATTGAATACCCGGTAGAAAAAACAACTTTCGTGAAGGAAGAATTCGTTCCGGAGTTGTTGGAGGCAAACTCTTAATTTACCCTGTATGCATGCCATTGTCACCCATTTCTTGCGGAAAATTTAAGCTGTTCAGAATAGAAATAATCAATCGGAGCAATTAGAATTCCGTGCGCGACCGAAAGTAAAGAGTTCTACTAATCACACAACTGATCATTCATCATGACGACGACGGCGGCTGTTGTAGCTGGAGAATTTGTTGACGCGGAAAGCAAAACTCCCCTCGTACACGAGGTGGAGGACAAGCAAATAATGAAGGGCGACATTATTAAAATGTTAGAAGAACCATCGACGAAAGGGCAGAATGTATCGGGGCGTACGTGGAAGGTCCGTCCGCAAAAGCGAGCGTCCAGTTTGGTCAAGACCAAAGTAAACAATGGAAGCAAATCCTGGGATCAACGCCATCAAGAAAAACTTGCCCGAAAGGAAGCACTCGAGTTGCAGTCGGAATTAAGAGAAGAACGAAGACAAGCGAAAATAGTGAAGAAAGAGAGACGATTAGAGAACGAAAAGAGAAGAGCAGAAAACGAATTCAAGAACGCACAGAGATCAACAAAGGAACTCAATACTGGAAAACTGAAATCGACGCTCAAGGCCATGTCGAAGAAACAGTTGCGAATGATCAAGAAGACAAGAATGAATTCGAAGACTGGGGTTGTGGAATATGTATCCGCATATGCGAAGTAGGAAGGGAGATTTATTCGATTCAATCAGCAATTTGGTTGTGTGTTCCCCGTTGCATCTTCTCATATTTATGTTTTCGGCGCATTGTTTGAGAACGTGGAGAAAGCGAAGTGATGGCACGATTCAATATCTTCAAGAGAATGGAAGAATATCAAGTAATTATTTGCATACCCTAGTGCATACAGGTTTTCGGGAGGGGTGTTATCGATCACATTGCTATTTTAAAGTAGATGAGCAATTTGTTCACTAGTTTCTGTCTAGCTTGCATACGGTAGGATTCGCCATTTTGAGATAAAATAATAATAACAAGTGGAAGACAGCGATGCAATTTTTTGCCAACCACTGACATGACAACGAACCGACGGTATTTGAAGATGGCTGTCAAGTCTGATACTAGGCGCACAAAAGAATATAAGGCGAGAAGATCAGTTATAGCTATAGTTATAGGAACAGAAAAGAAAAGATAAAGTGTCTAATGAAGATTTCTGATCTATGTGTGGAACTGCCAAATGTAGTTTGTTACGCTTTCTCTGGGCTAGTACTCATCTCATATTTGAGCGACTGCTTTATTCATCACTGATTTTGTTATATCCTTCATCGTAAGATAGGTCCTACCGATACCGTACGAGTCTTGATCAAATACGCTTCCTGAACCAGAAGTTTGAGTTATTCGTAAAATGAAATACGAAGTAATTACTTTGACTGTAATACTGGTACGGTATTGAACATTATGCAAAGTTATTTTATTTTGCGAGATAAACAAACACTATTCTCGCCTTCAGCCCTTTCGGTTAGAAGAATTACTAATGTCTTGCAGTTTGTTTTACAGAAACGAAGTATTTTTAATTTATCTACCGTCAAAACATTTGGGGCCCATCGAAATGTTATTACTATACGAAATACTTAGTTTTCTAGAATCTTATTAGTCTTAAAAACATGTTTTTCTGAATGATAAGATTTAGAAACTAGCTAGCTAGCAGGAGAGGGATGAATGTGTGTCTTCTCGCACGAAAAAAATCGGCGATTGTACTTTTCATCGTACAGAGCTCCAGTATTACTCGTACAGAGTAACTTTGTTTTTTAGTCAGCCGTTCGATTAAAATTGCAGTTCGTTTACGGGAGACGTACGGTACAGTACGGTGGTACCTGAACTTGTACCTGCACCGATGATGAGTCTTTCTGCTACCGGTATGTCGTAGAAACGAAACAATGTGTGTATGAGGGAACGCAATACTTACCGGTACCCGGTAATAGTTTTATGTTGACGGAAGAACTCAATACTTACGATAGTTTTATGTTAAGGAAGTTGCTTCCTTCCGACAGTGAGTCTGATAGCGGCCTGCTTGCAATTGATTCATAGTCTACCACGATGACGTCCAACGTCAAATACAATATGTCAACCAATGCGAGGGGCGCAATTGCTGATGGAGATGGTATGATTAAGACGGACGACGACGACGACGAAATATACTCGATCATCGCTAATGCTAGTCGACGCACACCGACTGCCGGGGAATTGAATTCGCACGACACGAATCTTAAAAAAGAATGGTCCAAGAATTGCGATAGAGCACTACAATCATCACATACGACTGCTAAAGTCAAGGAGTTTCTCCGTCATCTTGGACGGAAAATACCGAAAAAATTTCGCAAACAATCAGCATCGTTTCTACCCTCTATGAAGACGGTTTCCGAATATAAGGAAATTGCAGAAGACGAGGATGACTCGAATACCGTCGTCTCCGAGCGCAGTTGTAGAAATGATCTAGGAACAGGAAGGAGTATGTTGGTGAAACAACGTGCGCAAGTTGTTGGTAGACCATCAGGGGCGCTAGGCAGATGGGAATTATCAGAGACAGATCCTCCCGATTCGAAAAGTTGCAGGACCTTGTTGCGTGGTGATAAAAGCTTGATTTTTGATGATGTGAGTGTTGGCGGAATGAGCGACATTTCTGAAGACGCGTCGCATTTCCCTTCGTATTCATCGTTCATCAGGCATGCTCCGATGTACATCGACCCTACAACACAGTGTATCGAGGAAGATGAAGAACAAAGTGAGGGCGATAGTGAGGAACAATCTATGAGCAGTTCTTATTTTGACGAAATCCTTGAGGGTGCTTACGACTTTCGAAAACTTTCGCCTTTGAATGATGTCGTGGAGTCGCCAAGAGAATACAATCCACTTGAGACCAAAGTAGACACCTCGCACTTGTCGGTTGGTGTTCGTGAGCGAAGGCGCTCATTTTCGGACTCGGAAATTGATTTTGAACGTCGCGGAGATGTTAAAAAGGTGGAGTCACCAATAAATGAACTTTTTCCACTGACTCCAAACTCTAATCTTTCGAACGAAGAACGATTCCAGTATGTTCTCGATCGAGTTACTCTCTCATCTCAATATCAGGCATGGTCTGCCTCGCCGCAAAATTCGGGATTTTTTGACAAAAAGCTGGAAAGAGAAAGTTCACAAAATTGTTTTTTCAATGGCTCATCTCGCCCAGCTGCGATTAACTCTTGGCCTTTTCCACGAACTAGGTGCTACTCTGAGCCGCTCCTAGACCAGATAGCAATCAGCGATGGGCTGCAGGACCCTGGCGATGAAGGTTTTATTGGGAAGGCAGAAATTGAAAATTCTGACGCAGCCGGAATTGAAACTTGGTCGTCAAAAAGTCCATTGAGAGGAAAACACAAGCCCCTCTCTCGATGTGCAGCGACGACCGTCGCTTCCTATATTTAAAAGGGAGGAGCAGAAAGACGTCCCGCAGTTCATAGCGAGGAGAAACACAATCACAGACAGTCAGTCGGAACGCAGAAACATAGAAATTTTATGGGATCCTCGAAGTAGCAATCACTTTGATGGAGAAGCATCTGCATCGGTACAAGCGAAGTCAACAGAAGATGGCCATGAAATCTCTGACTGTACTGAGGCTAAAATTCGAGCTGGTAGTGGGTTTGTATCAGTGCCAACCAAAGAAGAAGAAAATGATAATGGCACTGTGCATCCCCGTCCTTCAAGTAGCTCCGTGCTCGCTACGTTGTCGGCATCGAACAATTGTGCAACTGAAGCCTTGGTCGTCAAAGAAGAACGAATGCCATTGCACGACTGCCCGGTCCAAAATCCTTCACCTAGAACGCTGAACGCCGCAACGATGATTGCGGCAGCACTGAGGCCAGGACCATCGCAAAGTTCACCCGCTCTTCCGGCTCAATCTCCAAGCTTTGTGCCGAAAAATGATGTTGACGAGTATTATTGGGGGAATATGAATACTGATGAAAAAGTTGAAGATCGGGAAAATAACAAGGAAGAGGAATTAAAGGATCTTTGTTCGTGGTCGTCGTCGGATTCCTTTGACGATGTTTTTTAAATTTTATTCTAGTACTGGGAATCAAGCAATAGTCGGGGGAACGACGAGGGCAGGGAATTTTGCAATGCAACGATTCTGCCCTTTCGGAGGAGAGAAGTGAACGCTTTGATTACACATACCGGTACTAGCTACTCGTGTACGTAAAGTGTCGTTCAACATGAATATTTGTCACAGCAGTTAACATGTTAAATCAAATGAATTTAGTACAATTATTCTCAATATATCAATCAACTTCCGGTTCCTTCAAAGCAGTCCAGATAGAAAACATAACAAGGTGAAATATTTTTTACAGCACCTGTCCTCTGCCTGTCCAAAATCCAACGTTCAAAAGAAGCGCTGGGACTTCTTCCGTTTTCTTCCCACTTTTGATCCACTTTTTATCAAAGTTATTTTCGTTTCGACAAGACATTGCGTCATATTTTGAATTCTAAGGTTTTTCACAAAATTATTTCTTTCCTTTTCTCAACTAGAACACTCCATGCATTCCATTTGCGTTCTATTACTAATGGCCCGGACATCACTCGCACCGCACCGCACCGCACCGCACCGAATGCCCACTTTTCTATCGTCCTCCTTGGTTCGATCCCTGGGCCGAAGCATTTTGCTGGCTCCGGTTGTGATCAGATAGTTGTGATTGTTGCCTTCCGTTCGTTTGGCTGTTTCCTCCGTAGCCGCGGGATCCACTGCGCTGGTCGTCGTTGTTTCCGGCGCCGGAACGGCTTCGCTCCTTTTCATCGTTATTGCCGGCGGCGGGAGGCTGTTTTCGCTGGTCGTTTGCATCCTGCTGGTAGGATTCACGGCCAACGGCGCCCTTGTCTTGGCTCTCCGAGGCTCTCTGGCTCGGTTGGTCTCCGCCGCCACCCTGCTGGTTGGACAAAACGGGACGCTCGGGGGGAGCCCTGGACCGTTCTTGCTGCAGATTCAAAACGGTCCAGTCGAACATGTTGTCGTATTGAAATCCCTTGCGATAAAAGAGTTCCTTGAAGAGCCTCTTCAAATAGGCGTAATCGGGTCTGTCCTCAAAACGCAAGGATCTGCAGTATTCAAAGTAGGATCGAAACTCGGTAGCGTATCCCTTGCAAAGCTGTTCCGTACTGGTCGACATTTTTCGGTCCATGATGCGCTCGTACTTTTGCTTTTTGGTGTTTGCCTTGAGCCCCTGCCAAGGGAGAGATCCACGAATGAAATACATCAGAACATACCCGAGGGACTCGAGGTCATCTCGACGGCTCTGCTCGATTCCAATATGGGTATTGATCGAAGCGTATCGCGCCGTTCCGGTCAGGTTCTTGTTTTCACGGTAAGGAATGTGCTGGTGGGATCGGGGATCCCGGTACTTCTTGGCCAAACCGAAATCAATAATGTGAATTACAGACTGTCGCTTTCCCAATCCAATCAAGAAATTGTCTGGTTTGACATCTCTGTGAATGAATGATTTCGTGTGCACGTATTCCAATCGGCTCAACAACTGATCGGCCAGCATCAATACCGTCTTGAGCTGGAATCTACGTCCACAATAATTGAAAAGATCCTCGAGGGAGGGACCAAGAAGATCCAAGACCATAACATTGTAGTCTCCTTCGATACCATACCATCGAACATTTGGAATGCCCACTGGAGGATTGCGAATATCATTCAACAGACAAGTACGAAGTAATGATTTGGTGAGAAACAGAAACATTGTCATTCCCAATGAGAGCAAGAGCATACAACAATCAGAGATAGAACCTCACACAACTTGACAGGAACACACTAATAATCCATGTGACAGGAAAGAACTTACATCCTCCGTGCAAAATCCGATAAATTTTACTCTCGTAGAGCAATTGCGGGTGCTTGGTCTTGACCGATTCGAGTTTGATGGCCACTTCTTCTCCCGTGGTCATATTTGTTCCCAAGTAAATATCACCGAAGGAACCACTCCCGATTTTTCGGCCGAGCCGATATTTCTTGCCCACACGCAGCTCCATACTTGCAATATTATGCGTTGTTTGTGTCACCAACAACTAAGAGTTACCGTAGTACCGTATCGGAGTGGAGCGCCTGTTTGTCTGCCTGGCTAGTTACGATTACGCACTACACTATTTCCTCTCGATTGCGATGCCTACGAATTGTTGTCTTCTCCACTTGCCCCTCGGAGATCAGAAACAATCAACAATAATGCTTTTCTGCACTACTGTGGCAAAAGGTGGTTGAGCACTATCGTATGTCAAAGGATTTGGAATGGGAATCCAATACTGCAGCAATTGAATTTGCTGGTCTCGAAGATTAACAACACTAGTTCGTATTGTTTACCTACCGGTACTCGTACGAGTACGAGTACCGTCCCGTGGATGTACCTAAATAATATGTATGTGTTGGTGGAACTGTCGGATTCCCGTTAAGAATAATTATTAACCCCATTTTTGCTCCTGAAAACGCCTACGATTCTTGATACTCGTACGTGTACTTACGGGGACAAATAGGGTATGAGTACAATACGAGCTTTCTAGGTGTCTATCTTTAACAACGTCTGTTTCGGGGACCAAAAACAATTATTGCGATGTGAAAACCAAAGACAAAAAATAATAAATTCCATTCTTCTCATGCACAACAGCACGTTCTGCATGCGCGTTCGTGCACGTGCGCGCGGTCGAAAAGATTGAACTGGTGCGAATGCAGACCATTCAAAGTATTCGTTGACGAAAAAGCTTACGGTACTCGTACGAGTACTCGTACTCGTATTATTCGTTGATCAACAGTGAACATCTTAACAGTCCGTGTAGTTTCAATTATCCTCAACTCTAATTTTGAAAAGATGTGACCACAACCCTTTCTTGTTGCATGACAACATTGTTCTGCTTATTGCTTCGATTTTTTTTTCTTTCTCTTTCCGGTACGTACCGGTACCTCAATACGTACCGGTATTCATACGGCGGTTTAGAAGATTATGCTGTACTTCTATTATTGTGATGTTGTTGTTGTATTGCTTCCATTACTTCTGATATTTTCTTTTTAATACAGTATTACCACGTATTGTAGTTGTACTTCGCACTGTATTTATTTTGCTTCCGAGTCGACACTTATGCTACGACCTACTACCGAACCAGCTGAGACTCTGATATCCTTCACGACAGTCTGAAACGGAATGTTTGCAAACATGTACTACAGTAATTGTGGCCTGCAAAGCGTGTACACGTAACATGTGCTCGTACCTTCTGTCAGAAACACCAAAGTATTCTTACGGAATTAGGAAAAGGAATAAATTATTGATTCCTGCTCGCCTACCGTACCGGTAGTAGTAGTCAAGGAGAGGTGCTCAAAGAAAACTTGCGTTTTGCACATGGGAAATATGTATGGCATACGGCATTTGAATAGTCGCACGATAGTCTACATGTAGGCTTCACCAAAATAATAATCACATTTCATTCTTTAAATAAGAGAGTACGAGTAGGAGTACAAGTACGGACTTTTTTCGATGGATCAACATATAGATACCTCTGGGGTATAGCATCGGTAGTGATAGCGTTTTCCATAGATTTGTTAGGCGCTTCCCATAGACTAGCTAGCGGACTGCACCGTCACAGCCGGTATCCTAGCTTTAGTCGTCAAATAATGATTTGTTTTTACCGATTTGGTTTCAGATTGTTCGGTGGATGTTTTCACAGAAGTGGTCGATTTTTTTCCTCAGATTTTGCTCCATTATTTGGAAGAAAAAATATCTTGCATTGATTTTGGAAGAGATCGCTTGCCTTCCTGAATTGGCTTGTCCCTCGCTGTCGGAGGGGGAGGTGGGGCATAATTCGCCGAGCACGATGACACGCGGCGGCCTTGTCGTTGTGGTTTGTTCGACTGCTGTGCGCCCTTCATCGTGAGACCGTGACTTGAGCTACCATGGCTGTTCGACGAATCGTTCATGAATAACATTGCATCCACTTGGGCAGCAAGAATTTGGTCTTGCAGTGCCATGCTTGCGTTGGAGGTCCGGCGTTCTCTTTTCGTCATCGGGCTTGGTTTCGCCTCGTTCGTGAATAGCATTGCATCTACTTGGGCAGCAAGAGCTGAGTCTTGCAAAGCTATGCTTGTGCTGGAGGTACGGCGTTCTCTTTTCGACATTGCGTTTGGTTTTGGAATTCTAAAGGACGATTCGTCGCTTAAACTGGAGCCGTTAGTCTTGTGCGAAGAATCGTGCAGCGAAAAGTTGCGAGGCACTTTACCATCCTTCTGGAGGGATGCCACTGCTGCCGACGCATCCAATCCCAAGGGAGCAATGGTACAGGCTGATCCTCGACGAATCGATGAAGGTATATGACCATCTGTTATGGGTATCTTTTCCAATCGTTCCAGCGATTGTTGTGAGTTTCCGAGATTAACCTCGTCTGTTCGGTCGGAGGCTAATGAAATCATGTCTCTCATGTCTTCGGGCAAGTCGTCAATGCCCATGTCTTCTAGGAAAAAGGAAGCGTGTTCTCCCTTTATGGATGTGTCGTAGAAGTCCCTCCCTCCAAAAACTGGGTCCTCTAAACCAAGACCGGAAACCTGCCTCATCATTTGCTTTTGGTGTCTTGACGGAGCGATTATTCCGCGTACTTCTGATCCGTTTCTTGTTATGCCTGGAGGATCTTCTTGCTGCGTAAATTGTGAACTCGCAGGGGGGACATCGGGCTTCGGGTCAACATGTTTTTCCGATGTTGCCGACGAAGACGACAAGCTTTTCGTTCTCGGTGTGATGTTGCCTCCGGCGTTGTTGTATTTGTAAATGTTCATCGCCAACGCGCTGCGGAGGCTCACTCGGAAGTTTCTTGCTTTCGTCAAACATTTCGTGCGTTTGTTTGTTTGGGAAAGAGCGATGGTTCAGTCTTTTTCTTTTGCCACTATCATTTGAGTGGATGTCTTCGCACAGGCAAGTTCTAGTGAGAATTCGACAGACAACTTGCTCGATCTTATGGTCAAACCTCTGATACTTGTAACTCGGTGAATCTGTTTGCTTTTGGATTGTTGATGTGAGTAACTTTGTGAATAGGGCAGGCGTCACATTCACATGATGAAGAAATACGGTACACTATTGATAACTTTTCGACAGAGCTAGGCCTACCAGTACGAGTACTCGAATCGTAACCGCGTCGAAGGGTAAGTAAACATGCCAGGTACTTCGTATTAAAATAGGCACAAAAAGACCTTACATTCCGAGTTGTTGATCAAAGTTTATCACGACATCATACTTAGGAAGTACAGTACGAACGAGGAGACATAACAGAGACCAACAGTCTTTTAGACTTTTCTTCGGGTCGTCTGATGGATTTATATATAGCCCTTCATGTAGTTGAAAGATAAGCCAAAGAGGGTTCGTAAGAAAGTTGAAATTGTCATTATTTCAAAAGGGCTATTTCTGAGTCGCAAAATAACTTTTCAGGGCCTGATTGAGTTGAAGATCTGGTCATGTGCAACCAAAAGTTATAGCTCTACTAGAGAGGTGATTAAAAAAACTCGTATTGTGTGACGAGTATGTTCAACATTTCGCGTACTGGGCCGCCTAAAAACTTGAAACTCTTTTCAATATTTTTAAGGAAAGCCGAATAGGTCATGTTATTAATCAGCTTAAGGATTGAGTTAAAATCTGGTTACTATTCAACCAATTTTCAGTTTTTTTTTTCAGAACTTTCCCATTTTGAGGTTTTTGACACGACATTCCATGACTTCACTCGACTAGATCGACTCAAAAGTTCACGTTTTGCCAAAAAAAAAGTTGCGACAGAATGATGCGTTGTTCCAAACTTCCAATTTTTGGTGTGTGAGTGAGCACGGCAATGATGCATGCTGAGTGTTAATGTTGACGGGTTGAAACTGTGCTTTGTCCAGGACGGCGGGGGAGGACATCGACGGAAACTATCACCGGTACAATATCGTTGACAACAACATACGCCAAAGAATTTCAGGCCCGAAGTATTACACCTCATCCGTGTCCCACATTTATCACAGCGCTACCCACTGTGGTAATTTACTATCTTTCGTTTGTTGAGGAAGTGGATGGCTTCGTTCTATTCGTCGAACATACCGGAGTGGAGTAACGTCAATATAGAATAGGATTGAATCGAAGGAGAAGGGAAGTGAACGGAGGTTCTCTCAGATCATATAGCTCAGTAGATCTGCATTGAAAGTGAACATTTCTGTCAGTTCGTCGACGCTGACTTCTTCGAGAGTATTCGGCCAATCGGTGGTAACACGACAAATATTCGGACCGTTCTCCTTTAACACATTTGTATCATCGGCATCACACCATGGCTAGGCACAATAGCGGGAAGATCATGAAAGATTTTTACAAAATACTCCAAGTTTCTAATAAAGCGACCAAGACTGAAATTAAAACTGCGTATCGAAAACTTGCATTGACCTTACATCCCGACCGACACGATGGAGATGAAGGGAAGACCAAAGCCTTCAAAGAAGCAACAGAGGCATACAATATATTAGCCGACAACGAACGACGGAGACAGTATGATGTCTCTCTAGGACTGTCATCTCCGTCGGGCTGGCACAACAAAAATCGAAGAAGGCCTCCGCCTTCCAACTATCGAAAGGTATACGCGCCGCATGCACCGCCCGACGGGAAATGGCACGATGCACAACGCCATTATGACATGCACTATGGAGATGGTATGTATCATGACGCGTTGAAAAGTGCATACAAAAGAGCAGAGAAGAATGGTGAGTTTGATTACCACTCGCCACTCGGAAAGGGATTCACGTTTGAATCAGTTGGCAGTAAAAAAGCAAAAAGTGACGATTTCAATCCATATTCAAAGTCATCCCAGGGACCAGCATCGCACGGTTATGAGTACGAAGAAGGGTACGTTTCGGAAGCAAAACATGTGATGAAACGAAAAAAGGGTGTCGTCAATATGCTACACGAACGCCGAAAACAACGACTCCAATTTCAAGAGGAACGAGATCAGACGACCGCAGCGGCTATGACTGAACCGTTCCAACAACATCAAAGCACTGTAGGTGCGTGCAATATAATGTAATAAAATTGATAGCAGAAGAAACAGGGTATAACAAGCATACCAAACGCATCGTAATTCTTCTCGGGGAATAGGATTTTTGTCACAAACCAAGCGGTTGTAACTGAAGATCATATCAATGTGATTGATGCCACCTCTCTCTAGTAGAGTAAAAAGATGATAATACCAGCTGTCATAATTACAAGAAAAAAATCCCATATCTGCATTAGGACTATGATAGATGCGACACACAGAAAAACAAAGTACCAAAGCATATTTGGTCTTCCATTTGCTCCCGGCGACGGAAGCAGAGCTGCGTCAGAATGAAAAGCTGTCGTAGCATGCTTGACAATCACGATTACCATGAGGAATGGCGCTAAGTTTAGAAACTGAATTACTCCAGACACTTTGTTTCAACAAGGGGAAAGAATAATAATTTCAAATTTTTGAAATGACATTTCTGTGGGGGACTTTTTATTGAGAGGGGGGGGCAAGGGGGGGGGGGGGCGCTCAGTGAATCTTGACCGAAGTGTCGTAGCCAGGTATGGCTTTGTAAGTTTCGGTTGTCGTGAAGTAACACGTACCACAACTCACACATCACTGCTTTGATTTTTGAACTAAACCCGGCAACGCCTTGCGGCGCCGCGCGGGAGGAAGTCTCAAAATCACACCGAGTCAAATTGTCGCGCGTAGGCGTCAAAAATTATCAAAACCCCTAGTGAAAACTTTTTCTGAGCAGTCCACATAATCAGAAAAAAAATTCAATTTTCTCGCCCGAATGATTTCAAATTGGATCCGGAAGTTAAGATCTACTAAGCCGTATCGAAAGCAATCAGTTTCTTATCTTAAACCCCTCCTTAAAAAATAGTGTTCTTGTCTCACGTTGTAATTTCAAAATTGAAAGCAAGGGAGTATTGATGTTGAAACCAGTTTCGGGAATCCCAAATTAGGTTATAGAAAGATTTCGACAGATGCAATCTTATACCGGTAGCACCGAAAAAAACTCGAAAACATTGTCTCTATGAAGAAATACACCTGTGCTTAAATAGTTGACGGTTTGTCTGAATCGTGCATTTTGACGAAACTCAGAATTTCTGCCCCGTAAAGATTCTCGTCCTCCAACATGGCGTAATGAGAACAGTTGGAGAGAACTTTTTCCTCCGTCGTGTTAGATTCGCCACCCAACCTTTCTTTCCATCCCTTCATGCAAGCTTCGGTACAAAGGTCGTATTCCCCGCGCATCAACAAAGAAGGTATCATATGGATATCAACCGATGACTTGTCGGCTTCTTCGGCTTCGTAACCCTCGATTGCCTGTATTCCTCTCCAGGGTGGGGGGCCCATGTTTCTCAGAGCATCCATGAGAGCCAATGGCGGATGTGAAAGCCGACACTCGTGGGTCTGACGGAATTCTTCCGAAGTCATCATTGCCTTGTGCAGTTGTTTTTGTTGTCGCTCGGAGGATGAAATGGTTGATTTCTCGGTGTCGTTGTCCTCGGCGTCATCGCCGTCGTTATCAGTACACTGATTTTCACAATTTCCGTCGCTATCTAGATTTCGAAAAAGTCTTTCCGATTCAGATTGGATCAATGCAGCCGAGGTTGGTGTCGACGACAGGATGAAGGAGCAAACAAAATTATTTTGCCTATCACTCGACAGCTCTTCTTGTCGCTTTTTTGTCGTTGTTAACAAATACTCGTAGGCCAATATTCCGCCGAACGAATGGCCCAAAAGGTGAAATCTTCTCAATTTCCAGTGTTCCTCGACGAGTTGACGCAAATGCTCTACCATGGTCGGAATCGAGAAGGGGGGATACTCGACTTTCTTTTTCGTTTTCGAGTTGTTGTCTGATTTTGTTCGCGGTTCTGGTCGGGAAGACTTTCCACACCCCCATTGATCGTAAAATATCACAGCTCGATCTGTGACACCGTTCACTATTGGTAACAGATAGTTAGACGGTATCGATGGACCACCGTGCAAGCACAAGAGTGGAGGCATCTGTTCGTCATGGAGCTGTCGTGGTCGAAAGATGCAGTAAGAAAGAATGATTGGGGCGCCACCATTGTCGTCGATGGCAATATTCTCCCCCTCATCTTCGGTTGTTCTCATCGTGTTGCTTGTGACAACTTGATATCTCCCGATACGACTCATAGCACCCGTCACGCACAATGACGGTGGAGGTGGTGGAGGCGCATCGCCGAATCGTGTTCGGCTCAATCGTTCATTTTTTTTCTTTGTCGGATCTAATAGATGCGATGGGAGCATTTGAATGTATGTTGTTAACCGAAACTAAACTGGTTGCGAACAATAGATGAAGATAGTATTCTTATGTACCGGTAGCAACACGATTCGATAGGCGACGGAGACGAAACTCCAAAGAAGCGACAGAGGAAGTGTCAGAATACCGGTACTATTGAGGTACCGTATTCTTATGCTACCGGTATATTCCGATCTGACGAAGTAGGTATCGTATCTTACCGGAACTATTTTTTGTATTGTACTCCGTTCCGTACCGTACGGTACTACCGGATCGATCAACCCGGGAGTTATCCACCAAGATCTTTTCTACCGTACGCAGGATCGCGCGCATTTGTTTAATGTGCTGAACGTCAAAGTTTCTCTTAGTTTGGACTTCGAGACCGTACCGATAGTACTCGTACCGTACCGTACGTATGGAGTATGGATACAAGTTGAGAAACTCACAGTGTACCGGTACGGTACATTAGAATTGAATACGAAGCATTTTATCACCTTTTGTCCAATACATAGAGCTGTCGAAACAAATGTGATTTATTACTACCAATATGACCTCTGTACTGCATGTGGTCTACACTAAGTTCGTAGTGGAAAGATAGTGTTATTATGTTTGACCGTGATGCATAATAGATTTGTAACTGAACATGATGGAATGAATAGATTTCGCTTTACAAGACATAGATGATTCACAATGGTGGTGTCGTGGTGTATGTATGTGGTTGATAATGTGGTATATAAATCTCCCTCTTAGCTGTTTGCCGCCGGTTATGCTTTCTCTGCTTCGGGACTGTCCTTGGATTTGGAAACCAACCCGAGGCGCGTTCCTATGCGTCGGAAAACGTTCTTCAGACGAAAGGCAAACAATCGGAGAAGACCCCTTGTGCGTGGCTTACCCAAGCCACCAAATGCACGGGAATGAAAGTTGACCATGGCCTTCTCGTACTGTACGTTGCGGAGAACGGAAGTAGCTGCCTCCCAACCCCAACGCTCCGCCTCGGCACGGGCCGCTTTGCCGAATTTTTCGCGATAAGTCTTGTCCTCCAAATCTTTGAGACGCTTCACATAGCCGTCAATGTCGGCGGTCTCCACGAGAAATCCATCCTTCTCGTTTGTAATAATGCTGGGAATTCCACCTGCATTGGCGGCGACCACAGGTACGCCACTGGCCATGCTCTCCAAGACCACAAAACCAAGGGTTTCCGAGTCACTGGGCATGATAAAGACATCCGCGCTGGCAAAGGCCTGCGACAATTCGTCACCGGAACGCTGGCCGAGGAATACGGTGTTGGTTCCCTCGAAATATTGTTCCAACTCTTCCTTTTGTGGACCCTTGCCCACAACGGCGAACCGGGCGTTGGGCATTTTTTCCAAAATGTCACGGACATCCTTCAATCTCTTTTCGGCACCCAATCGTCCGACGTAGACCATGAGAAAGTCGTCGGGGTTGTTGTCCGACATGACCTTTCGCATTCGTTTGTTTTTGAATTTGGGATCGAACCGTTCCGTATCGATGCCCTTTCGCCAGACATCGACCCGGGGGATACCATTTTCGGTGAGCTCTTTCTGGATTTGCGGCGAGGTGACCAGAGTCAAGTCGGCTCGAGTGTGGGCGAATCGCAAAAGCTCCCAAGCTAATTTTTCAATACCGGGAATAAATCCTAGATAATTGATGGCGTACGACGGCAAATGAGTGTGATAACTCATTACCAACGGAACGCACATGGTTCGTGCGTAAAAAATAGCCGCCAACAACACGAATCCTCTGTATAGGTACAATGAACATGAATGCAGATATCGTCGGTTCATTTCATCGAGTTTCAGACAATCAAGTGGAGGAGAGTAACATCGTATATTAGTCTCGTCGTGGGAAAAGAGGGACAAGTACGGACGGAGTGCTTGGTGAAACATAACTTACGGACTAGTGACATGGATCAAGTCTGGTTTGAGGCGTTCCATAATTCCCGAACCCTTCATTTCCGGCAAGTCAAGGGTCAAGGCAATTTGGTTGTATAGTGGGAAGGTGAACCCGAGAGTGTGGTGTACTTTGTATCCGAAGGCCTCCTTGGGAAGCTGGTTTTTGGGTGTTTTCGAATCTACCGTCAAGACCTCAACCTCGTCACCGGCTTTGGAAAGGAACTTGAGCATCTCCTTGAATCGGTTGGCGTAACCTGAGACGTGTGTAAAAGGAGTGGGTTCCACCATGAGGAAGACTTTGCGCGGTGGGTTGCGTTTCAGCGGAGGTGCATCGTTCGACGCGGAGGATTGTCTCAATTCTGTGCTGCTAGCCACCGTTGTGCCCGGTGTTGTCGCATATGTCAGTGGTTGAAAAGCGAAGCAGGATGCTGCCAATACGGCAATCACAAGTATCACAAGAGATGTAGCCGTCTTCATTATAACTTTGCACAGGCGCGTGGCGACAGATGTTGAATTCGATGGTAGTTGGTTGGTGGGATGATATCTATCCGCTCTGCTCAGCTCGGTATCACCGTCGTTTAGGTTGTTCGCAGACTTTCGATCTTCTAGCTGCGGGTATTTTTTGGAGCTAAATCTTCTATGCAAAACCACTCTCTTTTGCTTGTGCTCAATCACTACGATCAGCGTTCACGAAATCTTTTAATGATGTTTACTAGTTGAATACGGGTAGCAGAGCTGTGCGGCTCTAACTTGATCCTGGAGGAGGCAGACGAGGCGGCAGGAACATAGAAGAGTGATGTGACCGTTGTTTGTGCACGGATCCTCGTACTTGTTCTACCATACGGTACGGCATACGGCACTGGAACAACTAGTAGCCGATATCCATACCGGAACCGCAGATTCGGGAGATTCGTCACTCATACCGTACCTCTTGCGAGTACCTATTACGTGTAAGCTGGATACCCTATCAGAAAAAAAGTGAAAGAAAGGTCATCGGAGGGAGGATGCGCTCTTGGGGTCTGTTGAGGCGCCAACAATAGTTTTTCAAAAGGTGAACTTAACGCGCGCGGCGATGTTTTAAAATAAGTAGGAAAAATGACATCATGTTGTGCCCCATGCATGAATACGGTATTATCATATCGGTATCTTTGTACCGTACCGTACTATGGTTTCTATGTCTCGAAAGAACAATAGGCAAGAGAAGTGGTGTTAGAAAGATGAAACAAGAGCTCCTTGCCTCTGCCAAAACATACACTTGCTGTTATCATGTATGTGGTAGCAGCAACCATAGCAGTGACAGGTTGCCTGCTCCTGCCTGTTCATGACGACTTGCCTCCTTTGCCAAGAATACTAGTACTACTAGTATGTGAAGAAATTGTTGTTATCATCTAGCTATAGTATGGTAGCAGCAGTCATAGCAGTGACAGCTAGGTGATAATAGTTGTACTAAATATGTTTTGCTTGAGGAGGATAGAGCTACTAGTTGTCATAGTACTAGCATTTCTTGAGATTCAGCACATCACTGTTGTTAGAAGCAATCCAGCATCATGACTAGACTTGGCAATTGCTTGTCTCGCCAAGTCAAGGAAAATAGAATAAAAATAAAAAGCATTGCCCTGTGTTGCATGTTGGAGAAATTGACTCCATCTGAATAGTAGATAAAGACACCAACATCCAAGAATACTACAGCTATTACTGCCATTGCCATAATACACATCCTGGTACCTATTTCTTTCCCTATTGAAACAATTGAAGAAAATATGATTGCAGTGATATATACGTGAGAATTTTGAAGGCACGTGAAGAATTCTATTCTGTTCATTTCACAGAATGACAGAGTAGCGCACTCATTCTCAAAACTTTCAGTGTCTGTAAACAGCTGTTATTTTCTCTGATAAACACAAATACGAGTACTGTGATTACATGTATGTATCCAATAATTAGATCATAATATTGTGTTATGTAATAAATAGAACCTGACTTCATTTCAATGTGAATTTGTAAGATGAAGTACCAGCACACTAAGCATAAGATCATCATTCCCCAACAAGCATCCTTCAATGGCTGTTGATTGTCAATCAGATAGGTATTGGAACTGACAAACACAAATAAGAGTACTGTGATTGCATGCATGTATTCAATGGATCATACTATTGTGATATGTATCAGATAGAACCTAACCCCCTTTAAATGTTGAATTTGTAAAATTAAGTACCAGCACATTAAGCACAAAGCCATGATCATCCCCCAATCATCCTTCAATGGCTGTTGATTGTCAATCAGATATGTATTCAAACTGAAAACCAATGTTGTTAATGGTGAAATGTGGTTTAAATGAACTGGAAATAGGCCCGGTGATTGTAACCAATTTTACTGTTGTTGTCTGTAGAGCATTGTGCTCATACATTTTTTTTCTATGATTGAGGGATAGCCAATACTTGAACATGAAGTGAAATGGTTTTTTTGCCTGATTTGTAGATAAGCCTTTGGCCAATTTTTCAACTAAGATCAATATCTTGCTCTGTATTCACTCTACTAGCTCCTATTCCTATCACAGAAAGAACATTTTACAGAATTGCAGGTCATTGATGCTGATTCAATTGGGATTATAGTATTGAAGGAGTATTCTAAATTTGTGAACAAATTGAGTTACTGAAGTTTTTGTAAATCTTGCACATGACAAAATCCCCTCTTTTGTTTGAAGAAGCAGGCAATGTTCTTGCATGAAAAATTGAACCTGCCCATCACTTTTCCTTACGAAGCAATTATTACTCCCAGTATTGTTTGTCAATTCCAGCATAGATTACATGAAGGAAGCATTTTTAACTACAGGAAAATGCTTCAGAAGGCAATAAACAACATTCAAAAATAAATATGGGGGACAACACATTTGGTGACAGTTATGACTGTTTATTCACATGTGGACACATGTAGAATAATGTTGAAGAACTTACAAGCATTCTGAAGCACAAAAGGGACCAATAGTTGAGCCAGTGCATTCATTATGTTTAGCATCAAAGTTTCTAAAATGATGCAGTGAATGAATCACCCAAAACAAAAATGTGTAATTTTTTGCCAAAAGACTATTCATGGTTTTGTTCTTTGGCTCAACTACGTCACACAAACAAGATTTGGGGTTTTTGGGGAATCACACACATATGAGGGTCAAACTCCACCAGTCCCCCTTTGTAATTTCATCCAATTTTTTTAAATTAATGTCAAACTTATAATATGTATACGCACAGTATATCTTCCTACCCCACTGGCAACTCTTTCTGATCTGGTAATCTGGAACTGAATATGATGCCTGAAACAATAGTGTGCGGTCACAATTTCTCAATCTGAATTGGTTCCTCATTTCTATTATTACTGACCAACTAATGATTGTCACGGCACCTAAATATCAGGTTTATTGTAAACAGTGCTACTACTTGTACTCTCCTCCAATTACTACCAGTTACAGAAAGAAGAAGGTCACCAAGAAGAAAAACACCCCCTTGTTAACTGCAAGATGAAGAAAGAATACAGAGTAATAGTTTCACCTGCTCTTCTGAGCCATATTTCACACAACAAATCATGCTAATTCTTATTATTACCGGTGTTTTGGGGTAGATGATTTTGAATCTTCTGTATTCATCAGAGAATCAAAGAAGCAAGAGGATGCTAGTGAAAAATTAGGTCTAATGAGCACCCCTAATGGTCCACTGAGTAGTGGTCTAGTATCAGAGGTGCTCAACAATCAAGTAATGTATGACCCTTCTGTCAAACAGATGGAGTATGCATTGATTGGTCGGGAATTAAACAACAATAACAATGACTCTGTTTCCAATGATGATTGTTTTTGTCCTAATGAGGATGACAAAGGAGGAATTGACAGCAAAGTCCCCCCTCTTCAAGTGTTAATAGAGAAGGCAACAACATGCCTGTTGATGAATCATTCGAACACCGTAATTATGACAATCAATGCCGGAAGGCATGTATCAGACGCACTGCAGGCCAAGATCAAGTTAATGAAAATTTGGAGCATCTTAATTTATTTTCATGGACAAAAGGAAATCTCATACAGACGAGGTCAAGAGTCATGAAGGACATTTATGCAACTGTGCCTGAAATAGAAGGTGATGACTTTGAACCTTTTCTCATTGATTGGTGTTATAATAAATTGATTTGTGCTGACATTACTGGTCGTAAACAAATCTACGTCAGGTTGTTCCAAACAGCACTTCATTTGCTCTTAACCAACATCAAGTTGGTAAAGGGAAAACACCTTTCTTTCCCCATGCTGAAGACCCAACATTACCGGTCTGCCATCCAGAACTACAAGGTAATATTGATATACACGGACTCCACCACGGTAAATGGTGGATCAATACTTGGGGAAAGAGATGCACAAGAGATTCGAATGAAATTTTGGTTCCTATAATTCTCTACATGGATGGAATTGCAATCGACAATAGTGGTCAAACCACTCTTGCCTCACTGAACATGACACTTGGCATATTTGACACCCTAACTCGGAACTCTCGGCCTGATGCACGGGAGACTAAATATTTTCACCCCGCAGGTACATGTGATAAAGGTGACGAAATTGATCAATAATGTGAACAATCTTCCCTCTGGCCTCCGTTTGGCTCTTTCATCTTTGAAAGATGCCTATAACCTAACGGATGGTATCAAATGGCTTAACTTGCCGTGGAACAAGAAGAAATGGTCTGTTTGAATGACATTTGCAGTAACTTATTTCATAAGTAATACTCCCAACATGACCAACTTTGTGGACATTATCAAACAGCCAATACAAAGATGATCTGTAGACATTGCAATTGGCCAAGGGCACTTGGCAATAACGCCTGTGTGAATGTTCTGAAGGTTCCCATTTCAATTAAAAGTGGGAACATGGAGGTGTGTAAGGACAATAATGGGGAAGAGTATCATACCGTCCGTCTATGGAAGATGTCTGATTTCACTGCTCCAACGGTGGATGAAGGAGTGAATGTTGAACAGTATTTCAAAAATGTGTCCCACCAACATATATATAATGGTAATGCATTTTGTGATCTTGATTTTGGAGAAAACCCACATAATATTCATCTAGCGTAACCAGGATAGAGCCTCCATATGCATCAACTTTTTTGTGCAAAGTGAGCAGCAAAGACCTACCATGAGGATCTTTTAGGGAATAACACACAGCTACTTGGTGACATGGACCAAATAGCCAGTTACTATGGTGCTGCTGTTCAGAGGCACTCCAATCGTGACTTTCCATGAACCAATTTTTTGGAATCAATACACACAGCAAAGAAGGAGGGGAACCAGTACATTGGCATGCTTTGAATTCAGATGCTAGCACTTCTGTCTGCTGAAGGTCATCAATTGTTGTTGTTGCAAAGAATGACAACCAATCTTGAGAACAGGAGCAGAAAGTGCGAGGAAAAAATTGGTGGAGGTATTTACACCCTTGAGTTGTTGTTGGGTATGGAAGAGTTCCTCAAATAGGCTGGAACATTTGATCAGGTTTTCAAACAAGACAACAAGGGTGTTTTAAATTGCAACAAGATGGTTGCTCATTTCATTAACTGTATAAATAACAATCTACAACAAAGTAAGAAAGAGGGGAACCAATCTGGTAAAGAATCACATGCACTTCCATTTATCACAGTACATGACATTATTTAGTCCTCCAATGGGAAGGGACTCTGCAGCGAGTGATAGCAATCATAAAACTGAAGTGAAGGCTCCCGCAAAGAGAACCCAACAAATCAAATCCACACTAATCAAGCAAACCTGCAAGCAATTTATGGAGTACCATACTATTTATCGACTTGACCGTGAATTCAATTTGTTCATTCACAACTCTACAACAGGAATAATTCATCCTAAGGAGGGTGGTTGGTCAGCTGGGTCAAAGTTTTCAATTGGTATTATGGATGGTTTGCCTTACATGAAGTGGGTGAAGAAAAAAATGCTAGTGTACCTTAGTCTCCATTGGATGTTCTCAAATTTTGTTGCAACATGCTCCTTCTGGCTGTGGGCACCAGCACGCTTCGTGGATCCACAGAGCACAAGTGGTATGCCAATTATTGTGGGATGAAGTTACTATTTTGGGCCCATCCATCGTTTTAGTCTGATTTGGGACAAGTGGCAAATATATGGCACGACTGGGAAAATTTTCAACTAGTAGATCTCCTGGACAGACGTGGGCTGCAAGTTTACCAATGTCAGATTCTGTGCCTGCTTCATCTTGAAGGCCCTTTCCCCCTTGGAAGTTCTGTCAGCGGGTTTGAATTATTACACGATGGTTACAATGCCGTTGCCCATTGCTTTGTTTCTATTGACCCAATATCAAGCAATATGGAGAAAGGGAACAAACATTGCCACGCATTTGTGAAGCAATGGGAGTTGCAGAACAAAATAATTGTTTGACTTCAATGCCATTGAGTCTGAAGTTGCCGCCATTAGAAACCTTGGTAGCAAAGATCAATACTTTGTCCTTGGAAACTGGGAACAATGGTTGTTTAATTTCCGCAGCACAATGGCTTGGTTGGAAACAAAAATATTGAATCAATAATGAAAGCCGACAAAACCAGTAGTGATTTTTAATCCTTCCTCAAACAGCATTGCAAGTAAGTGAAGGTAATGATTCTAATTTTCAATTGGTGGATCAAAAGTTTTCATACAAAAACTTCCTCTATTGCTGCAACTCGGTTTCATGTTGAAATGATTGATTTTAGCATGGTTGATTGCCGTACCATTTTTTAAAATCCCAGAACGGTGTAGTAGAAGTACGGTTTTCAGTACTGTACAATTTTGATGATTTTTATTGGTGGAAGTTTGGACAAATTCCGGTCTGTTGGTTGGAACTGTGTTTTGAAATTCATTGTCTGGAACAGCGTTGCAGGGTTAAGCGTCTGCAATGGTGTTGCAGATTGAATTGTCTGGAAGGGCGATCATGACTTCTGAATTTGCAACAAATAATATATGTCACCGTACATATTTTACACTTCAATTTTTAAGTACGTGACAAAGGTTTATTACTAAGTAGTGACAAGTTTTGCAATAACCGTTGTTAGTAGTGTTTCATGCGTCCCCATGCACCACAAGGAACCAGATAGTTACTGTACTCCTCCAAATCTTCAGGTGAATTTCATCATTTCTCGTAAAGATGCAGCCAGTGCTGAATGGATGTCTTGTTTCTGTCTTGTTCCTGTTTTTTCTCTTTCTTCTTTAATTCTTTCAGTTTCCGCTTTTTAGTCTTCAACTGTTTTCTCAATTTGTTCATGAATGAACCCCATTGCTCTTTCACACATTTGCTTTCCAGTGTCTTTGTTTGTTACCTTTACCTCATCCACTTGTTCTGTGAGTTCTATACTCCTCAGCAGGGGATTTGGAGATTACATTTTTCAAACCTTCATTCAGAATTACATACCACATACTAGTCATTATCCACCAATCAGAGAACCAAATTGTCATCAGATAGGGACGATGATGGTTCCCTGGATGAAAATGTATACATCGTTTAATGTGCTTTTTTACTGGCTGTGTCAGCTGGCACCATCATTGCTTTGATGGAAAACTATGTCCATCCATTTCCATTTTGCTTCGTTGTTGCGAGTCTGCTTTTGGTCCAATGCCAATTGTGTCATAGTAGTGGAAGTATAAACAAGATTATTGCAAATGTAGGATAAAATACTTCTTTCTTCTTTGTGCAAAAATATGTTTGTTGGCTTTTGGTATTGTGTATTCGTAATGTGAGTATTGTGAAATGGACATAACATAACTAGATTGCTGGTTATCAAGAAGCTAATACAATTCTGAAGAAATCCGCAATGATGCTACAGCAATATCATTGCATATAGAGGATAATATTACAAAAGATGAGTGTCGCGAGGAAAAAACAAAAATTGAGTGGAGAATTTTTTTTATTGGGGTAAGCATGAAATAAGTTGTGCCAGTAAAAAATTGCAAAGCAACCATGACTACTAGTAAGGCCAAAACTATGAGTGCAAAAATAGTGCTCCTTGAAATTGTTACGCGCAAAAATACATAGTGAATCATTTTTCATGATGCGCAACAAACAATTCCATTTTTTTTAAGATAAATCACACGACTTTGACACAAGCATGAGCATCGTTTATGTGACCACGCATACACTGGTATCATGAAAAATACTGCTGAAACTGACAATTACAGCATGAGTTATTGATCACCATGATAAGCCATGATGCAGTATTGAAAGTAGATCATCACTGCAGATTCTGTGCCGCGACAAGAATAAAAAGCTGTTTCTTTGTTCTTGTTCTAAAAACCTTGCTTTCAGGGTGCTTCTCCCCCTTCCACAGCACACACTAGTAATCACCACAACACAAACACCATTTAAGATATTGGGAATCTACCGTAGTAGTACGATATGGAAAGGATCAGAAACCTGATTTTATTTCTCAAACACCATCGTTGTTTACTTCACCGAGCATAGTACTACTAATAATCCTTTTCATTGTGAAGAACAAATTCAGAACCATTTGCATGGGGCTCCAAACCAATCAGACTCAGATGCAATGAACAAAAAAAGTCAAAGAATGAGTGATTCCCAGCAATAATAAAGTAATGAAAGTTTGCGACCAAAGTAATAAATCTATTCACATACAAATAGATTTATTCCATATTTAATATAATTTGGCAGTCGAGACTGTCTCTACTTTCAAAACTTTATTGAGTGATTCCCACCTCAAATAGTGAATAAAAGACCAAAGTAATAAAAGTATATTCGAGAGTGAATAGATTGAATAGATTCAACACACAAATCTTTTTTATTAACTATGCAAACTGAACAAATTTGGAATTTGGAATCTCTAAATAAATAGGCAAGAGGTGCACATGACTGATTCGTGCGTTGGATGACTAAAATATTTGATTTTAGTGATTCCGTTCAAGTTTATTCTGTTTTTATTCAGTTAACAAAGTTTTTTCAGTTGGTGCGGTCTTGACTGAAAAAATATATTCAATACTTAATAAATCTATGCACTATGTGAATAGATTTATTAGTTTAGTCGGGAACTTTTATTCTTTTATTCGAGGTGGGAATCACTCATTAGCTGAATAAAAACAGAATAAACTCGAACGGAATCACTAAAATCAAATATTTTAGTCACCCAACGCATGTGCACCTCTTGCACCTCCCTTGCCGGCATGCTTTTTTGGTGGCGCGGGTAATGATTAAACAGACAGTTACTGTTTCTTATTTAGAGATTCCAAATTCCAAATCCTTCAGTTAATAAAAATATTTGTCGGTTGGGTGAACCAAAAAATCTATTCATCTATTCACTCATGAATATTTTTTTATTACTTTGGTCTTTTATTACTTTATTATTGCTGGGAATCACTCAATACAACAATATAATAATACGATACGATACGATACGATATTATGATACACCAATGGCTTTCTCTCGCTATTCCAACCGGACAGAGTAGCACAAAATATAGTAATATTTTTATAGTAGAACACACACCACACCACACTCAACGAGGCAAGGAATTTTGGAAGCGGCACTGGGCGGCTTCTTTTTTGAATGCATCATCCAACACCGAATGGGTCTTCTTTGTTACGATTGCTATTGTGGTATTCCAAACGGTCACGATTGAAATTACCCACGATTCAAGAAAATCTGAAATCTGACATCAGCACCAGCCGGTCTTCAATATTGAAGACTGGATGAAGAACATATCCAAATCCCCTATGTGCAATGTACGTTGAATTTTGATTCAACACCTTTTTACTGTTACAAGCTGGCCCCAACGGCTCCTCGGAGTAGTTGACAAAGCTAGCTCACAATCTTAGTTTTTAACCAATACATAACTCAAACCTTATTTTAGTACCTTTTCTAGAGGCATACGACACTGTTTAAACAGTCGAATAACTGCTTCGACCTTATTACTACCAGTAAAGACTACTTCAACTACTCGAGTAAACACTACTACAACAACTATAAACAACCACCAATTGATCCTGAAGATTGTCCAGTAAGAACAAGCGAAACAATGTCTTACTCCATCATCCCTTTCAAGTTTGACTTTGTTCAAGAGTCCATCGACAAAGTGGAGTTCAAGAGTACACAAGAGTTCAATGGAATGCCTGAAACAACCAAGCTCAAGATTCCCTTGATTACTGCAGGATCAACCAAATTACAAATCCTTTTCACCATCAATGAATTCATGCTGTCCAAGAAGACACTCAACCTAACCACAGGTCCAAGACTCTACAACAAGTTTGTAGACCTCCTCAGGGACTACACTGACAAGAGTTGGTGGAATGACTACCTTGCAAACAATGTTCCTCAAAGAACTGTCAATAATTTCACCACAACTGTACAAGAATTTGTCAACTACAAGTTTGACAACAACCTTGATGCCTACCAAAACCACCGAAGATTCCTCACCAATATCAAGAAAACCACCACTATGACAGTACACCAATTTGTCTCACAGGTTAACTTCCACAACCATGTCATACTTCCACTACTCCCTGGACATCCACCAGACGATGCAGAAATCAAAGAGAGAGAGCTCAAGAATCTAATCTTTGAATCGATGCCTGAGGATTGGAAACACACCTATCAGCAACACCACTCTCCTCATAGGGATTCCCTCTCTGAAATGATGATGAGATTTGAAAGGTATCAATATGCACAAAATCGAAAGAAGAAACCATCAGATAATCCATCTCAAAACAACAACAACAGCAACAACAATGGCAACAACAACCGTAACAACCGGAATGGAAACAACCGCAACAACCGCAACAATCGAAACAATTGGAACCGAAACAATAACAACAACAATAACAATCGAAACAACAACAACAATAATCAGCGCAACAACCAAGGCAACAACAAAGGCCCGACTAGAATCTCCAACGACTCACCATGTCCTATCCATCCTGGTACTAATCACACTTGGGGTCAATGCTACACTAACAAGTATGGCGCAAACTCCAATCAGTCCAATAACAACAACAGAGACAACACTGACTCGCATGTGAATGACCGCAGTTCCAACAACAGCAATCTATCCACTACCTCCTCTTCCCACGGCAGTAACTACCACGAACCAGAACAACACATGTGTGTCTTTATCAATTAACCAGAAGAAACCACCATGCCTGCAGCCCCTTGGCCGGATCTCTTCCATGTAGATATGGAAATAGATGAAGAATACTACAACGCGGACCTTCAAAGATTTCCTTCTGAAAAGCCCGATTCCAGCAACAACAAGCAAGAGCTTGCTCCCAGCAGCGCGGATGTCGACCTTGCTCCAACCACAGTAAGTGTCTGCAACTCAATCAATGGATCCCTTGGAAAGTACTACTTGAAAACCCTCTTCGATTCCGGATCTACCGACAATCTCATAGTGGAATCAGCAATTCCCTCTGGAATCAAGAAGTATCTCCTAGATCAACCAATCCAAATGCAAACAACAAATGGCAAAACCACTTGCAACCACTATGTAACCTTGGAGAACACCGTATTCCCAGAACTGTCCTACTTGATGAAAGTCCTACAAATCAAATGCTTTGTAGTCTCTCAGAACATCAACTACCACCTCCTTATTGGAAGGAAGACCATGAGAGACCTCGGGATGAAGATGGACTTCAAAGCTTGCACCATCGAATGGTATGAGAAGACCATGGACTTCCACCCTCGGAATTACTTTGACAACAAGTCCTTGCTCCACAAAGTCATGTCTGCAGAACCACATGCCATTGCAGAAAGTTACTCCAACCAATCTATCCAACAATCGTATGTGGATGGAACCACCAAGTATGAGAAAACTGACCTCCACAAATTAGTCACGGAACAAAACCATCTCTCCTACCATGAGAAACAAGCCTTGTTACCAATACTCCTCCAAAATGAAGAGCTTTTCGAAGGATTGAATGACAAGGAATTAGGTATTTTCCCTAATCAAACCTTCCACATTGATCTCCAAGAAGGCACAACTCCGTATCATGTAAAACAACCCTATTCTATTCCACTGCACCAACAAGAAGCAGTGAAGAAAGAAATCGATCAACAAGTGAAACTTGGTATCCTCGAACGGTGCTATGCAACTGAATGGGGAATGCCAACCTTTGTAGTGCCAAAACCAGATGGCTCCTGTTGACTTATCAGTGACTTTAGAGAACTCAATAAAGTCACCAAGAAACTTCACTACCCACTTCCAAAGCTCCAAGATATCTTCCACAGAAGAAGAGGCTTCAAATATGTCACCCTTATCGATGTCAGCATGCAGTTCCACACCTTCAAACTTGATGAAGCCTCCACCTGGCTTTGTGTTCTTGTTACTCCATTCGGAAAGTTTTGACTGCTTTGATTGCCAATGGGCTTCCTCAACTCTCCAAGTTGGGCCCAAGGCTGTATGGAACAAATGCTCCTACACTTGAAGGACATTGAAGTATACATTGATGATATTGGTATCTTCTCAGATACACTTGAATCCCATTGTAAATCAGTCTCTTCTGTCCTCTCCTTACTGAAGTCCCACAACTTCTCTGTCAAACCCTCCAAGTGCCACTGGTTTCAATCCCAAGCTCCTTGGCTTGGCCACATTATCTCTCGAGATGGAATTAGACCCAATCCAAACAAGATTTCTCCGATCCTGAAACTTGCTTTTCCCTCAACAACAACCCAACTTCGATCCTTTGTTGGGATGATTAACTTCTATCGCAACTTCTATCCCAAGCGCGCTGAAGTTCTTGCACCCCTTACCAACCTCTCTGGAAGAGCCAAAGGCAAAATCTCTCCAACTCCAGAACTCCTTGAAGCTTTCAACAAAGCCAAGTCCCTCATTGCCAATGATATCCTTCTTGCCTTTCCTGATCCAAACAAGCCCTTCCACGTCTATACTGATGCTTCTGACTACCAACTCGGAGCTGTCATCCTCCAAGATGGCAAAATCATCCTTTGCTTCTCGCGAAAACTCAATTTGGCTCAACGGAAATACCCAACGGTCGATAAAGAGATGCTCTGTATTGTAGAAGTCTTCAAGGAATTTCGTACCATTCTTTGGGGTGCTGAAATCATCGTATGGACAGACCACATCAACTTAACCCGGCAAAACCTCACAAGCCATCGGATTATGACTTGGAGAATGCTCCTTGAAGAATTTTCCCCAGTATTCAAGTACATCAAGGGCAAAGACAATGTCATTGCTGATGCCCTCTCAAGGCTCCCGCTCCAGCAAGACACTCCCGAGAAGAAGAAGGAGTTCTTCGGTCCTCCCACTCTCGCCGCCGATCCAACGGATAACTCAGACCTTGAAACTGACTCAACCGACTTCGATCTTCTCTCTCTTTCCGAATTGTTTCTTAACTACCCAGAAGACATTCCCATGTACCCCTTAGCCTTCGACCAACTCGCCCAAGCTCAAGCAGCCAATGTAGATATCTCTACCAATCCCCGGTACACAACTGAAAACTTCAACGGCACTGACTTGAAAGTTGTAGACTCCAACGGTCGACAGAAAATTGTACTCCCTCCAAACTGAGTGCAAGCCACAATCAAATACTACCACCACGTGCTTGGCCATGCCGGCGCAGAAAGATTGTATTGAACCATCAACCAATTTGTATACGCCCCAAACTTGAAGGACCAAATCAACTCCTTCTGCAAAACTTGTGACACGTGCCAACGGTACAAGAATAGCCACCAAAGCCATGGACAACTCCCTACCAAAGAACACCAATATGTTCCTTGGGACACCATTGCAATCGACGGAGTAGGCCCCTGGAAAATCAAGATCCCTGGGCATGGAACAGTCTCCTTCAATGGCTTTACCATCATGGACATGTGCACCAACCTCCTTGAAATCATTCGAGCCCCACAAGTAAACCCAACCGGCCTCATGGCAGTCCATGCCCTCGACAATGGCTGGCTCTCCAGATACCCCAAACCAGTAAATTGTATTATCGACCAAGGAACCAACTTCATGAGCAATGACTTCCAACTCCACCTTGCCAACCTAGGAATCAAAGCCAAGGTCTGCTCAGTTCGGAACCCACAATCCAATGCTGTACTTGAACGAGTCCACGATACCATGAAGTCTGCAATGAGAACCGAACTCAATACCAATCCTCCACAGACCCTCCAGGAAGCCACCGACATCATTGATAGTGTGTTTGCGTCTGCTCAGTTTGCCGTTCGATCAACCATCAACAAGACCTTCGGAATGACGCCCGGAGCCCTTGTATTCCACAGAGACATGTTCCTACCCATTCCTGTAATTACAGACTTGGCCATGGTCAGAAACAAACGACAGGTTCAAATTGACAAGAATGCTATGAAAGAGAACAGCCACAGGAAGATTCATGATTACTGTGTAGGAGACCAAATTATGGTGAAAAATGAAAAACAAATTCCTGGAGCTTTTGATGCAAGATGCAAAGGGCCGTATACTATCCAGCAAATTCACACAAATGGTACAGTTTCCTTTCTCTTAAGAAACCACGTTATCCAACGTATGAACATCCGAAACCTGAAACCGTATCACACCAATTAAAAATTTCTTATCTAAGGAATACTGGTCGCACACGACTAACAAAATTCTGTGCCACCAACCAAGTCCGTACGAGAAGGAGAAGAGTGTGGTATTCCAAACGGTCACGATTGAAATTACCCACGATTCAAGAAAATCTGAAATCTGACATCAGCACCAGCCGGTCTTCAATATTGAAGACTGGATGAAGAACATATCCAAATCCCCTATGTGCAATGTACGTTGAATTTCGATTCAACGCCTTTTTACTGTTACAAGCTGGCCTCAACGGCTCCTCGGAGTAGTTGACAAAGCTAGCTTACAATCTTAGTTTTTAACTAATACATAACTCAAACCTTATTTTAGTACCTTTTCTAGAGGCATACGACAGCTATATTATTCGTGTTTCGTTTTAGGGAATCATGGAAAACCCAAGCTGTTTTCGTTGTTTTTGGTAGGTTCTCCATACTGCCACACATGTATCCCAATTTGCAGCTAAATCCTGGTAAGACTCTGCTTTTCGAAGTAGTGGTATTGATGTTTCGAACGTTACCACTATCCCAAAATGTGCACTGGATGGCAGGTGCCGAGAGACAGAACGTTGCAAGTCGCAAAAATCTGGTCGCTAATCCGTCGGTTATTGACTACTGTACAAACTAAAATGGTTTGGTATCAATAGCACACAAACGATTCTTGAATATTACAATATTGCAATATTACAAAACGAGATTCTATCGAGTTGTAAGTCACACGGAATTGTTAACTAATTGGAGTCCGTTCACGTAACATATATCACAGGGTCAGCTTCGGGACGATCGCGAGTCGTCCCGACGGCCAACAGCCAACGTATTGGAGGGTCCTGTCTCTCAGGTCGTCTAGATCGAGACGGTGAAAGTTGTAGTCTTCCTCGGCACCCTGTCGGTTGCGATCGACCAAGTGCCACTCTCCCTTTTCGAGTTTTTCAGGGATTGCACTGGCTTGGCCTCCAAGCCAGTGGACGACGTCACCGAGGGTATCGTCGTGGTCGAATCCCCTTGTAATTTTGGTTAGTGATTGGGGTGCCTTGTCGTTGGTGTAGGTGTAGGTGTTGGTGTTACTGTTGGCATCGGTATTGGCGTTGTTCAACGTGACGCCGTATTCTACCGTAATTTGTGAGCCACCCTTGATCGGTTCCGAAGGAAGCTTGGACAAGAAATCCCTTCTCGCCGACATCTCCTTATCCACGTTGCCGGTTCCCGATAACGCCGAAGACAAGTCCTTCTGGAACAAGCGAAGAGTTTTGTCTTTGGTATACTCTGGAGAGCTCTGCTGAACTTGTTCGAGTGCCGAAATCCCCAAATAAAATGCAGCGGCATCGAAATGGGTAAGAGTAAGGGTTTTTTGGTTGTTGTAGTTCGGATGGAAATTGACGGCTTTCAGAAAATCCAGAACTCCCGGTGCGTTCAGTGATCTCTGGAACATTGCAGTAGTTGTGTCGACGGTGTGGTATTTTCGATTGGATGGATTCGCTTGTATAGTTTTTAACGATCGCAGGAGGGTATCGACCGCTAAGGAGTACGGTGCCACGCGGCTGGTGCATCGCATGATTACGTCTTCTTGGTCGTGCTGCGACAATCGCTTGGGCATCTGAACCTTTGGATGGGTATTTGCGAGACTTTGCTTTGAATTGTTGCTTCTGTTCTCGATCCGGGATGACGCTGCAAGTCCAGCATTTCTCGAAGCCGCCGATTGCTGCCTTCGTTGTTTGTTGGTAGTTTTGTTGGTAGTTTTGTTGGTGTTCGGTTGAGTTTGCGTTTGAGTTTGCGTTTGGAGACTTGCTTGGATGGCGCGTTGCAACTCGCTGTCTTCCTGTGACGTGGACGTCACGGTGGTTGTTGTCGCGAGTCCTGGTCCTGGTCCTGGCTCTGATATCGTCATTGGATTTCCAACCGTCCCGAGCGGGGATCCATTGTTCAACAACCATTCCGTCGCCTGTGCCATGTCTCCATCGGCAACACGAAGGGCATGCCTTGCTTCGGCTTCTCGAAAGCCCATCGCAGCGAGTTCCGAAACCCGCTCATCGGAGGAACCCGTGTTGGACAAGGACGACGCCGCACTCGATACAGCGTCATTCATTCGGTCTCTCAGTCGTCGGAACATGATGCGAGACTTTTGACGGATTGATGATTATTACTTCGTACTTCGTATTATTTGGGGTGAAACGAAAGTGTGTTCTTCGATGTTTGTGAGCCTGATCGATGATTGGTGGAGTTTCGTGTTTCGTAACTGAAGTTCGGCGTTTTGTGTCTCGAGACGCGAAACTTCAAAACTCTTGTTTTTCTTTTTCTTCGTCAATTTGGTCGATTGATTCCCGTTGATTCCGAAAGAACCAACAGGAACCGGATAGAAAACGAAAGAGTTTCGAAACTTCTCGAGCCCCCTCTAGCCCCCTTGGGTTTTTCATTCGTGGAAGGAGGGAGGTGCTCTCTAATTTCCGACTAAGCCGACTCAAATATTCAATTCAAGAAACAAACCACAGGGTCAGCTTTTTGGTGGGAAAAGCTAAACTCCATCCGGACGAATCCTGCACGACAATGACGCAACGCAACGCAACGCAACGCAACGCAAAGACACTTCAACTATAGTAGTCCGTAGGTAGGTAATCTTACGCTGGCGCTCGATTACTACACTTCGGCAGACACTTTGACCCTCGCTGCAAACACTAAGAACCGCACTATCCCACCGCACCCCCACCAACTGCGATGAGCGACATCCGAACGGAACCCGTCTTCGTCCTGTACGGATCCCAAACGGGGAACTCGGAACAAGCGGCGGAAGACTTTTCCAAACAGATCGAAGACAAATTTTCTCCGTCCTATTTCAAGGAACTTGGTCTGGACCCTGTCAAAGTGGTAACCACCTGCATACAATTGGACGACTTTTTGGATTACAAGCATGCCGCCTTTACCAAGACAATGGTCGTTTTCGTCAGCAGTTACGGAGTGGGCCAGGCTCCCATTGGAGCTTACAAATTCCGATCTCTTGCGGAAGAGTTGATCTCGCTCACGGAGGATGGAAAACCAGGAGCCAAAACACTCCTCAAGGGCCTGAAATACGCACTCTGCGGATTGGGTACGTGTCGAATGCCTCGGTGGGAGGCGCAAGGATAGGATTTACCGCGTTTCTTCGCCCACATTCTCACCTCTGTGTTTTTGTGTTTTGTGATGTTGTGTTTGGATCTGCTCTGGTTTTGGATGCGCATCGCTTCTGGGTCGGAACGACGACAGGGGATTCTGGATACAGCACGTATTTGGTCAATCCGACCACGATCGACAAGGGTTTGACGGCCGCGGGTGCCACGCGGATCGGTGACATGGGAAAGGCCGACGCCAAACAAATCGGAGAGAACTCCCAAGAAAATGTCATTGCCAAGTGGAAGGACGAACTCTGGGTTCCGCTTGCCAAGTCCATAGCAGCGGCGGCAGACGAAACCAGCGAGGAGGCAGCCAGCAAATTGAAACAAATGCAAATCGACACCATTCCCCTCCTGATGAAAATCGATCCGGACTACACCCCTCCGAAAGAATTCGGAGGACGATCCGGTGCGGCGATACCCATGCAACTATTGCTCGTGGCCATTATCGTGGCTGTGATCGCAGCCCTATTCGCTACCGGTACGATCCAAGTGCCCTGATTACGACATGCGTAATTCTTTGACAATAATAGAACAGTGTTACTGTATATTGTAGTGCATGTTTATAACTTTCCAAAGCTTACAAACACTTAATACTGCAGATACAGTCCCGTAAACACGGTACATATAGTTCAGCCTGAAGACTAATTTTTGGAACGAGCGACCGGCTCGTGGAGCAAGCAAGTGACAGTTTAACCCCTGTCACCGTTCGATTGCTCTACCAGCCTCGCTCTTGCCCGTTGTATTTCTTCTTCAAAAATTCGACGAAACGATTTTGGGTGTTACGGAGCTCAGCGGCCGATGGACTGGTGGTAAACGCATTGCGTGCCACCGCGGATTTTAACAGGAGGTCTTCGGCCCGCCGCTCGTTCAAGAGTTTTGTCATCTCGTTGCTGCCACCCCCATAAAAGGACGAGGGCAGGGAAGATTCGAGCAGGGCATTCCGGGCGTTAAAGACACCCGCGAGGCCGCCGGTGAGGCCGCTGGCCCCAAAGGCCTCGTTCCGCCGTTGCTGCGCCCTCTCGAGCAGGAGTTTCATGCGTTCGTCGGTCTCTGCTCTGAGGCGTTTTTCGATAATGTCCTCGGTAGAGAGCGAACCGTGGGTTTCCAGCGGTCGTTTCAGAGAGGCTTGCATGGACAGCACGCCCATATCGTTCTTGGCTCTCAAATGACTCAGCAAAGCTGCATCGCTCTGCTGCTGCACCGTTCCAAGCGCTGCGAGCTGGGGTGTGGTGTTTCCGAGCCCTAAATGTCCCGAATGGAGTCCGTCGATTCCTGCTAGAGCCTGGCGTTGTAGGAGTGAGGAAGCGGAGGCGGGTTGTGACTCATTCACGACCGATTGGACCTTCTTCTCTTCGGCGCAAAAAGCGGTGTAGATAACTTCCTGTGCTTCTGCGTCCGACAGAAGGTACATCTCGTCGTCGGCCTCGATCTCGTTCAGCTTGAGAAAGAATCTGGATCCCCTCCGTTTCATCCGTTCGAGGATTGCTCGGCACTTGATTCGTTTCATTTCGGCCGATTCCTGTTGGTGTCCAACATTGGCCAGAATCATGGTGATGAGATACCTGTTGCCTTCTTTCGCGTTTGATGGGCCTCCCCTCAACACGACATCTTGCTCTCTCGGCGGGTCTTGGCGTTGTGCCGACTCCGAGGTTGCGTGAGCTCCCCTGCCGGCCAGCGAATAGCTCGCAGAATCACCAGGGCTCATCGCATCCGATTTGTTGTAACCCGTGAGATCCACGTGATTGCTCTTTTTGCCGGCGCGAATTTCATCGTCGAAACAGTCGACCACTGAGGAAGATAAACAGAAGAACACAACACAAAAACCATTTAGAACTCGGATGGATGCCAAGGCTCTACTGCAACACCTCTGCGGGCCAAACTGTGACATAGAAGCAAACGGTCAATCGATCAACTAACAAACTAACCAGGCACTCACCTTTCCGAAAGATTTCGTTTTGGTTGCACTCCATCCAGCTCATCCCATCGTGGGTGAGCCGGAGGAACCGAGAACCACCCTTTTTGATCCGGGTCGAGATCTCGTTGACGATCATGGTCTTGACGGACTCGTTCGCTGCGGTGTAGTGTCCTACGATTTTCTGGACGATGGACGCCAGGTTGCGATTCCCCTGAAAGTTCTCCACGTTGGGGACGTCGACGCACAGGACGTCGTGGGCCGCTGGGTTGATCGCCATGGCGATTGACACCACATTGGAGGAGGAGGCCGGTGCACTGCTGCAAAGGCGGGAAGCCGCCGTGTTTGTCAGGGAGGGTGCGAGCTGCAGGGAGCTCGACGGATTGCCCGCCACGCCGTATCCGGTAGAGGAGGTCATCTTTTTGGTCTCGGAACCCGGAAAGACCTCGCTGGCAGCCGACAGTGCCGCCACCTTTTGGGTGTCAGAGGTGTCCATGTCGTTGACCTTGGGTCCGGCGCGTTTTCGCTTCATGTACGTGGACAGGGACCGGCGTCCCTTAAGAAACAACGGATGCGAGACCACCCCCTGGTCCTTCCCCCTCGTGACGCGCTTGAAATTGTATCCCTGGAGCTGTCGCAGAAATGATTTGAACTTGCTCTGGCGAAAGTATTTCTGCAGGACGGTGATAAGCTCGGCCGGCTTGTGGATCCGGAAGCTGTCGCCTCCCTTGCACCAGGACACAATGTGGGAGTGTCCCGATGGCTCCGCGTCGTCCAGCATATTGTGCAACCGAAAGGGAAACTGTGTAGACCGCAGCTGATCGAACCGCAGCTGATCCGCCTGTGCCAGGGTCTGGTGCTTGTAGTCGAGTTCCATCTTCTTGAAGGATTCCTTTCCGACGCAACTGTTGCGGGGGTTGATCTTGGGTGGGCGCTTCGCCTCCGTGGTTGCAGTTGCAGTTGCAGTTGCAGTTGCAGGCGAGGGTTTTTCCGTCTTCCAAGAGGCGTTCTGGACCATGGTCTCGGCCACGGCCCTTAGAATATCGGCGTCTCTCTGCGCTTTCGACACGGCATCTGTATCGACCTTTTCCGATTTCTCGTCGGAACTATCCTCGACTTCGGTCGCCATCGAATCATCATCATCACTGGAATCGTCCTCGATTTCGACCACGGCCGTAGGTCCCAGTGCTACGTGCCAGGATGCCATCTTTTTCGGCTCTTGTTTTCCCGCAAGGGCATCCAAAGCCCCGGCGGTTGAATTGTCGGCCGATGCGTTGCTTGCCACCGCTTCGGGTTTCTCGTTCTCGTCCGAGGGAGGAGTAGCAGCAGCAGTTCCCATAATAATGGTCGCAATTGCTCTCGAGGGTATCATTTTCGTGGATCCGGAGCGGGTTCGTTCGTGTTCTTGTTCGCTGGCATTGCCATGAGCAAAAGCACCGCTCCCAATGGCGTCCGCCGTTGCGTTCTTGTATGGTGTTTTCTCATCCGGCGTGTCTTCCCGCTTCACCGTGACAGCTCCTCCCATGCGGAAAGCGACGAGATCGTCACGAGGTGAATCGTCGCTGTCGTCGTCGTTGGAAGAATTCGGTGCCATTGTGTGATGCAAAGTGTTATTTGTTGTGCAGAGTTTCGGTTGTTATCTTGAATTGCGGTGTATTGCAGTATATTGATTTTGAATTCTTTTGAGAGGTGTCCGATCGTTTGCGGACAGGGAAAACACAAATGTTAGTTAGTTGGAATATTCTTTGAGAGCGATTCGTTCGCTACAACTGATTCCTTCGCCAATTGGTTAGTTCCATCCACAAGCGGTAATCACATGACATCTGCGTTAGGAAGTCGTTGGGTTGGGGAAGTAGCACTGTATGTAGCACTGTATGTAGCACTGTATGTAACACTATATGCCTTAGAGTACTGTGGTGTGTTGTGTTATCATACCGTACTTACGGCGAGAGTAAAAAACAAGGAAATGTAGCCTTCAATCCGGATCCCCAAGAATATAGATATCTTACACGAATACGGTGTTTTACACACTTGAGCGAACCTATGGTTCCGATTGGAAACACGGCACGTTGTTATCGAAGATTACACCAGATGCCAATCGGTTCGAGAGTGAGTCGCCGATCGAGCGGAAGTTGTTGCAGAGTGAGGGGGCAGATTCGTGTTGTTGTGTTGTGTTGTGTTGTGTTGTGTTATGGTGTTGAGTAGTGTTGTGCTGTCTCGGTTATTGCAATTAGTTTTAATTGGTGCAGTACGGGGAATGTAATGAGATTGAGCCTTGTTTTGGTTGCGTTTTTTTGTTTTTGGAGTTCTGAATAAGCGGGTATTCTTGTTCTAAGGCGCGACTACTAAGTGTAAAATCTTTTTAGCACGTGTGCATCGTTGAAGGTGCACAAGGTCCAGTAGGCCGTTCCTATTTTAGCACGTCGGGGAAGGGAATACGATCGCCACACAGCGAAACAACGAAACTCTCTTTGGAACAGTAACTTTACATGTACTCGTACCGTATGCACCGCGCACCATAAGTGTACGTTCGTACTCGTAACTGGTACATAGGCGAACGGGAAAAACACAACGTTAAGTGAGTCCTTTGCTTCGCGTAAAGGAGATATTTTTCTACGCCTTTGTACAAACTAATCGAAACACCAGGGTCCTGAACACTTAGCCCATGGACTATTCCTCTATTTAACAATGATCATGCGCTAAGTTCGCTCAAGCGCAAAGAGAAACATCATAAATATATCGTTCACGAAACATGATTTCCTTCGAATAAGTGAAGACTACCGGTATGTACTCGTGGTGCATGGTTCGAGCATTTTGAACCAACAGCGACGAACAATTTACTTTGTCCCATCGTACATTTCGGTTAAATACGTTTTTTCACAGGGGTTCTTTTAATATTATTTTGTGATTAACTGGTTCCCACACAAGGTCTCATTTCGCTCTCGTGCGCACGATTGTTTTCTAGTACCGTACTGACTTCCACGGGATACATAACATTAATTACTTCTTGGATCCAGACAAAATTGGTGGAGTTGTTAAGTGAACGTTGAACACTAACCCTAAGTTGACAACGCAACTCTGTAGACGGAGTGTACTGGGGGGGGGGGAGGGTTGGGGGGGAAAACGTAGAAATATTTAAAAAATCTGTTTTTAACAAGTAGCCTTTGTACAAACGCTATGACAAAAAACTTTGAAAAACAGAATTGAAATAATTATTTACGGAAATGAGATGCTTTGTCTAAAAGCAATAGTGATATGTAGTGACGCTATTGAATTACTAAATCGGCTGTGAAAATACACGTGTACCGTAACGGCATATATGGCATTATGGGCATCATATGTGCCGGGGGTACGAGTATGTGCCGACCATCTTTGTACCGATGATACGAATATTCAATGGTACGATTCCAGGGTGCGCACAATAAGTAATAAATAGGGCGCAACCAACAGAATAGGACCATAAGTAGCCCACACATATGCTCCGGTGAATATCGATCGATACTTAAAGCACTGATCAAAGGTACGCAATATGGGAATCGATATTACAACAATCGATAACCCGATTGATACCCCCACAAAAAGTGGCTACCGATTAGTAATTGGGAGATATGGTCAAAAAACAATCCGAACATAATCTTATCGATAACTCTTTCCAACACAGTAAAATTGAACAAACTAACGTAAATACATAAAGAAACAAATTAACCAAACAACAATTTACAGCTTTGGTCTTATTAGATGCGCGTTCATTTGTATGGTAGCGAACTCTCATTTTTATGGTTGCACGTAACCATAAGGTTTGACTTGAATAAAGAAAAAAATCATATGAATAAAATCTGTCTTAGATCAAGTTAACTTTGCCAGATGAGAGAGTTCATGAGAAATACCATACAATCTGTTGTCAGCAAAATACGATCGTCGGCAGCAAATTTGATTGAAAAAGCAAAAAATACGGTCGTTGTCAGCAGCAAATGTGATCAAAAAAGACGGCAGCAAATTTGATTGAAAAAGACGACAAACAGAGGTGCATAAAACGGAGTAACAAAGATACGAACATTTTTTGATGATCACCATGGCTTAGAATCAAACGCACCTCCACTACTTGGAAACCGTAAAGTGGTAAAAACGATTTCACTTACGACTACAAAAAAGGGGTTAATCGGTTAGAAACAAGACATCTTTGAAAACTGGATCGATAAGTACGTCACACAAACAAGATTTGGGGTTCTTTCGGGCCAAACTCCACTGGTCCCACTTTGTAATTTCACCCTATTTATTGAAATTAATGTCGAACTCATAATATTTTGATGCACATTGCATTTTCCTACCCCACTGACATCTGTTTCTGAATTAGTGGCATGTTACTGAATTTTATGCCTGAAACAAACATTGCATGGTTGCAATTTCACAATCTCATATTAAATTCCTTTTGTGTCCAAAAGTACCAAAGCTACACGACGGCAGTTATTCTATTCATATGAATCAAAGAGTCCCGTATCAACCAAGTAATCGATTCCCACGGCATATCGATTCCCACGGCGCATCGATTCCCATCGCGCATTGGCGGTGAGCAATCTCTGTTTTCTAACATTGCCCTTGTTCTTTGGTGAGCAAACTTTGATTTCGGAAAGTATCACACGAGCTACGGGAGCAATTCCTGATCCTAATGATAAACATATCATAGGATCTTCCTAAAGGAGCGAGAGAAGAAAACCGTTGTTTTGTGCTTCTCACACACAATATATATATATACATACAGATACGTCTGAGAACTGTTTCTCTACCCCCCGCGGGCTATCGCGCGGTATTTTCAAAATTCCCTACCCTATTTTTAAAATTGCGTGTTTACTAAAATACCTCGCGTGTCGCGCGCTTCTCCTTTCCAGACAATATCTCATCGATCCCTATCTGGATCATCACCTAAAAATCACTGTCGACTTGGTGGAATAATTTTGGATCCTGACCGAATCAGCAATACCAATATCAACAAATTCAATAAGGCCTGTGAAGGAATATGAATGGAGGGATAGAGATGTCCTACGAAGAATGGAAGCGATCGACAAATCAATTGAATCCAAGATTGGTGATGAAGTAAAAGACAGCGCGTCCTTCTTCCAGGAAAATTACCCGGAACCTCAACTAGAGCTATTTGAGGAACCAGTGAAATCACCTGATCTGAAACTTGAAATGGCTGAGCCAGAGGTATCAGTTGGAGATATTGACGAACCAGATGAATATCTGGGGAATGAAGTAATCATTGAAAGAAATGATGAAAGGCTCAGGTGCATTGTCAAGGACAGGGTGCGAGATCTGCAAAACAGGCCAATTGGAGTAAGGAATGAGAATCCAATACTCGACACGAGGCTGTAAAACCTGCAACTACCTGATGGCACCATTGAGGAATACACGGCAAATATTGTTGCAGAGAGCCTGTACAGTTCTGTTGATGATGATGGACAAATGTTCACGATGTTAGATGAGCTAATTGACCATGAATGCGACAACACTGCTCTAACTGATGAGGAAGCCACAACTGTAGGCAAAAATGGCCGGCAAAGCCATAAGCCGACGACTAGGGGTTGGAGGATTTTGGCCAGTTGGAAAGATGGAACCGAACCATGGTGTAAGCTAAGTGATGTTAAAGAATCATTCCCAGTGCAACTAGCTGAATATGCAGTCAACAATAATCTTGAAAAATCACCAGCATTCAGATGGTGGGTACACAAAATTTTGAGAAGAAAGGAGCGAATCCTTAAGGCAGCAAAAACAGCCAAGTATTGGTTGAAGACTCACAAATATGGTGTTGAATTACCACATTCAATTACACAAGCGCTGGCAATTGATAGGAAAACGGGGACTGATCACTGGGAAAGAGCAATTCATAAGGAAATGACAAATAATATGGCAGCGTTTGAATTTTCTGATGAAGATGTTATTCCAGTCGGTCACAAGGAAATAACCACCCATATGATCTTTGACATCAAGCTTGGATCCCTAACAAGGAAAGCTAGGTTAGTAGGGGATGGTCACAAGGTCCCTGCCATAGCAAAAGAGAATACCTATTCGTCGGTTCCCAGTCGTGACTCAGTGAGGATCTTCTTCTTGCTGGCAGCGCTGAATGATTTGAAGGTTCTCTCAGCAGATATCCAAAATGCATATTTGACAGCCCCGATTAAGGAAAAATACTTTCTAAATGCAAGAGCTGAAGATGGATTCCCGCCACATCTTGCAGGAAGGCCTTGCAAGATAGTTCGAGCATTATATGGATTGCCAGTTGCAGGCGCGTCTTTCAGGTCATACCTCACACAGCATTTGAGAGATCTTGGATATTCCCCTTGCAAAGCTGATCCGGATGTGCACTTACGAATTGAAACCAGGAAAGATGGATCCAGATATTGGGCAATGCTCATTGCCTATGTAGACGATATCTTATGTTCTGGTGAAGATCCAAAGTTCCAGCTAGAAAACATTGAACGAAAGTTCAAATTGAAGGATGATACGATTGAAGAGCCAACTCTGTATCTGGGAGCTGATATTGGAAAGTTTTACTTTGAAGGTGATTCAAAGCCAAGATGGTCACTATCAAGCACCAAATATACGGCGAAAGCTGTTGCAGCTGTCGAACAAGAGCTAGGAACTGAAAAATATGGCTACAAGTATCTACCAAAATCAGCGTCCAGTCCACTGTCACATGAATACCGACCGGAAATTGATATATCAGAAGAATTGAATCCTGAATTGCAAAATTACTATCAAGGTTTGATTGGAGTCCTCAGATGGATTTGTGAACTTGGACGGCTTGACATTGTAATGCCAGTCTCGCTGATGTCAAGGTACTTGGCACAAGCAAGGAAGGGACATCTGAACCAGTTATTTCATATATTTGCATATTTGAAAAAATACAACAGGTCGAAATTGGTTTTTGATGATTCATTACCAAGCATTGATCAGAGCAAATTCCAAAAATGTGACTGGTCTGAATTTTATCCCGGCACCACTGAAGTTATACCAGCAGATATGCCTGAAGCTTTGGGAAAACATGTGACGATGAGTTGTTTTGTCGATGCTGATCATGCCGGATGCAAGGCAACGAGGAGATCTCATACTGGTGTTATTATCTTCATTAATAATGCACCAATTATTTGGTTTTCCAAAAGACAGACAACAGTTGAAACGTCAACTTTTGGATCTGAAATCATCGCATTGAAAATTGCAATCGAATTGGTTGAAGGTCTAAGATACAAGTTGAGAATGATGGGTGTTCCAATTGATGGGAGCACAAATGTGTATTGTGATAATGATTTGGTTGTCACAAATGTTACACGACCTGAAAGCCCATGCAAGAAGAAACACAACAGCATTGCATACCACAAAGCGCGTGAATCTATTGCAGCAGGAATTATCAGAGTTGCAAAGGAACCAGGTTCAACAAATATTGCTGATTTGTTTACTAAGCTAATGAGTGGCGTTGTTTTTCGGGAACATTGTTCTCGGTGCATGTGGTAAGTAAGTAAGTTCGTTCAAATCAATTGTTCGATTTAACAATCGATCGATCATTCGATCAAAGTAACGAATCGATCTGCAATGAGCATTTCGAAAAATGGATAATTTGGTCCATGAATACAATATATCAAACCGGCAAGGATCAGGGCAAAATGCCATGATACAAGCCAGAATGAATGGCAAAATGCCTCCCCATTTCTTTTGATAGGGCCTCTGATGGTAGACTGGATACAGTTTGGTATTCAACAAATGACTCACGATGAATAGGTTAAGTCATAGAATCCAGCCGCTTAACGGTTGGAGGATTTATGACTGAAGGGGACTGAAAAGAATTCACCGTGAAACGCGTATTCGTACGAAAGTCATAAGGGCAATAACCTTATCCTTAAGGTTATTCCTGAGTGAATGATTTTGGCAACGGCTATCATGTGGATTAACTCTTAGCGAGAGTTTCCCCATCAGCTCACTCTTTGAAGAATTAACAACTCTAAAACACTATCATACCCTAAAATCTATGTACATCCTAGTACTAATTCTACATGATAAGGTACAATCACATGTGATATTCCAATGAGAATATCACGGTGAATAATACGGTAATACGGTAACACGAAAGACCGAACGAAGATGGTTTGCGTGTGTTTTGTGTCTTATTTACGTGTGCTTTGTATGCTTAGAATTACACGAGAATATGCAGTAATTTGACGACAACGAGTAATTAACCTATCGATTGACAAAGACGATCGAATTGTAACAACGATTGTTCTACTTACTAAATCAATCGTTCGAAAGGACGATTGCGTTTGTTTTTGTTACGACACACTTTCTTTATTGCTCCAGTGATTCCAGGGCTCCGGTTGATGTCACTGAAGGTACCAAGTGCTCCTACAGCTCCTACTTCACTCTGTCTCTCCCCCGGCTGATGTCACCTTGCCCTAGTGACTTGTACGATAAAATACTGGAGTCCCTGACTGATGCACTCAGCTTGCTCTGGTCTGTAGACCGCAAGCTGGTCCTCTATGTTTTTCCTTCCCGCGCCAGCATCAACCCCAAGGCTAAACCCGTCCCCAAGCTCTGGTCTACCCTGTCTGACCGGCAAACTCTTGAACTTTACGTTGCGTCACTCTGGCTCAGGGTTAGAGCTGCACCCCACCTTTGGTTCTACATCAGCCACAGTGTCCCCGTGGATACTCTGCTGTCTACCACTCTCCTTCAGCGCCTCCAGGACCGTGAAATGGACTTCAAGTACAATCATATTCAAGCCTCTACTACTGTCACCTGTGGTTTCCTGCTAGGGTCCTATATGCAGAGTTTTGATCTTGATCATTACAATGCACTGCTCCAGACCAATCCTTGGTTTCAAGCCTTCCCTATTGCTGTCATCCGGAAGAACATTCGGCTCGACAATTCACAAACTCCCGATCCCTCCCCTGTCCCAGCTGCACATATTTTGTGTGATTCTACCAAGCGTTCTCAGACTGTCAAGTTTTTGAAGGCCCGGTTCAATCGCTGCTCTGTGTCTGATATAGCCTCCCTTCCTGATGGTAAATTCTACAAGTTTATTGAGACTACTACCAATCCCTCTGACCGCTGCCTTCCCCCTTCCAAGCTGAAGACCCTTCGTCAAGCCAAGCACCATCAAGCCAAGTTCATCAAGACCCATGAAACTGCTTCTGTTCTAGGTGTTATTGACTTGGATCTTCCTGTAGATTTGGGTCAGGGCCTGGGTGCTACTACCTTGCGCCGTGTTCTTCTGGGAATCTGTACTAGGGACAACTGGTCGTGGCCACTGTTTCTCTCTGTTGACACCAGCTCTTACCGTGGTGAAATCCTGGCCCTGTACAACACTACTACCTCGGCTGAAGCTCAAACCATGCTGTCATTTCTCCCCATCTTCCTGGAGGCCCGGTATGGCTCTTGTGTTCGCCAATGGTTTTCTACTGAGTGTCTCACTGAGCTGGAGGATTTTCATTGGGATCCCACTGAAGGACGGGTTGTTGAAAATGCCCCTGCGCCGGACCAGGAGCCGGAGGATGCTCTTCCCTTCTTTGGTAGTGCTGATGTCTGTGATTGGGAACTTGTGGATGATGATCTGTCCATTGACTCCCTTTCCAAGGCTGTTACTTTTGACCTGGATATGCACTTCTCTTTTCAGGTTCGTGAGGACAGCAGTGGGTGTGGTTTTGATGATGGCCAGTCCATGTCTTCTCTTGCTACCGGCACTTCCAACATCACTTCTGTTCTGGGTGCCCCTCCGACTGCTGCCCTCCCCGATGGCACTGCCATGGCTGAAATTTTGCCTCCTGCTGCCAAGCGCCCCACAGCCCTCCACTCTCCTCTACGCTCTGGTCTCACCTCCATAGCTTTTTCTCCCGGCCCCAATGCTAGTGTCAGCAAACTGAGCCATACCAATGCCTCCACCAGCTCTGCTCCAGCTTCTCTCCTCTCCGTGCGACAGACACGGTATGCATCTGATCATGGTTAGGAACCCTTGCTTCTGGCCTGGTGGAATGCCTACTTCTCCAAATTCCACCTTTGCATCCCTCAGTCATCCTTCCTCTTCTTCCGCTCCTCCTGTTTCCCAACTTGTCCCCCCCACTGTGTTTATCCTAGCCCTGCACCAGGTGTCACTTCAGGTGCTTTCCCCAGCACCGCATTTGAAGTGCTTCCCAGTGCTTCACCCAGGGTTGCATCCAGTATTACACCCAGCGCAGCTCCAACTTAAGGTCCCACCATTTCACCATGATCTGCACACAGTGTTTCTCCTAGCACTGCACCAGGCGTCACTCCAAGTGCTTCCCCCAGCAATGCATTTGGCCTGCATCCCAGTGCTTCACCCAGGGTTGCATCCAGTGTTACACCTAGTGCTGCATCACCTGGTGATCCCAGTGTTTCACCATGATCTGCACACAGTGTTTCTCCAAGCACTGCACCAGGCGTCACTCCAAGTGCTTCCCCCAGCAATGCATTTTGCCTGCTTCCCAGTGCTTCACCCAGGGTTGCATCCAGTGTTACACCTAGTGCTGCATCACCTGGTGATCCCATTGTTTCACCATGATCTGCACACAGTGTTTCTCCAAGCACTGCACCAGGTGTCACTCCCAGTGCTTCTCCCAACAATGCATTTGGCCTGCTTCCCAGTGCTTCACCCAGGGTTGCATCCAGTGTTACACCCAGCGCAGCTCCAACTTGGGATCCCAGTGTTTCACCATGATCTGCGCACAGTGTTTCTCCTAGCACTGCACCAGGCGTCACTCCAAGTGTTTCCCCCAGCAATGCACTTGGCCTGCTTCCCAGTGCTTCACCCAGGGTTGCATCCAGTATTACACCTAATGCTGCATCCACTAGTGATCCCATTGTTTCACCATGATCTGCACCCAATGTTTCTCCTAGCACTGCACCAGGCGTCACTCCAAGTGCTTCCCCCAGCAATGCATTTGGCCTGCTTCCCAGTGCTTCACTCAAGGTTGCATCCAGTGCTACACCCAGCGCAGCTCCAACTTGGGATCCCACTATTTCACCATGATCTGCACACAGTGTTTCTCCGAGCACTGCACCAGGCGTCACTCCAAGTGCTTTCCCCCAGCAATGCATTTGGCCTGCTTCCCAGTGCTTCACCCAGGGTTGCATCCAGTGTTACACCTAGTGCTGCATCACCTGGTGATCCCAGTGTTTCACCATGATCTGCGCACAGTGTTTCTCCTAGCACTGCACCAGGCATCACTCCACGTGCTTTCCCCAGCAAAGCATTTTGCCTGCTTCCCAGTGCTTCACCCAGGGTTGCATCCAGTGTTACACCTAGTGCTGCATCACCTGGTGATCCCAGTGTTTCACCATGATCTGCACACAGTGTTTCTCCTAGCACTGCACCAGGCGCCACTACAAGTGCTTCCCCCAGCAATTCATTTGGCCTGCTTCCCAGTGCTTCACCCAGGGTTGCATCCAGTGTTACACCCAGCGCAGCTCCAACTTGGGATCCCAGTGTTTCACCATGATCTGCGCACAGTGTTTCTCCTAGCACTACACCAGGCGTCACTCCAAGTGCTTCCCCCAGTAATGCATTTGGCCTGCTTCCCAGTGCTTCACCCAGGGTTGCATCCAGTATTACACCTAGTGCTGCATCCACTAGTAGTCCCATTGTTTCACCATGATCTGCACCCAATGTTTCTCCTAGCACTGCACCAGGCGTCACTCCACGTGCTTCCCCCAGCAATGCATTTGGCCTGCTTCCCAGTGCTTCACTCAAGGTTGCATCCAGTGCTACACCCAGCGCAGCTCCAACTTGGGATCCCACTATTTCACCATGATCTGCACACAGTGTTTCTCCGAGCACTGCACCAGGCATCACTCCCAGTGCTTCTCCCAACAATGCATTTGGCCTGCTTCCCAGTGCTTCCCCCAGGTTGCATCCAGTGTTACACCTAGTGCTGCATCACCTGGTGATCCCAGTGTTTCACCATGATCTGCACACAGTGTTTCTCCTAGCACTGCACCAGGCGTCACTCCCAGTGCTTCTCCCAACAATGCATTTGGCCTGCTTCCCAGTGCTTCCCCCAGGTTGCATCCAGTGTTACGCCTAGTGCTGCATCACCTGGTGATCCCAGTATTTCACCATGATCTGCACACCGTGTTTCTCCTAACACTGCCCCAGGCGTCACTCCAAGTGCTTCCCCCAGCACTGCATTTGGCCTGCTTCCCAGTGCTTCACCCAGGGTTGCATCCAGTGTTACACCTAGTGCTGCATCACCTGGTGATCCCATTGTTTCACCATGATCTGCACACAGTTTTACTCCTAGCACTGCACCAGGCATCACTCCACGTGCTTCCCCCAGCAATGCATTTGGCCTGCTTCCCAGTGCTTCACCCAGGGTTGCATCCAGTGTTCCACCTAGGGCTGCATCACCTGGTGATCCCAGTGTTTCACAATGATCTGCGCACAGTTTTACTCCTAGCACTGCACCAGGCGTCCCTCCACGTGCTTCCCCCAGCAATGCATTTGGCCTGCTTCCCAGTGCTTCACCCAGGGTTGCCTTTTGTGTCACACCAAGTGCTGCCTCCACTGGGGCTCACAGTGTTTTACCATGGTCTGCCCACAATGTTCCTTTTAGCACTGCGCCAGGCATCACTCCAAGTGCCTCCCCCAGCAATGCACTTGGCCTGCTTCCCAGTGCTTCACCCAGGGTTGCTTCCAGTGCCAATTCTTCCCCTAGTGTTGCATCCAGTGCTGCCCCCCCTGGCACAGCACCTGCTGTGGCCTTCAGTGTTTCACACCTATGCCTCACCAGCTTCCTCTTCCGTGCGACAGACACTGTATGCGCCTGATCATGGTTATGATATCTCATACGGGGCCTTGTGGGATGCCCTCCAACTCCAATCCCCACCTGGATTCCTCCAGTCCTTCTTCCTCTTCCTCGCCTCCTTCCGTTTCCCGCCTTGTACAATCTGATCTTCATGGGCACATCCTTGTTGCTAAAGATGCTGATGATTTTGGCCATCCCTTTCCCCAGGCTCAATCCTCCAACTCTACTCTCATTACCTTCCAAAATATTGGTCCCCAGCGGAAGTCAGCCTTCATGTTTCTCTCGTCACAACTCTCGGCTTGTTGCTCAAAGTAAGGCTGGGGTTGCCCTCTACGCAGAGCATTGTCTGAATGAACCTCAGCTTCCCCTCTGTGACCTCTTCCACTCTCGCATAAAACAGGCATACCCTTCCAGTTTCACCTACCTTGCTAGCAACAAGCATGAGGCATCCACCGGCACTTGGCGCCTCCCTGGTGGTACGGGGTTTACCATTGACCAGGCTCTTTCATTCTCACAAGCTTGCCCATGGGGCTGATCCATCGGGGCTTGGCCGTTGGACCTTTGTCTGGTTTCAGGGCAGGGCTCAAGCTACGGTTACCATCTTTTCCGCCTACTGCCCTGTAGAAAATGACAGGGACCTTGGCTCTGTTTGGAACCAACACTGTCAATACTTCCAGGCTGAGGAGGATCTTCCCTGTCCCAACCCAAGCATCCTATTTGGACGTGACCTCACAGCTGCCCTTCAGGCGTGTTTAGAGGCTGGTGACTCCGTCGTTTTAGGGATTGACCATAATTCTGATGTCCGGTCTGACGGTCTTTCCTCTGAGCTCCAAGCACTTGGCTTCAAGGATGCCATCTTGACTACACACCCTTCAACTTCCCCACCTGCCACCCACAATCGGAATACTACCAAGACTCCCATTGACACCATCTGGACTACTGAGCATGTTGATGTCTTCTGAGCCGGTTACTGTGCTTTTGATGGTGCGCAAGGCATGGTCTCTGACCATTGCTTGCTCTGGATTGAAGTTTGTAATGGCAGCATCTTGGGCAAATACCTTCCACCTCCTGTGTGAGCCTCTATTCCTCGCCTGAAATCTTCTCACCCTCATCTTCGGCAGCGCTATCTCAAGCGGGTAAAACATGCTTTTGCTACTGCTGGTGTGTTCACCCTTTGGACTAAGCTTGAGCATCTGGTGGCACTGTATTTTTCTGGTGATACCACTGTGCGCGGCATTCTCATCACTACCTATGATGTCCTCCATGCTACCTCTGCTTCCATCCGGCTGTCTGTTGAACAACATCTTTGCCGGCTTTGCACCGACATGATCCCTTGGTCTCCCAAGCTCCAGGCCTACCGTGACACCATTGATTTCTGGAGGCGGATTGTGCAGCTTCGGCAAGGTGTCTCCACCAGTCACACCATTGTGAAGCGCTTGGCGTGTAAGCTTTCCTTATACAAGGGTGAACACTGTGATCTTGCCACTGCTGTCCTCCATTTGAAGCAAGCCTACAAGCAATACCGCGCCGTCAAACTTCTGGCTCCTTCTTGGCGTGACTCCTTCAACCAAGGCTTGGTGGACTGCCCTTCTTACTGAAGGCAAGCCCCACAACCAGAGTGCCTCCTAGATTCGGGCACGCATGCGCCGTGAACGGCTCCAACGGGATCTCGGGCTCGCTGCCCGCTCTATCCGCAGTTGTCTTCATAAGACTGCTGTTCTGAAGGCTGTTGCAGTTGGTTCTGATGGCACTGAACAAGTCTTGGAGTCTCAGTCAGCTATGGTGCCAGCCATGGCTGCCTCCAATGTTTGCCGTCAGCAACAATGCCTAGACACTCCCTCCATGTCTCCCTCTTTCATCCAGGCCTTCAGTTACTTGGGAACTGGACCTTCCTCAGCTGAGGTCCTGGCTGGCACCTTTGTTTCTCCTCCCGGCACTGACCAGTACCTGACTGAATTCCTAACTTGCCTTCAAGTGTCCTGCTGCTATTCAGTCTTTGGCTCCCTTTGACTATTCTGTTAGCCCTGCTGCCAATGCTGCTGCCTGGAAATGTCAGACAGAACGCACTGCTGGCGAGCCTTCTTGCCTCAGTTTTGCCCACCTTAAATCCTTTGCTTTGGACACACAGCTGAATTCCTTTGACACCTTGATGCGGACTGCTCCTCTGCTCGCTGGCTTCTCGCCCTCTGCTTGGCAGGTTATCACTGATGTTGAGATCTTCAAGAAACCTGGTGAATACCGTGTTGGCAAGATGAGACTCATCCAACTGATGTCTCCTGAGTTTCAGATCAACAACAAGATGATTGGTAAACGCATTCTAGCTCATGCCGAACAAGCCAATGCGGTGGCAGTTGACCAGCATGGCAGCCGGAAGCATCACAAAGCCATCAACACCTATCTCAACAAGAAGCTCGTCTGTGACGTCCTTTGTCAGAAGCGCCGCTCTGGGGCGGTTGCAATGAATGATGCCAAGGGATGCTATGATCGCATCTCCCATCCCATTGCCAGTCTCACCCTTCAGAGCTTTGGGATTCTGGCTCATGTTTGCAAGGTTCTACTCTCCACTCTCCAGCGTGCCACCCGTCACATTAAAACTGGCTTTGGCTGGTCCGGTCCTGTGTACGGGGATGAATCCTATTCCTCTAAGTGGGATTGGACAAGGCAACGGTCTTGGCCCTACTCTGTGAGCTCTGGTTTCTACCATCCTTTCCCGGATGATGCAGAATGCAGGACATGGGGTCCACCTACTCACCTCCCTATCCCTTAGGCTGGTTTCTTTGGTTGGTTTGGCTTTTGTGGATGATAGCAATCTTTTCTGTGCCGGTGCCTCCTCTACTACTTCTGGTGAGGCTCTGGCTGTTGACTTCCAGGCAGCTCTACTAGATCGCTGGGCTGGCGGTCTCATTGCTACTGGTGGTGCTATTGAACCTACGAAGTCCTTCTGTTACTTCATTGATTTCAAGTGGACTGGTTCTGGTTGGGACCACCGCTCTGTCGATGAAATGCCAGGTGTTTTCACCATCACTGACAAATCTGGTGTCCAGTCCCCTCTTGATCGTTTTGAGGTTGATCACGCTGACAAGACGTTGGGTGTCTACATTTCTATGGACGGGAATGAGGAAGCTCAAGTTGATCACCTGCAGACCCAGTCCCGGTCCTTTGGATCTCAAATGAGGTCCTCCAAGTGTGAGAAGAACACCTCCTGCTACACCTTCAAGTACTCATTTATGAAGTCTTTTGAATACCCCATGCCCGTCACTCAGCTCAGCTCTTCTACCTGGACCCGAATTCTCCACCCCACTCTGGTCCCAGTGCTCAACAAGGCAGGCATATCTTGCAACTTTCCTTGCAAGGTCTTCTAAGGTCCATCTTTGTATCAAGGCTTTGGTTTCATTCACCCATTTCTTCTCCAAGAATTCAGCCACATTGCTACTCTGTTTCAGGAATCTGTCCGTGTTTCCCAGACGGGCCATCTTCTCAGGCTTACCGCTGAAGCCTTTCGGCTTGAACTGGGGATCCCTTTTCATCTTGGCAGTACCCCCTACCAGCCTTATGCCTCTTATTTCACTCCTTGCTGGTATAAGCATGTGTGGCATTTCTTTTCTTTGCACCCAGTGAGTTTGGTGAAGACTTTCCTACCCTTCCTCTGCTTCGATTGAATGACTGCTACCTCGTGCAAGCTTTTGTCACTGCTGACTTTCGGGGCGCCAAACTGTCTCTTCTGAATCTCATCCGGATGTCTCTCCAGGCCATCTCCCTTGCTGATATCTGCACTGCGGATGGCACAAGGCTTTCTCCCATGGCTATCCAGTTGCAGTCCTCCAACCATCTTCGCACCCATCTTGACTGGCCTCGGTGCCCCCCTCCATGGCTTCTCCCAGCCCTTCAGCTTTGGCAACACGCCCTTCAGAAATCATTCTTACCCCCATTGGCCTTGCCCTCTGACAGAGCCCTCCACCCCTCCTTCCACCTGGGGTATTATTTTCCTTCTGAATCCGGTCCGTTGAGAGTCTGATTCAAAGGCTTCTGAAGAACAGCAACGCTGTGTTAGTGTGTTAGTAGACGAACGATTGTACTCTACGCGTGGCAATTGTGGTTGGATACTTTCGACAACGGATAATCGGACTACAGGCAAGACTATGGAAACGCCGGATCTCTTCTTACTGTGAACTTGTTCAGATACAGCGAGATAGATCTTAGTAATGTAGATTACAGGTAGTTGGTAGCAACTAGTGTGAATTTTGGGATATAAATCAGTTGAATGTTAAAAGTATGAGATAAGAGAGTAATCTTGCTGGAGAGCATGATATCTCTTTTAGTGATGAATACAGTACACCGCTAATCGCACAGCACTGTAGAATCGCGTGCTATCAAACTGCTATGATAATATTATCATGAGAAGCTTCCTTCTAATCGTGATCATTGAAACAGCTGTTACAAGAAGCTTCTTCGAACCTCCCTTTTGATCATGAGTATCGAAACACATGATTGGAAGTATCAAAATGGCTATACCGGAACCAGGCAATTCACCTTGTTTTGGTCATGAAAACAAAAAGAACCTTGCTTCTGATCTTAAGAAGTATCAAACTTCGATCGTGAACCTTGCTTCCGATCGTAAGTATCAAACTTCGATCGTGAAAGAACCTTGCTTCTGATCTTAAGTATCGAACTTCGATCGTGAAAACAGAAGGAATGGGCCTTCCCGGTCATTTACCATAAGATATGCGTCCGATAACTGTCACGCGACCCTTTTTTTTTTTGTCGCGAGGTACTGTCGCAACCCCTTTTTGTGTGTAATTTTAACACGAGTCCCCCTTGTGATTCACTAGGTCAGTATCAAGCCCGCCCTCGTATTCTCAATCCCTGGTTCGCGATTATTTTTTTCCTCAGGTCATGAATAATTACTATTAATTTTTAAGTCTCACCTACCCGTACGTTCATGAATCGCACGTACTGAAATTAAATATGCATGGTCATGACTCACACCCAAGCCCCCTGTTATTCACTGGGTCAGTATCAAGCCCGCCCTCATAACTCTCAATACCTGGTTTGCGATAATTTTTTCCCTTGGGTCATGAATAATTATTATTAAATTTCAATATCACCTACCCGTACGTTCGCGAATCACACCTACAAAAATGAAATACGCAAGGTCATGACTCACAACCAGTAAAATTTAACATTAGTGCTCGTGACACACAACCCTTAAAATGTATCTCCATTGCTCGCGACACACAACCCTTAAAATTTAACACCATCGCTTGCGACTACCTACCACTACAGTTCAATTATTCGGGTCAAGAATTTGTCTAGTAGTATTATATGCAAAATATGTATGATAGGTACGAGTACATCTTTCTGTACATTTTAGTCATTTGTGTCACACAATCTACTATTTGCAACCATAGTATGCAATATATGTATAATATGTACCTTTTACCCTAATCACTCTCCCCAAAGATTTACCCGTGTCATAGGTGTGAACCAACCCACGTCAAATTAGTGAATGGACTTACACAATGAACACTAACGATTCTGACAACAATGCCTAAACTTCCTCCATTTCGCCAAGCAATTGCATCAATACAGGATCAATATACTAGATGCCATCCTCATTTTCCTCTTCAGCAAGACTACTGGCAACAGTGCCACCATCTTTCGATACAGTGCCGGTAGGGTTTTTTTCTGAGTTGAATCTTTCCAGCATCGTTTTCTCAAAACTTTTACCTGTTTCGGGATCTTCTCTTAACGATTGTACCTTCTTGCACAATCTAGCGAACACTTGCCTCGCTCTGCTGTTCTGTTCTGTTTGATCATTCCGTTTTGCCATTCCGTTTCATCCCTTTGTCCTTCTTATGTCCTTTTGTTGGTTTGTTGTTCCTGAAGAATAAAAATAAGAGAAAGAAAGATCAGAAGCATATAGAATCTCAAACAAATTTCTGTCATTGTCACTCACTAGTGTTTCTCATTGTTTTCTTTCATTGCCAATCCGTTGTTTCCGTGCTTTTCATTTTTTTAAATACCGTGCCAACCAAGAAGGATGCGTTGCTTTTTGTGTTGCTTTGATTTGGGGTATGTACAGTTTTCCGTGTGTGTACATTTTTTTTTGTGTGAACTTTTCTGTTGTTCCATTCTGTCGTTCTGTCCCATTGTTCCGTTCCATTGTTCTGTTCTGTTTCATTGTTCCGTTCTGTTTCATTGGTTGTTCTGTTTTAAGTGCCCTCCTTTCCTTTGTTGGTTCGTTTGATTGTTGTTCTGTTTCAATAAAAACAAAATTGAAAGAAAGAAAGATCAGAAACAAATAGTATCTCCAACAAATTGTCATCGTTGTCACTCACTGCTGTTGTTCTGTTGTTCCATTCTGTCATTCCTTTTTTTATTCGTTGTTCCATTTTGAGTGCCGTTCTTTCCCTCGTTGGTTTGTTTGATTGATGTTCCTTTTCAATAAAAATAAAAATAAAAATAAAAGAAAGAAAGATCAGAAACAAATAGAATCTCCAACGAATTGCTGTTATTGTCACTGACTAGTGTTTCTTCTTTGTTGTTCGGTTGTTCTGTTGTTCCGTTGTTCGTGACTGTCGGACAACATTCATTTTCCCTGCTTAAAAAAAAATGCCAACCAAGAAGCATGTGTTGCGTTTTGTGTGGTGGTTCTGTGTGTTTATAGATTTTCATATGTGTGTGGTTTTGTGTGTGTTGTGTGTGTTATGCACCCTGACTTCTTCCATGTGCCTGGCTTGTGCACGGCCTTTATTTTCTATATAAGTAAAGCATGAACAAGTGCACGCCACCCCTCCCGCACCATAATTTTTTCAAAGAGGAAATTGTGATTACACAAAGGTTATGTATCTAAATCCCCAACCCATCTGTAGAATCCGTTAGCCAGTCAGTGGTTCAAAACTCCCTTGCATCAGTATGGTACCTACCTATGTACACTTTTTGCACAGTACCCAACTATGTACCTTTTTGCATGCAATATGAGCTACAACTAGTAGTAGTACTGGTAATATCTGCACCCTTTTTTTGTCTGAGAATAATTAAAAACAGCACCTCCATTTCAACTAAACAACTTATGAATTATTTTCATTTGACACTCATTAAAGTACGTTTTGGGTGATTGGATTACTATACAAGTAAATGTTCTTCCTATTATGGACTTAACCTCATACTTTGCCTGTCATTACCCAATAAGTCATTTTGTGCACCAATAATATTCTCTTGTGTGCCATTTGGAGAGACAAACCACAACAGTTTCAGCAATCTGCTGTGGGGCAATATTGTTACCAATATGCATCATAGAAGTCATGAAAAAATCATTCATGGCCTGGACCAGATAGTTTGTAAGTCATTACCCAATAAGTCAGTTTGTGCCCTGGGTTTGCAACAAAAATACCCTCTTGTGTGTCATTTGGAGACACAAACCACAACATTTTCAGCATTATGTGTGGCAATGTTGTTCCCAATATGCATCAGATGAGTCATGAGAAATATATTCATGCACGGCACCAAAAACTTTGAGAGTCATTACCCAATATTTTTCCTCCAATTCCAGTACCCAAATACACTCATTAGGTGGTGACACACCAACCATCACATATAACTCACTTCTGTTTCTTTCATGATTCATCTTATCTGTAACAGGAACAATATTCATTGACTATTCACCAAAAATATCTGATTTTCTAATTTCTAATTGCAAATTAGTGTGTATTTTCCCTCCAAATTCAGTACCCAAATGCACTCATTAGGTGGTGACACACAAACTATCACAGATAACTCACTTCTGTTTCTTTCATTATTCAACTTATCCATTACAAGAACAATATTCATTGACTGATCACCCAAAATATCAGATTTTCTAATTTCTAATTGCAAATTAGTGTGTATTTTCCCTCCCATTCCAGCACCCAAATGCACTCATGAGTTTGTGACACACAAACTGTCACACAAAACTCACTTCTGTTTCTTTCATGATTCATCTTACTATCCATTACAGGAATAATATTCTTTGACTAATCACCCAAAATATCTGATTTTCTGATTTCTAATTACAAATGACGAGTGTGTATTTTTCCTCCCATTCCAGTACCCAAATGCACTCAATAGTTTGTGACACACAAACTATCACACATAACTCACTTCTGTTTCTTTCATGATTTATCTTGTCCATAACAGGAGCAATATTCATTGACTAATCACCCAAAATATCTGATTTTCTAATTTCTAATTGCAAATTAGTGTGTATTTTTCCTTCAAATCCAGTACCCAAATGCACTTATTAGGTGGTGACACACAAACTATCACAAATAACTCACTTCTGTTTCTTTCATGATTCAACTTATCCATAACAGGAACAATATTCATGGATTAATCACCCAAAATATCTGATTTTCTAATTTCTAATTGCAAATTAGTGTGTATTTTCCCTCCCATTCCAGCACCCAAATGCACTCATGAGTTTGTGACACACAAACTGTCACACAAAACTCACTTCTGTTTCTTTCATGATTCATCTTACTATCCATTACAGGAATAATATTCTTTGACTAATCACCCAAAATATCTGATTTTCTGATTTCTAATTGCAAATGACGAGTGTGTATTTTTCCTCCCATTCCAGTACCCAAATGCACTCAATAGTTTGTGACACACAAACTATCACACAAAACTCACTTCTGTTTCTTTCTTGATTCATCTTGTCCATAACAGGAACAATATTCATGGAGTAATCACCAAAAATATCAGATTTTCTAATTTCTAATTGCAAATTAGTGTGTATTTTTCCTTCAAATCCAGTACCCAAATGCACTCATTAGTTTGTGACACACAAACTATCACAGATAACTCACTTCTGTTTCTTTCATTATTCAACTTATCCATTACAAGAACAATATTCATGGACTAATCACCCAAAATATCAGATTTTCTGATTTCTAATTGCAAATGACGAGTGTGTATTTTTCCTCCCATTCCAGTACCCAAATGCACTCATTAGTTTGTGACACACAAACTATCAAAGATAACTCACTTCTGTTTCTTTCATGATTCATCTTGTCCATAACAGGAGCAATATTCATTGACTAATCACCCAAAATATCTGATTTTCTAATTTCTAATTGCAAATTAGTGTGTATTTTTCCTTCAAATCCAGTACCCAAATGCACTCATTAGTTTGTGACATACAAACTGTCACACAAAACTCACTTCTGTTTCTTTCATGATTCATCTTATCCATAACAGGAACAATATTCATGGACTGATCACCCAAAATATCTGGTTTTCTAGGTTTTAATTGCAAATTAGTGTGTATTTTTCCTCCAAATCCAGCACCCAAATGCACTCATTAGTTTGTGACACACAAACTATCAAAGATAACTCACTTCTGTTCCTTTCATGATTCTATTTATCCACTACAGGAACAATATTCATTGACTAATCACCCAAAATATCAGATTTTCTAATTTCTAATTGCAAATTAGTGTGTATTTTTCCTTCAAATCCAGTACCCAAATGCACTCATTAGTTTGTGACACACAAACTATCACAGATAACTCACTTCTGTTTCTTTCATGATTCATCTTATCCATAACAGAAGCAATATTCATAGAGTAATCACCCAAAATGTCTTATTTTCTGATTTCTAATTGCAACTTAGTGTGTATTTTTCCTCCAAATTCAGTACCCAAATGCACTCATTAGGTGGTGTCACACAAACTATCAAAGATAACTCACTTCTGTTTCTTTCATTATTCAACTTATCCATTACAGGAACAATATTCATTGACTAATCACCCAAAATATCTGATTTTCTAATTTCTAATTGCAAATTAGTGTGTATTTTTCCTTCAAATCCAGTACCCAAATGCACTCATTAGTTTGTGACACACAAACTGTCACACAAAACTCACTTCTGTTTCTTTCATGATTCAACTTATCCATTACAGGAGCAATATTCATGGACTAATCACCCAAAATATCTGATTTTCTGATTTCTAATTGCAAATTAGTGTGTATTTTTCCCTCCCATTCCAGTACCCAAATGCACTCAATAGTTTGTGACACACAAACTATCACAGATAACTCACTTCTGTTTCTTTCATGATTCATCTTGTCCATAACAGGAACAATATTCATGGACTAATCACCCAAAATATCAGATTTTCTAATTTCTAATTGCAAATTAGTGTGTATTTTTCCTCCAAATCCAGTACCCAAATGCACTCATTAGTTTGTGACACACAAACTATCAAAGATAACTCACTTCTGTTTCTTTCATGATTCATCTTATCCATAACAGGAGCAATATTCATGGAGTAATCACCAAAAATATCTGATTTTCTGATAATTGCAAATGAGTGTGTATTTTTCCTCCAAATCCAGTACCCAAATGCACTCATTAGTTTGTGACACACAAACTATCAAAGATAACTCACTTCTGTTTCTTTCATGATTCATCTTATCCATAACAGGAACAACAATATGCATGGAGTAATCACAAAAAATATCTGATTTTCTAATTTCTAATTGCAAATTAGTGTGTATTTTTCCTTCAAATCCAGTACCCAAATGCACTCATGAGTTTGTGACACACAAACTGTCACACAAAACTCACTTCTGTTTCTTTCATGATTCATCTTACTATCCATTACAGGAATAATATTCTTTGACTAATCACCCAAAATATCTGATTTTCTGATTTCTAATTGCAAATGACGAGTGTGTATTTTTCCTCCCATTCCAGTACCCAAATGCACTCAATAGTTTGTGACACACAAACTATCACACAAAACTCACTTCTGTTTCTTTCTTGATTCATCTTGTCCATAACAGGAACAATATTCATGGAGTAATCACCAAAAATATCAGATTTTCTAATTTCTAATTGCAAATTAGTGTGTATTTTTCCTTCAAATCCAGTACCCAAATGCACTCATTAGTTTGTGACACACAAACTATCACAGATAACTCACTTCTGTTTCTTTCATTATTCAACTTATCCATTACAAGAACAATATTCATGGACTAATCACCCAAAATATCAGATTTTCTGATTTCTAATTGCAAATGACGAGTGTGTATTTTTCCTCCCATTCCAGTACCCAAATGCACTCATTAGTTTGTGACACACAAACTATCAAAGATAACTCACTTCTGTTTCTTTCATGATTCATCTTGTCCATAACAGGAGCAATATTCATTGACTAATCACCCAAAATATCTGATTTTCTAATTTCTAATTGCAAATTAGTGTGTATTTTTCCTTCAAATCCAGTACCCAAATGCACTCATTAGTTTGTGACATACAAACTGTCACACAAAACTCACTTCTGTTTCTTTCATGATTCATCTTATCCATAACAGGAACAATATTCATGGACTGATCACCCAAAATATCTGGTTTTCTAGGTTTTAATTGCAAATTAGTGTGTATTTTTCCTCCAAATCCAGCACCCAAATGCACTCATTAGTTTGTGACACACAAACTATCAAAGATAACTCACTTCTGTTCCTTTCATGATTCTATTTATCCACTACAGGAACAATATTCATTGACTAATCACCCAAAATATCAGATTTTCTAATTTCTAATTGCAAATTAGTGTGTATTTTTCCTTCAAATCCAGTACCCAAATGCACTCATTAGTTTGTGACACACAAACTATCACAGATAACTCACTTCTGTTTCTTTCATGATTCATCTTATCCATAACAGAAGCAATATTCATAGAGTAATCACCCAAAATGTCTTATTTTCTGATTTCTAATTGCAACTTAGTGTGTATTTTCCCTCCAAATTCAGTACCCAAATGCACTCATTAGGTGGTGTCACACAAACTATCACAGATAACTCACTTCTGTTTCTTTCATTATTCAACTTATCCATTACAGGAACAATATTCATTGACTAATCACCCAAAATATCTGATTTTCTAATTTCTAATTGCAAATTAGTGTGTATTTTTCCTTCAAATCCAGTACCCAAATGCACTCATTAGTTTGTGACACACAAACTGTCACACAAAACTCACTTCTGTTTCTTTCATGATTCAACTTATCCATTACAGGAGCAATATTCATGGACTAATCACCCAAAATATCTGATTTTCTGATTTCTAATTGCAAATTAGTGTGTATTTTTCCTCCCATTCCAGTACCCAAATGCACTCAATAGTTTGTGACACACAAACTATCACAGATAACTCACTTCTGTTTCTTTCATGATTCATCTTGTCCATAACAGGAACAATATTCATGGAGTAATCACCCAAAATATCAGATTTTCTAATTTCTAATTGCAAATTAGTGTGTATTTTTCCTCCAAATCCAGTACCCAAATGCACTCATTAGTTTGTGACACACAAACTATCAAAGATAACTCACTTCTGTTTCTTTCATGATTCATCTTATCCATAACAGGAGCAATATTCATGGAGTAATCACCAAAAATATCTGATTTTCTGATAATTGCAAATGAGTGTGTATTTTTCCTCCAAATCCAGTACCCAAATGCACTCATTAGTTTGTGACACACAAACTATCAAAGATAACTCACTTCTGTTTCTTTCATGATTCATCTTATCCATAACAGGAACAACAATATGCATGGAGTAATCACAAAAAATATCTGATTTTCTAATTTCTAATTGCAAATTAGTGTGTATTTTTCCTTCAAATCCAGTACCCAAATGCACTCATGAGTTTGTGACACACAAACTGTCACACAAAACTCACTTCTGTTTCTTTCATGATTCATCTTACTATCCATTACAGGAATAATATTCTTTGACTAATCACCCAAAATATCTGATTTTCTGATTTCTAATTGCAAATGACGAGTGTGTATTTTTCCTCCCATTCCAGTACCCAAATGCACTCAATAGTTTGTGACACACAAACTATCACAGATAACTCACTTCTGTTTCTTTCATGATTCATCTTGTCCATAACAGGAACAATATTCATGGACTAATCACCAAAAATATCAGATTTTCTAATTTCTAATTGCAAATTAGTGTGTATTTTTCCTTCAAATCCAGTACCCAAATGCACTCATTAGTTTGTGACACACAAACTATCACAGATAACTCACTTCTGTTTCTTTCATTATTCAACTTATTCCATTACAAGAACAATATTCATGGACTAATCACCCAAAATATCAGATTTTCTGATTTCTAATTGCAAATGACGAGTGTGTATTTTTCCTCCCATTCCAGTACCCAAATGCACTCATTAGTTTGTGACACACAAACTATCAAAGATAACTCACTTCTGTTTCTTTCATGATTCATCTTATCCATAACAGGAACAACAATATGCATGGAGTAATCACAAAAAATATCTGATTTTCTAATTTCTAATTGCAAATTACTAGCGTGTATTTTTCCTCCAAATCCAGCACCCAAATGCAGTCATAAGGTGGTGATACACAAACTATCAAGGATAACTCACTTCTGTTTCTTTCATGATTCTACTTATCCATTACAGGAACAATATTTATGGACTAATCACCCAAAATATCTGATTTTCTAATTTCTAATTGCAAATGAGTGTGTATTTTTCCTCCAAATCCAGGACCCAAATGCACTTATTAGGTGGTGACACACAAACTATCACAGATAATTCACTTGTGTTTCTTTGTAGAAACCTACTGGCGTAGAATGCTACGCAAATCTGTTACCAGAAAGTATCTAGTACAAAAATTGTGTAGAAGTCAAAGCTACTGTTGTAGATTGCTACGCAAATACATTACCAGTAATTATCTAGTACAAAAAGCATGTAGAAAGCTACTTCTGTAGAATGCTACGCAAATTCCTTACCAGTAAAATCACTGTCACACATGAACCACCGGTACATGAAAGATCTCACTGTATCACAAGTTGAGAACGTTAAGTAAAAAAGTAAGGGTGACACACAAAGTATCAAAGATAACTCACTTCTGTTTGTTTCATGATTCATCTGTAGATTTCTACTCAAATTCATTACCAGAAATTATCTAGTACAAAAACGGTGTAGGAAGCTACTGCTGTAGATTTCTACGCAAATTCGTTACCAGAAATTATCTAGTACGAAAACGATGTAGAAAGCTACTGCTGTAGATTTCTACTCAAATTCGTTACCAGAAATTATCTAGTACGAAAACGGTGTAGGAAGCTACTGCTGTAGATTTCTACGCAAATTCGTTACCAGAAATTATCTAGTACGAAAACAGGTGTAGAAAACTACTGCTGTAGATTTCTACTCAAATTCGTTACCAGAAATTATCTAGTACAAAAACGGTGTAGGAAGCTACTGCTGTAGCTTTCTACGCAAATTCATTACCAGAAATTATCTAGTACGAAAATAGTGTAGAAAGCTACTGCTGTAGATTTCTACTCAAATTCGTTACCAGAAATTATCTAGTACAAAGATTGTGTAGGAATCTACTGCTATAGATAGCTAAGCAAATTCGTTACCATAAATTTTCTAGTACGAAAATGGTGTAGAAAGCTACTGTCGTAGAATGCTACAGAAATTCAGTTACCAGAAAGTATCTAGTACACAAATTATGTAGAAACCTACTGCCGTAGAATGCTACTAGGCAAATTCGTTACCAGAAATTATCTAGTACAAAAATGGTGTAGAAAGCTACTGTCGTAGAATGCTACGGTAATTCGTACCCAGAAATTATCTCGTACAAAAATGGTGTAGAAAGCTACTGTCGTAGGATGCTAGCCAAATTTGTCACCAGAAATTATCTAGTACAAAAATGGTGTAGAAAGCTACTGCAGTAGAACCTCTACACAAATTCAATACCAGAAATTATCTACTTCGTACTTCGTAGTACTACGCATGAAAAATCTCACTATCAAGATCTCACTGTATCACAAGTTGAGAACGTTAACTAAAAAATAAGGGCTATATCAAGCGCGTCGCGCGCGCTTATTCTTTGATATTCTATATTCAAAACGCGCGTGACGCGCGATTTATTTACTTAACCGTATTTTTTTTAATTAAGAAAATCAAATCATTCTTCATTGTTCCATATTTACTGCATTAGATCTCACAGGTTAAGAACACACACACACACAGCGAAAAGTATTTTTTTTTCTTTCGAACACAGATACAGCACACAGCGAAAAGTAAATTTTTTTCCAACACACATTATTTTACTTTACAGTGTGTGTGTGTGTGTGTGTGTGTTTTGTCGCAAGGCAAAAAACACTCTTTCCCTTCATAATCTTACCGAACTTATCTTGAGCAGAGTTGCTTTACCGTACTTGTACGATAAAGCACTCCGTCCGAGAACGCGGGATCCCACTGAACTGATCAGCAATGATCACTAGTAGGCAGGGAATTCAGGCTCGAGATATTTTAATCCGAATAAAACTGCCTTTGCTGGAAAAAGAATTGGACGGCATTGGACGGTAGAGGAATTGCTGGATAGATATTGTTTGGACTGCAGCCTTACATATACGTCTTGAAATCAATGAATCTGCATCCATTGCGTATATATATCAACAGGATAAAAATCCAGTTTTTCGTGAGAAAGGAGTAAGATTGAACAACGTATCGGCAACAACAATTTGACCGACAAATTTTCCCTGTAGTTTGAGAGAACGGATCGGAACAAAATATCGGAACAACGGACCGAGGTACAGCAAACAACTATTGTAAGAACAAGCAACGGTACGAATGGGAGAGATAGGCAATGATTATAATGCCACCTGCATTGCTGATAATGTATTTCCTCCTTTTTATATTTTTCTATTTTCATAGGACCGTATTGGAAACAACGGATCGGAAGGCAGCACTGGGTCGAAGGCAGCAAAAACAACAACGTAAGATAGATGGACAATGATGCCTACATCCTGCATTGCTGATGATGTCTTCCTTACTTGTGTTTCCCTCCTTCTTATTTTCATAGGTACGGATCAGTAGAGCGATCAATTGGAGAAAACGTACGACAAGGCAGACGCAGGATCGTAACAATTTGATCGGACGAATTGAACGCAACAACAAAAGGAGGCCAACGGTGTATGTTAGTGGCACGTAGATTATACTATTCTTTTGTTATTATTTACTCAATGTAGCACATCAATAGATACTCACCCATTTTGTTCAATTAACATATCATGATATACTCAAATACAATCGTAGACTACGGCAACGACAGAGAGCAACAACAGCAACTGGAAACCTTGCAACAGCGCCAGCGATAGCAAAAGCAGCAAGCGAGAACGATCAAAGCAGCCGCAACCGGGAACCATCGGACCAGCAGCGGCAGCAATACCAACAACAGCGGCAGCAACAGCAGCAAGCGGCAACAACAATAGCAACAGCAGCAATCGGGAAGAATTGAACCCCCTGCAAAAGTCAGAATTGCGGTTCCAAACAACTCAATCTGAAACGCCGTTCCAGAAACTTTACCCTGAAACGCCAATACAGACAGAATTACCGTCCCAGAATACTAAATCCGAAACGCCGTTACAGAATCTTGACCCAGAAACGCCAATACACCAGACGTTCAAATCAGAATTGCCGTTCCAGACAACTCAATCTGAAACGACGTTCCAGAATCTTGACCCGGAAATGCCAATACAGCAAACGTTCAAGTCAGAATTGCCGTTCCAGAGAACTCAATCTGAAACGCCGTTCCAGTAACTTGACCCAAAGGAAAAGACAAATTGGTTTCTTGCATCAATTCCTTATTGGTCAGAAGGGAATGAAGTGCGTCTGGGAAGGATCAAACAAATATTTGGGTGGGTAAATTCCAAGGTAACCAGTTAACTATGTGTGGCTCGAACTTGGTCTCTGAAATACCCAAATTGGACTTGATTTCACTAAATATGGCTTCTCGATGGCGGGGGAAGGTAGAGCTAAAGTCAACACCATGAATAGTTTGACATTCGTTTGCCCATTGAAAAATAGATTTGAATGTGTTTAGAGGTAACTTGTGTTTCGTCATTAGATTAATGAGCTTAATTTCAGCAATGAGCCTATTGGTAGGTGAAAAAGAAAGATGAGATTGGATCAATTGCTCTTTTTCATTGATGTTTGGTTGGTATGCCGTGGGTTCTGCAGCATCCATACCATTATCGTTCTGAATAGGAAGGCAAATTTCTTCATGAATAACCATGTCATTGTTGTTGCTGTTGTCTTCTGAAGGAAACAACTGTGATTCAATTACATGTCGATCCATTGGTGGAACAAATAAGTTGTGTACTACCTGACTGTTTAGAACAGAGTTGAACGTTTCGTTAGAGGATGCCTTGTTAGTGTGATCGGCAGCAACAGAAGCGGAAGGAACAATTGGACCATTCTCCGTCAATGTCAGGCCATATTGTGAAGGGGAATGACAAACTGTACTAGTGGTTTCTTCTTTGGCAGATGATGAAAATTCCATTAGGTTATGGTTTAAATAGAAATCACGGCAAAAAGCTATTGAATCAAGGTGACGTGAAAGGCCTCGTGATACATATCGGTATGATTTGTGTGTAGAGGAATCTTGTCTGCTTCCGATGAATGTCTTCGATTTGCCCTTACAGGACATGCAGCTACGACATATAAATGATTTGGGAATTTTGGTATAACAACTACTCTTGAAGTGATGGCGATTTTTACTAGGTTGTGACATGTTCTTCTAATGGAAGAAGGGAAGGGGAGAAAGGGTTTCGATGGGGGTGTTAAATGAACATGATGAAAATGAGCATGATGCTATCGGATCGAGCATGAAAAGGCATGATGGTATGAAAAAAGAAACGTCGTGACATAGAAACAAGGCAGAAACATACTAGTACGAAGTAGCAAACAAACACTTCTGAGAATAATTTTATTTCATATCTTTGGTTAAGGTTAGGAAGTTGTTTGGCACCGAGATTTCAAATTTAAACATGATTCGAACACAAAAGCATGAAACACCGTTCCGGTTACTGAATTCTGAAACGCCGTTCCATGATTGTTGACATGAATTGTACAAAAAATTGTTTCACCACTCGAACAGAAATCGATACTATCATACCTACATTACTACTACTAGTACTATCATAATACACCCAGACACATATCTATGAAAAGAGCATTTTTGGAACGCCGTTCCAAAAAAAGGAAAAAAGGGATAATGGTGGTGAAATCGTGTAGGAGGAAGGTAGTGCTGTAGAGTTCTACAAAAATTCGTTAAAAGGAGCATGATGCTATCGGAGCGAGCATTAAAAGGCACAATGGTATGAAAGAAGACACGACGTGACATACCGTAGAAAACAACGCGGAAACATAGCGAACTAACACTTCTGAAACTAATTTTATTTCATATCTTGGGTTAATGTTAGAAAGTGTGGTAGTGAGAAATAGATTTTTTAAATCAATTTAGTCAAAATGGAGAGATCAATGGACATTTTGAGTCATCGGGGAGAATTTTGGTCGCAACCTGAGGGGGTCGAAAATCTTCACCACAAAAATTGTGAATTTAAAAAAATACCCTTGCGCATGCATAACAAACGCAGGGTCGATTTTCTGAAAATAGGGCTTGCGAGGGGCCGCGTGGGGTCGCGTGACAGTTATCAGACGTGAGCTGTATGCAGTCATCGAACATTCCAATCCTGTTTACAGAGATACTCCAATCTTGCTCATAGAGGTGCATATGACTCGATCAGTTGTATCGTACCACTCCAGCTGTAGTACTATAAACTACGTAGGAATCTACGTAAGTTCAAGTACCGGCCTGTGGTTCCCTTACATACGTACGAAAGGAATTTAATATGGGGCAGTGGCTGTCCTCAGAATCTTCCTCTGTGTGGCCTTGGTTTTTGTGTCATTCTACTGACAGGCTCTTCTTCAAATGTCCCACTGGTTGGAAGGTTGGTTCTTCGCAAGACCGGGGCCGTTACAGCTTCACCACTACCATCCTTTCCACCAAACCTACCAGTGCAGACACTCTTGTCTCTCTCCTTTTCAGTGGGAATGTGTTCTGGATTGTCGGTCCATCTACCTTTGTCTCCCATCCACCAGATGAGGATCCCTTGACCTATGATCCTTTTGAGTGTCTTCCTGCCACCCCAGAGGATGCATTTGATGCCCTCTGCGCTTCTCCCCGAGTCCTTCTCCATCATTACTCCCTTCCCCAGGATGGATGCCAGGCTCTTGCCGATGCCATTCTGCGTGGCTCTGCCAGCGCTGTCTGTGACGGCTCTTATGACCCCTTTCTACTCCGAGGTACATCTGCCTTTATCCTCTCCCCCAATACCTCCAACAAGTCTCCCACGGTGTTCCTCACTGGATCTAACCTTGTCAGTGGTTCCCCCGACAATCAGTCTTCCTACCGGAGCAAATTGGCTGGCATCATTGGTGTCCTCACCTGCTGTATGGCTCTGGTGGACCTCTATGATGTAGCTTCTGGCTCACTCACCGTTGCCCTTGACGGGGATACGGCTCTTCAACAGGCTCAGGGAATCTGGCCCTTGTCTATTTCTCAGAAATCTTTTGACTATGTCTATGTCATTCGCAATATGCTCTCTGCTCTTCCAATCACTGTCACCTTCAAGTGGGTTCAGGGTCATCAAGAGGGTCTTTCTCTTGACTGTTGGGCGCTTCGCAATCATCAAGTTGATGGCATGGCCAAGGCATTTCTATCCATGAATCGTTCCTCTCCCTACCACTATCCCCGGCTTGTGTTTGAGCTCTGGGCTCTCTCACAGAACGGTCTCAAATGCTCTCGCTTTGACAGAGATGCCTTGCACATTCTTATTTTGGGTCCTCCCCTTCTTCACTATTGGCACACTCACCACAACATCTCCATTCCACCACAAGTCTCCAATTCCATCCATTGGTGTGCCCATCACTCTGCTTTCAAGCGCCTCACTCCTGGTATGCAATGGTGGTTTGTCAAGTTTGCTTCGGGTTGTATTGGCGTTGGCAATCAGTTACTCCATTACCAGCACCAGGATCACTCCCAATGCCCTCTGTGTGCCCAAGCAGAGGAAAAGGTTTCCCATGTTCTTTCATGTGCAGACCCTGGGGCTGTCCAGCACTGCTTGTCTTCCTTTCGGGCCCTTTGCACCGGCGCCTTACCTCTGAGCTTACAGAACCTTCACTGACTCTCGCCATTGTGGATGTTACCACTAGGGTTCGTCAAGGTAGGCGTATTCACCCTTCCTCATACTCCCCTGCTATTGCATCTGCTGTAAGGGCTCAGCGTCACATTGGATGGCACAACTGGCTCCTTGGGAGGTGGATCCCCCTCTGGCATCAGATTCAAGCTGATTACTATTCTTCGATTGGTAGTAAGCGTTCTCCTCGTCGATGGGCCACAGCAGTGATTCATCAATTTTTCCTCACCTGTTGGGATCTCTGGACGTACCGGAACCAACGGCTCCATGGCACTGGGGGGTTGCTTGAGGCTGAACAACACCAATCTCTCAATGATTCCATTTCATCTGAATTGGCCATTGGCTTAGCTGGTGCTCTGCCTCAATCTCACTCCCTCCTCCAGATTCCCCTCCAAGGGCTCCGTGGTTACACTCTTACTGCCAAGCATCAATGGCTTGCAACCATCCAGCTTGCCAGGCGACACTATGCAGCCCCTCTCCAGTCCCAGCAGCCATATCGCCAGGAGACTGCCTTGATGAGGGCTTGGCTGCATGGGGCCTAGCCCTGGGTGCCATTCTGGCACACTCAATGGTGTGTCACCAAGTGCCGCTCCAAGTGTGGTTCCTAGTGTCTCACCAAGTGCTGTACCCAGTCCTGCTTTCAGTGTTTGCCCAAACGCAGCCCCAAGTGTGGCTCCTTGATTCCCTAGTGCTGCACTCCGTGCCAATCCTCGCGCTGCACCAATTGTGGTTCCTAATGTTTTGCCAAGTGTTGGCCCCAGAGCTACTCCTAGCCCTGCACCAAGTGCTGCTCCCACTATCCCCATTGTGGCTCCTGGCGCTGCACCCAGCGCTGCTCCCAGTATATCACCATCTTCTACACCTAGCGTTGCTCCCAGTGTTTCACCCAGTTCTGCCCCCAGTGCTGCTTCTAGCCCCGCACCACATGTGGCTCTTTGTGTTTCACCAAGTCCTGCCCCCAGTTTCTCACCAGGTTCTGCACCCAGTGCTGATCCCAGTCTCTCACCAAGTTCTGCACCTAGTGATGCTCCTAGAGCTGCACCAAGTGTGGCTCCTGGCGCTGCACCCAGTGCTGCTCCCAGTCTATCCCCACCTTCTGCACTCAGTGCTGCTTCTTGTGTTTCACCAAGCGCGGACTCCAGTGCCCTTTCTAGCTTTTCACCCAGTGCTGCTTCCACTCTATCACCAACCTTTGCACACAGTGCTGTTCCCAGTGATTCACCAAGTTCTGCACCCAGTGATGCTCCTAGAGCTGCACCAAGTGTGGCTCCTGGCGCTACACCCTGTGCTGCTCCCAGTACATCACCATCTTCTGCCCCTAGCGCTGCTCCCATTGTTTCACCCAATTCTTCCCCCAGTGCTGCTTTTAACCCCGCACCACGTGTGGCTCTTAGTGTTTCACCAAGTTCTGCTCCCAGTACCTCACCAGGTTCTGCACCCAGTGCTGATCCCAGTCTCTCACCAAGTTCTGCACCCAGTGTTGCTTCTAGCGCTGCACCAAGTGTGGCTCCTGGAGCTGCACCCTGTGCCGCTTCCAGTATATCACCACCTTCTGCACCCAGTGTTTCTCCCAGTGTCTCACCCAGTTCTGTACCCAGTGCTGCTCCTTGTGCTGCACCGAGTGTGGTTCCATGTGCTGCACCCAGCGCTGCTCCCAATGTATCACCACTTTCTGCACCCGGGGTTGCTCCCAGTGTCTCACCACGTTTTGCACCCAGTGCCCTTCCTAGTTCTTCACCAAGTCACCAACCTTTGCACATTGTGCTGCTCCCAGTATTTTACCCTTCCTCCTGTCTGTTTGTTGGTAGCTGCTCCCAGTTCGGCTTATGCTACCGGTATCCTTCAACAGTTTTTCCTTGTACCCTCCCTGCTTGCTTTCAGGATTCGTTTGACAAATTTGTCGTTCTACAACTTGGGGCTTAAACTCTCTTCGATTGACGCGACGTTAAAGTCTGGATACAGACTGAGTAGTTTAGATCCACCTTCGGTGGTTAAAGTTACTTAAATACGTATATTATTATTATTATTATTATGAATTGCCGCGGACGGCAACGAGAGCGCTGTTGGAAGAGTAGACAAATTGTTGCTCATGCTGTTGCTGGAGGATTGCTGTGCCGGATTGATGTGTTGGATTGCTGTGTCGGATTGGTGGGTTGGATTGCTGTGTTGGATTGAAGTGTTGGATTGGTGTGTCGGATCAATGCGTCGGATCAATGGGTTGGATCGATGGGTTGGATCGATGGGTCGGATTGACGAACTGGACCGTCCGCTGCCGCTCTCGCTGTGCCAGATTGATGTGTTGGATTGATGTGTCGGATTGGTGGGTTGGATTGATGTGTCAGATCGATGTGTTGGATTGATGTGTCGGCTCAATGTGTTAAATTGATGGGTTGGATTGATGGGTTGGATCGATGTGTCGGATCAATGGGTTGGATCGATGTGCCGGACCGTCCGCTGCCGCTATTGCTGCTATTGCTGTTGTTGGAGGAGGAGGAGCGCTGGTGTTGTTGGAGGAGGAGACGAATCGCCAATCAGTTGCTTGCTGTTGCTGTTGTCTGCTTGCCGCCTGATTGCCAGCGTTGTTGCCAACGATGTTGTTGCCGTTTGCAATTCGATCCTTGTTGCTATTGTGGATATAACAATATATAATAATTGAACAACATGGGTGAGTATCTATTGATGTAGTAGAGTAAATAATAACAACAGAATAATATAATTTACATACTAACCTACCCCTTTGCCGTGTTGCCTTCGATTCGGTGTTGCCTTTGATTTGGTGTTGCTTTCAATTTGGCGAATTGTGTTGCTGTTGTTTTGTTTTGCCATTGATTCGTGCTGGTGTTATTCCGGCGATCCGTTGTTCCAATGATCGTTGCTCTGGCCCTATGAAAATAAGAAAACAGAAGCGAGCAAATGGGGGCAGCATCATTGTCTATCTCTCTCATTTGTACCATTTGCCACAGATTTGTTGGTGCCGTTTACCAATGATTCGTTGACAATTGTCCCGATGGAAAATTCGCCGGACCTCCACGGAAGAAGACTCTGGCTCTATGAAAATAAGAAGAAAAAGAGAAGTGAGCAAATGCAGGGGGCAGTATCATTATCTATCTATCTCATTCATACTGTTTGCCACAGATTTGTTGTTGCCGTTTAACGATGATTTGTTGACAATCGTGCCGATGGAAAATTTGCCGCACCTCCACAGAAGAAGACTCCGCACCTCCAGGGAAAATTCGCCCAAACTCCAGGGAAGCTGCCATTGATTTGAAGATCTCTAACTCCTATGTCACGAAAAACAGGGTTTTGTTCCTGTTGATATATAGGCAAGTGATGCAGATTTTGTGCTTTCAAGACGTCTATGTAAGGCGGCCGTCCAAACAATATCTTGCTAGCAACTAATCTCTAATTAAATGCTTTCTACTTCTTTTGCAGTGCTGTCGGTCAAAAATACACGTACTGTACTTACGTACATTCTACAGGAATTATATCCATTCTACACTTGAAAAGTTACTTATACTCCTCCAGAGATAAAAATGACTTCAAGTATCCAGACATTTAGGTCATATCATGCGTTCTTAAAAAAAGAACAAGTGAAAAGACCCTGAAAACACACTGAAAAACTCACTCATAAGACAATTTTTTTATTGGAAGTCCGATCATCAAAATCACCTACCGGTATGTCATTAATTTCCATTTTCTCGACCCTGTAACGGCCCTTCTGTTTCTCCTTGGATAGAACAGACCATGAAGGTTCATTGCCACTGCAAAAATAGTACAAAATGATACCAACTCAAGTATCTGCACGTTACTCCACTTCATTTTTGATCGAGAAGGGTAATTGAACGGCAACGAATGGCAAAGACACAAAAAAACGACGTCACTTAAACAATGCTCATGGTTGCGTCAAATTTGTGATATGCATTTAAAAAATTCCGAAATGTTTGTTGGGCGCATGAAAAATAATTCTCTATTTATTTTTGTATGCAACAATTTCAAGGAGGACTATTTTCGCACTCATAGTTTCAGCCCCAGTATTATAGTTGCTTCACAATTTTTCTATTTTGCAATTTTGTTTCATGCATACCCCCTATAATAATTTATTTTCCATTCGATTTTTGTTATTTCCTTACAAAACTCATCTTTTGTAATAATATCCTTTATGTGCAATTATATTGCTGTAGGGTTGATACAAACTTCTTCACAATTGTATTAGTTTCTTGATAACTGGCAATCTATTATGTTCCGTCCCTTTCACAATACTCACACTATGAATATTGAATACCAAAAGGCAACAAAAATATTTTTGTACAAAGAAAAAAGTATTTTATCCGCATTTGCAATAATCTCCGACATTTCACAATACTCACACTACAAATATAAAATACCAAAAGAAAACAAATATATGTTGGAACAAATATGAAAGTATTTTATCAGCTTTTGCAATAATCTCATTCATTGTATTCAATTCAAATAGAAGACCAGGAAATATATTGTGCAAACTGTAAACTAATGATTAACTAACCATGCTACTATAATTTTGTTGTTATCATCATTTACTTTGGTAAACTTTTCATGTATTTGATGTAAAATTTGCAGTCCTCTTCATCCTTGCCAAGAGTCTCAATCAAGCTACGTTGTCACTTCCGTCTTTGTTCCTCCTTTTTACTTTCTCCATCCTCCTCATTATCTTGTTGTGTATGATTACTTTTTTGCTGTTGGTACATTTTAAGTAGTTCTATCTCTAAATCTTTCATCTCTTGTTCCTCCCTTTGTTTTTCTAATTCACTTACAAGGTAGTTGTAAAGATCTTGTCCCTCGTCACTCCACCCCTCCTTATTACCAGGCTTACTGTCAGTGAATTTCTTTCTCTTCCTTGTGCCCTTTGTTGTGCTTAGCCACAAGTAATAGAGATAGAAAATCCAACTCCCACTCTACTATGCCCATGATGAAAGATCAGAGGTACTTGTTGTTAATGAGTTAAACCCGGGTTATAAATAATTATGAGTACTACTGCTGTCTTGTATGCGTGGGCACTTGATACCTATCTGTGTTATTGCCAGTAGAGGTACGAGCTGAGGTGTGGCACTAACACGGCGCTGACTTGGCACTGACACCTGAGGTGCGCGCGCTGACACCTTGTGGCTGTGGCTTGCATGCTGGCACTTGAGGTGTGAACCGCGTACGTACGTACGTGTTTTTACACTCCTAACACACCCTTGCAGATATGTTATCTGCGCTCACATTTTTGTTGTACGTATTTAACCTGTTAATTATCATCTGCGTACGCACTTTTGCAAATGTTCTTCTTTGCATGTGTCAGTGTCGATGCATGTTCTTTGTTGTGCATATTTGTTAAACAATAATTTTATCTTACTGGTATGCACCTTTGTTCATCGGCACTTGCAATTCTTAAAAAGTATCCACCGACATCGGCCAAATGATGGCTTCGTTGTTGTTGTTGTTTTCCTTTTCCTCGTCCTCGGTTTTGACTTGTAATTGGTGAAGGTGTTGACGTTGCAGTAGCTTCCAAGGCACCACCATTGGAGCTGAGCGCTCCACTAGAGCGTTTCTAACTTGTGTTGCTCTAGGAGAAACTGTAGTAGGATTACGGTCCCTCTCAACATTTTGACGGGCGTCGTTGACATATATTCAATCCAAGCAAACCCTGGATCCGTTGCCATTTACTGTTGCAATCAGAGCCGGTTCTCTGTTGCGGCGGCAAACGTGTTTGTATCATCGACGTCCGGATAATTATTTATAGCTACAAGAGATAGAAAATCCAACTCCCTACTCTATGCCCATGATGAAAGATCAGAGGTGCTTGTTGTTACTGAGTTAAATTGGGGTAATAAATAATTATGACTACTACCGCTGTCTTGTATGTGTGGGCGCTTGATACCTATCTGTGTTATTACCAGTAGAGGTACAAGCTGAGGTGTGGCACTAACACGGCGCTGACTTGGCGCTGACACCTGAGGTGTGCGCGCTGACACCTTGTGGCTGTGGCTTGCATGCTGGCACTTGAGGTGCGAGCCGTGTTCGTACAGTACGTGTTTTTACACTCCTTACAACAAGTCGTAGTCATTGCAAAGGAAAAGCAATGCAAATGCTTCATCGCTTGGGGTGAAATTGTTACTGACTGTTGTTCTGAATAATTTTCTCTTGAAGTCTGTCTGTTTTGGTTACACCGCTCCAAGGATTCTTTTCATGAAGTATTGGAATTCCGATGAATTTTTCCGTCAATAGTCTTCATGCAATTGGTACCTCCTAATTTCAGAGCTCACATTTCTGGTGTCCGTGATTAGAACCATTCCTGGGGAACTATCTGGTATCTGGTTGCTCCTTTTATCATCTACATGTCAGTGTAAAGAAGACGACTGTGTTAGAAATAATGATGAAAGATTGTATACTGACAATCATTTTATTGTCAATTCTTACCTTTGTAGTTTTTCCTGGCAAGAGTTTGAGCATTGTGCCTACATGTAGTGATTGTTTGGCAGAAAATTCCACTCCACTTGTGATCCTTGATATTGATCATATGTGGTATTTCATTGTTATTCCCTCGTTTTACAATTCTCACAATTGTTGACTGTATGAACTGTTCTTGGGGCAGGAATTTCATTTTCCTGAAGGATGTTTCTTTGATGTACTGGGTAATATTTTGTTTCATGTCATAGTCATTGTCTGTTTTGTTGCAAGTAGAGTATCACTGTCGATACTGTTGGGGGTTCTATCTGTTTGGCTATCATTTGTGTTTGTTCGGTCACTTCCCAATACACTGCTTGCCGGGCTGTTTGTTGTATGAGTAACAACGGTGGTACCCTGCACTGAACTGCAACTTTGTTGTACCATTATTTCTTCCTTAAATTGTGAGCAGAAACTTACCGTTTTTGCATTTGATTGTTTTGACACGCTAGTTTTATGATAATAGTGCTGTTTTGGAGTAAGAGTTTGGAATGTTTCTTCATTCATACTCTGTGTCACTACTATTATTTCTTGTATTGTTGCACTTGTGAGTGTGGTTTTACTGACGCCTGCCTATCTTTTGTTTGCGCGTGCCCTGATAATCAGGAATGTGGTGTCCTGAAATGTTTGGCCCGGGCCATAACATTATGATGTTCTTCACCCTATCAATCGGTAGGTTCCACAGATAATTGTATGAGTAGCCCAAGCATTGATTATGCATTTTTTCTTTTTCCATTTTTTGCAACGTCGTTGCAGGAAATGCCCTTTTTGTTGTTTTGGGAAGTTGTGCAATGGGATTGAAACTAGTACCCCCCTAATTAATTTGATTCACATATATTTTGTTTTTCCATTTTCTGCAACGGCATTGCAGAAAATTCCCTTTTTGTTGTTTTGGGATGTCATGCAATGGGGTTGAAAGTACCCCCCTAATTAATTTTGGCGCGGATCACAATCCATAGGTTCCACAGATAATTGTAGCCCAATCATCAATGCATGTATTAATTCTTTTTCCATTTTCTGCGATGGCGTTGCAGGAAATGCTGTTTTTGTTGTTTTGGGAAGTTGTGCAATGATGTTGAAAGCATGCCCCTAATTACAATTGCATGTCTTTCTGTTCATCAATTCACATTTTTTCTGTTTTTCCATTCTCTGCAACGCCATTGCAGGAAATGATCCTTTTGTTGTATTTGGGAAATATTGAAAAACCTTAAGATTTTTTTTGAAATGGTGCAATGGGGTTACAGCAACCCCCCATAATCTCACCCCCATATCTTCTTTATATTCATCAATTCACGTATTGATCGTTTTTCCATTTTCTGCAACGGTTGCAGGAAATGCCCTTTTTGTTGTTTTGGGAATTGCGCAATGGGGTTGAAGCTACCCCCCTAATTACAATTGCATGTCTTTATTGCATTTTTTCCATTTTTTCATTTCCTGCAAGGCTGTTGCAGGAATGGATCTTTTGGACCAACTGAAATCTTTTTCTGCAATTGAGTTGCCGCTTATTTTGACATACGGGTGTAGTACAAGTGTGTACTAAGATCCTTCATCATTGCAGGTTTTCTTTCTGAAATCAATTTCCTGTTTTCATTTACATTATTCGTTGTCTGTTTTTGAGATATGGTTTTTGAGATATGGTTATTATTCTTGTATGGTTAGGTTTTCGTTGTCTGCTTTAATTGGTTGAAAGTTTTCGGATGATTTACTGATCAAATGTTTGTTCATAATGGAGGATAGCATTCTTTCCACAATCACAATTTGGATATTTTTGAAACAACCAACGCTCTTGTTTTTGGTCCAACGTTTTCACATCAGATTCTACAGTCTTCATATCAGGTTCAACATAAGCAATGGCGCCCTCTAGGAGAGGTAGTAAACGCCAGCCCAAACTTCCATCTGATCTTGCTGCACTAGCTACTAAGAAGAGCCGTAAATCCCCACCTCCATCCCCGGGCTCACCAAGATTGGTTTCCCAACAATCAGATGATCTCAGTTCTGATGCAATCCCAAAAGTACTAGCAACTGTTTCTAATGACAATTCCAATGCAGCGCAAAAATTGATTGCAAAAGTTGGTAATCAAAAAGCAAACTCCAAACAAAGGAAACCTCCACCTATTTATCCAAAAGGGATATCTTCTCTTTCAGAAGAAGATTTGGATTACCAACAGCATTGTAGGTCTGTAGAAAAGAGTCTTGGATAGGCACTGAATGGTCAGACATATGCAAATACGGAGTTTGTGAAGGCCTTAAGTTCAGATGTTTCAACCTCCTTTACTCAATTGATGACAAAAGTTTACATTGTATCCAAGATTATTCAATCAGAACCTAGTATGTCCAATTTCAGGAAGAAGTCGTCCACTCCATCTCCAACAACAACAAAAAAGAGAAGAAGAAAAAGAGAGTGCATTGAGTATGTTTGGTCCTATACCTTGTCAAATAGACGTGATGGTCAATTTATTTTTGTACAAAATTGACAACGGTGTTGCTGGAGAGTTGGAATTATTGAGTAGGAATGACATAAGCAATCAATTCAAGGACTATTAAATGAAAAATAAATGGGACAATTTCCAGTCTCTGCTACGGCATGTTTATGGTGAAAGAGAGGTTGGTAACACAAAAAAATGTCTGTATGGTCGTAGTAATGTGTCAACTAGTATGTAACAATTGAGAAGTACATGATACTGCACCGGGAGATCCTTGCTTGGTACATGGAGAATGTTGACTATCCCCCAGGGCCTGAAAAAATGGATCAGGGTTTGTGTTTCGATACCAAATGTGATGACAGCTCTCCACATGGCTCACGAAAGTACGTCACCTGTCATGAAACAATTTTTGGATGACCTTATTGACACTTTGGCACTCCAGGTTTCAATGAGTCAAAGCTACAATCAGACTCCCTTAGACAAATATTTCAAGTGAAGCATGTTGAGTGCGTAGAATCCCTACCAGAGACAGGCTTGAGTTTGTTCCTCAGAACGAGTCCAAATTTTATGTCTGCAACGAATTGATAAATTTTACCAAACTAAGAACTGCATTTTGCCAGGCACTTTGTTTCCTGTGGGTAAAATTTCAAGGAGAGTCAAAAAGAATTTTTCCAACACTATCTCTGTGTCACCTAGACATACAAATTTTGTCACATGAAGATTTCTATGGTTACTTCTTACTCCCTTTTTTCAAAGTGTCACATGTGAGTCAACAAGATTGTCCCATGAACAGAATGTCTGATTTAGTACAATGTTACAGCAAGGAACATGGGAAATCTGGTGAGTTGCAGCACAATAAGAAAGGGAAGTTGTTAGTAGATGACAAGCCCCACTCCGCTTGTACCTCAACCAGCACGTCCAAGAATGAGGATGGCTTGGTCTGTAATCCGGAGGATGACAGCAATGGTGAAGGTGAAGAAGATGACAAGTGATAATAACATTTATCACTCCATCACATGAAATAAATGTAGGAACATAAATGTATAATAGTAATACTATGTGGTAATTATATGTAGCAACAGCCATTTCTTTGTATAAAAAATGAACTCATTGTTACTGACAATGAAGTCCAAACAGTAGTACCCATGATACTACTATTCTTCTTATAAGCATAACTCCTTACTACAATTACTAATAATTTGTCTATTCTTACAACACCAACCATCATATCTTCTTCTCAATAAAATTAATTTGTGTATACTACCTGTCAACAAAAAGAAATAAACTGTCTTCACAATTAAGTCCAAACAGTAGTACCCATAGTAAACTACTAGTACAAGAACTACTATTCTTCATAAGCATAACTTCTAACTACAATTACTAACAATTTGTCTATTCTTACAACCATCATAACTTCTTCTCAATAAAATTAATTTGTGTATACTACCTATCAACAAAAAGAAAAAAACTGTCTTCAAATTTTTGTGTCAGTGACTTTTGTTCCACAATTACTAGGAAATATTCCTACTTTTCATATCATCCATAAGATACACTATGAATAAAAATGACATGAATTTATCCAACAATATTTTGCATGTCACCAACTAATCAGTTGTGGATTTATTTCAGTGTAAACGTTATACATTACCTGACATTTCAGCACGAGCATTGTTCATAATATGGATGGGATGGACTATGGAAGAAAAATGGTGTGAAAATCAGTCTTGGTTTAGATGTTATGAATTCTTAGTTCCTCATTCAGGACCCTGGACATGGTCAGAAATAATGGGTAGCTACTACTAGTCCATTTTTCAGTGTGAATAGTACGCTACCTGACATTTCAGCACGAACATTGTTCATACTATGGATGAGATGGAAAATAGAAGAAAAATGGTGTGAAAATCACTCTTGGCTTAGACATTACGAATCTTTAGTTCCTCATTCGGGACCCTGGACATGATGGTCAGAAATAATGGTAGCTACTAGTCCGTTTTTCAGTGTAAACATAGTACATTACCTGAAATTTCACCATGAACATTATTCATACGATGGATGGGATGAAATGGGAAGAAAAATGGTATAAAAATCAATATGGGTTTAGATGTTATGAATTTTTAAGTCATCCGGGATCCTGGATATGAATAGGACCAAAAAAGGTACTGGGAGTACGTACGGTACTACGTATGTGAGGGTAAAACTTTTTTTCCCGACGGTGGAGGATTTGATCCACTGGTGTCAGTGTCACAAATATTAACCATTCATTCACAATCAAGGAAAGTTACACTATTTAAAGTCTGTCAATGTTTCAATGATGTAATTCCTATGTCATGTAGTGCTGCCAGTGTGTACCAGTACTCATACTTGGTGTGGAAGAAGTATCCACAGCCCAAAAGTGAAGATACACGACATGCACGTTCCAACAGCTTTATGATTCTGGTCTTGAGTATGACAATTACTTGCCAACTGTCCAAACTTAGAAATAACAGGAAGATGGAAAAGAAACCAGAATCAGTGTACAAGAGGACAATTTTGCCACCCCCGTTTCCTTTTCTTTCTGCAGAGTACACAAAACGGATGCATGAGCTCAATCATGATATCCTAAACAACAAGGTAGACCCGTTTTAATATCATTTCAAAACAGGGTTTGATGTGATATGCGCCCAAAATGGACACTTGGTACTCACAATCCTCAAGGGATGCAAGAAGATTGACAATCTGAGAACAAGACTCAACAGCAAAAAAGGGTGATTTGACGAAGATGAAGCTTTGGAGATTTGGGAGCAATGCTTCAAGTTCGTCACCAAGGAAGTATTTCCCGACTATGAGGAAGGCAACACTGACAGCATTGACCATGTGTGGGCTATGGGTATCAATATATTGTACCATTTATGCCGTTATCCTGCATTGAAAAGAACAGAGGACATACAGTGTTGCAACAATGTGGGTATTGGACAAGAAGTACAATCTGGATAACAAGAGAGACTGGAACAGGATGGTCATACTTTCCCAGCAAAGGAATGGTGTAATCTGACGCCAGAGACCAGAAAGCACATAAAAGAATGCATGCATTTTAACCCTGGGAACCGTCCCTGTCTGAGGATGATTTGGTCCAATGACTGGTGCACAAAGACTGAAGAGGAAATCATTGAAAAGGACTGATTGCAATGATATGGCTACTCAACGGACAATACCAGATTTTACTCCACAGACAAAAGGTTTCCTGTAATGGGCGATCAGTACAAGGAACGTATGGATGAAGTACAAAGAGAAGACCTAAACCCTTTTTTGTACCATTTTGAAACAGGGTATGACTCTCTATGCAACAGAAATGGACATTTTGTACTCACAATCCTGGACAGATGGAAGCTGATGAATATTGTAAGAACAACACTAAACAGCACAAAAGGAAGAGAAGCTGCCGCAATTTGGATATAGGCACTGGACTATGTCCAATACAACTTATTCCTGGACCATGAGAAAGGCAACACTTATGCCACAAACCACATTTGGGGTGTGGGTATTGTTCTTTCCTACCTTCTATGTGGTCATCCCGCACTGATCGGAAAGGCAGACATCCACTGTTATGGCACAATTGGAATCGGACCAAAAGCAGACTCACAACAACAAAGCAAAATGGAAATGGATGGACATAATTTTCCAGCAAAGCAATGGTGCCAGCTGACACAGCCAGTCAAAAAGCACATTAAACAATGTATACATTTTCATCCAGGGAGCCATCCCTGTCTGACGATGATTTGGCTCACTGATTGGTGGATAATGACTATGTGGTATGTAATTGTGAAGGAAGGTTTGAAAAATGTAATCTCCAAAACCCCTACTGAGGAGTGTGCAACCAACACAGAACATGTCGATGAGGTAAAGATGACACACAAAGACACGGAAAGCAAATGTATGAAAGAGCAGTGGGATTCATTCATGAACAAATTGAGAAAACAGTCAAAGACTAAAAAGCGGAAACTGAAAGAATTAAAGAAGAAAGAGAAAAAGGAGGAAGAAGAAGGAAACAAGAGGAACATTCAGCACTGGCTGTATCTTTATGAGAAACTTTGGAATTCACCTGAAGATTTGGAGGAGTACAACAACTATTCCTTTCCTTGTGGCGCATGGGGAAGCGTGAAATAGTAGTAATCAGTGTTATAAGGGCATCTGTTTACTTGTCAAAAAATTTCCTTAAGTTATTCAATTTTTCCCAAATGGAAGAAAAAGGACAATTCCTGCAACACTGTTGCAGAAAAATGACAAATAGGTGAATTGATGAGCATCAAGACGTGCAATTGAAGTAACCCTAAAACAGCGAAAAGGGCATTTCCTGCAATGGCGTTGCAGAAAATGGAAAAACGACAAATGCGTGAATCGATGAGCATCAAAACATGTCATTGCAATTAGGGGGGTTGCTACAACCCAATTGCAATATTTCAAAAAAAAAGCGAAGTTATTGAAAGTACCCCCAAAACAACAAAAAGGGCATTTCCTACAATGGCGTTGCAGAAAATGGAAAAACGGCAAATGTGTGAATTGATGAGCATCAAAACATGCCATTGCAATTAGGGGGGCTGATGCAACCCAATTGCATTATTTTTGAAAAAAAAACTGAAGTTATTGAAAGTACCCCCCAAACAACAAAAAGAGCATTTCCTGCAATGACGTTGGAGAAAATGGAAAAACGACAAATAGGTGAATCGATAAACATCAAGACGTGCGATTGAAGTACCCCAAAAATCTGAAGTTATTCAAAGTACCCCAGAACAATGAAACACCAAAAAGGGCATTTCCTGCAATGATGTTGCAGAAAATGGAGAAATGACAAATGCGTGAATTGATGACCATGAAGACGCGCGATTTTAATTAGGTGGGTTGCTTGAACCCCATTTTCTGAGTTGGAAACATTCCTGAAGTTATTGACCGTACCCCCAAAACAACAAAAAGGGCATTTCCTGCAATGCCATTGCAGAAAATGGAAAAACAAAAAATACGTGAATCAATGAAAATCAAAGTATGACTTTCCAAAAATGTGGAATTATTCCTTAAATTAAAGTACTCTTTTCACCATCTTTGACTATTGATTCTAATTTCTTGTGTTCCAACCCAGCCATTAAATTAAACAACCATTGTTCACGGTTTCCCAGGACAAAGTATTGGTCTTGGCTACCATGTTTTCTAATGGTGGCAACTTCAGACTCAATGACATTGCAGTCCAACAAATATAATTTGTTGGGCAACTCCCCTTGCTTTACCAATGCATGTCGGCGTTTTTTCTCTTTCTCTCTCTTGCTCGATATTGGGTCCACAGAAACAAAGCAATGAGCAATGGTGGCGTAACCATCGTGCACTTATTTGAAACCGCTGACAGAACTTCCTGGGGGGAAAGGACCTTCAAGGTAACGCAGGCACAGAATCTGACATAGACAAACTTGCAGTCCACGTCCTTTCAGGAGGTATAGTTGAACATTTGCCCAGTTGTACCATACATTTGACAATTGTCAAGAATCGGACTTAGACAATGTATGAGCCCGAAATAGTAACTTCATTCAACAATAATTGTCATACCTCTTGTGCTGCGTGGATCCATGAAGCGTGATGGTGCTCACAGATAGAAGGACCATGTCACAACAAAATTTGAGAACATCCAATGGAAACCAGGGTACACTTGCATTTTTCTTTTTGTCCCACTTCATGTAAGGCAAACTATCCATAACACCAATCAAAAACTTAGACCCAGCTGACCAACCACCCTCTGTAGGATGATTAGGTTCTGTCACGGATTTATGTTCAAACAAATCAAGTTCACGGTCTAGTCAATCAATAGTATGATACTCCATTAATTGCTTGCAAGTTGGATCCCTCTCAAGAAGAAAGCAAACACCAAAACCGAATACTTCTCCAAATATAGTGAATAGATACAGCAGATATAGCAGATACTACAGCAAAAAGAAGAAACAAGCTCCTTGCTGATATAATTTCGAAACTGGTCAACTTCAAAAACGCGGAAGCCATGCATCTCCACCATGGTGATTTCCCCTCCTCCTCGTCCATCCAAATGGATCTGAATCCATCTCCAAATCTATCCATCCCAATCAATTCAATCATGGTGACTTTCCCCCCTCCATTGAAATCGATACCACCATGGTGATCCACTCCTCCTCTATCCAAATCAATTTGACCATGGTAAGCCTTCTCTCCTCCATCAAAATCGATTCTGACCATCGTGATCTAATCAATTCTTTCCCTCTCCTTCCCTCTATCAAAATCCGAATTGATCCAACTGATGGGACTTCGACCAGTTGGTTCTGTCTTTACCAATTACATTTCGTGTCACATGACTTGGAGCCCTCTCAAGAGGTATGCAAAAAAACCAAACACCAAATATGAATTGACAACAGCTCCAGTACCAGAACCAAATCAAAAACTACACGGGGTTATGCTTATAATTTCAGAGTAAGTGTCTTTGGTCTACAAAAGTTATTGTTCTATGTCATTACAGCCACTCATCTCTCATCATTGTCTAATCATCTTCCTTTTGAACCTTTCGTCACTTGTAAACCTGGACTCACTTGTACCATTTGACCACACTGGACAAGCTTTTGGTGGTTTCCTTCCCCTCTCACCATGATCCGAAACAAAAACCTTCATATTGACTGCCACTTCCAAATCATCTTTGTAAGTGACTTTGGGTTCCACAAAGTCAAGAATATCCTGGGTATCCTGAGAGTTCATTTGGAAATCTACCTTCTTGAATGCCAACTGGCGAACAGACCAAGCAAAAGCTGGAGTCTCAACCTTTGGAGGCTCTTGGTTTCTGGAAGGTGTATGGTGAATCAATTTCATGGCCAAGGCTTGGAATCTTCTGTATCCCCATCAATTGTAATTGGTTCACGGTAGGATCCAATTTCAAGTGGAGTATCCATTGGTGTTTCTGTTGGAGCTTTTTTCAAGGTCCGGTTACAAAGAAACCGTGCGGGGTCCATTGGTTCTAGCGAGAGTTTGTTGCGATAGAACCAGGAATCACTGAATGGTTCTGATTTTACTCCCCTCTTCTCATCCCCGAGCTGATCAATTTTCTTTCCATCCTTCGAGGTAGTTTGGAGAGGGCCCATCGCTTCCTACAAAGTCTTCTTCACTCTGGCGCTTCCAAGCACCGGATCGCTGATAATGATATCAAGGAATGCAGTGGCATGGGTGTTTTGAAGATGATCAACTTTGGTTGCAAATGGATTGGCAAGGTACTGTTCATTGACACAACTGTCAATTTTGCCTTCAACATAAGAAAGGAAGAGACTTGCACCTCCAATAACAGCCTTCTCTTCATCTGGCTCTTTCAATGGATTGATTGCAGAAGCAATAGCCAACCTCTTCGATTCGACAAATACCAAGTCACATTTGCATAAACAAACCTCACATTTGCAAGCCTTGCCGGTTTGGTCCATGGGGAGGTCTTTGCCATCTTCAACATACCCACAACAACGGTAACAGACTCCTCTGCTGGGCTCAAGCATGCAATGGACATTGTGGCAGTAACAGCAGGCAATCTGTCTCTCTTGGGTAGGTTTCTTGCGGGGCTTCCTGGTCTTTAACTTGACTGCTGTCGGCTTGTTTTCCCAATGGAGCATCTCAATCTGGTGTTCATTCTCTAACTGCTTGTTGATCTTTTCAATCTCTTTGGCAGACTGGAGCTCCATGGTGTTGAAGTGGCCACACTGCAGACAAGTCCGCTTCAAGATCTTTTTGGGGTCGGATTTGACAACGTCTTGTGGCCGTTGTCCAGTTTTCTTCCAAAGCTTGGCCAGCTTCCCAATCTTTGCATTGTGAACCGCAATTTCCTTTGCCTTGGCTTTCTTCAACTACTTTGTGAGCCTGGACTCCAAGCCATTCAAATAAGCAACCATCTCCAATGGTTTACTCTTGCAGTTGCTGGTGGATTGGAGGTCTTTCGTGAGCACTTTGTACTCGTGGAAGGTCAACATGATTGCACCAAGCTGCTTTGCAACATACAAAATACCCCAATTCCTGTTCATGGAGGAGACGGTGGCTCCCATGGAACGATAACAGTCTTGGCAAATCTTCAGCAGCTGGGACTTAGCAGAATTCTCTGCAAGGGCCAAGATGTTCTTCCAGGTAAAGTCTTTGAGGAATGCTACCTTGAGGTGTTTGGGGAATGAATCACATTTATTGAGGAGCACAATGAGATCCTTCTTTTGAAATGGAGGGGGATCTTTGGCATCCAAAGAATCAAAGATACAGGCATCGACAAAACCAAGGGGCTTGCCAGATGGAGTTGCTTTGGGCTTGTCAGGAGAAGAAGTGGTGGATTTGTTGCTGGAGGACATGGTTTCATATGCTGATTTTGATTGCAAGTTTAATTGTGATGGAGTATTTTCGATTGTACGGATAATGCGAGTTGTTGTGTTGTCTGTTGTGTTGTTGATGATCCCCAAGGTATGCAATCATCCAGCCCAACCCTACACTGATAGTAAGACCCCTCCCATCCAAGACAGTGGCTATAGTAAGCAAGTGTGATGCTTTCCATGGTATTTGTCGTCGTTGTTGTCATTGCCGAGAGGCAAGATTGACAGTGAGGACCAACACAAGAAAAGGAAAAAGATTTTTGAGTCAAGAATGAGCAAAAATTGAAGTATTTCTGAAGAATGTTTTGTGGACTCCAAAACCAGTACGTGAAGGTGATTCTATAACAATTTATTTGGTACGGAACACATTTTTGACAGCCTCGATGTAAACTTGATGTTAATTGGATGAAAACTCGATGTAAACTCAATGTAAATTGGTTACAACTCAGTTGCAAAAAGCGTCAGTCTCAATTGTTGTCGGATTGGTACGGTAGCATGTAATCCATAAAAACTGCTGTATCTTTTGTTTTTACCAAATAATAGAAGTAATAATTAAATACTGAAGTATCTTCTGAATGAGCTCATAGTCGAACGAGTCGAATTTGAAACCTCACGGGGTTGATTTTGGCCACCGAAAATCGCAGGTCGTAAGATAACCGTACTTGTACTCGTACCGTACGTACGTACGATGCCCCGAATATGATGACTCTGACCAAGATTATTCTTGCTACAGCTTCTGTCCTCCCTTCTACGTCGTGAAACATATCATACGGTACATACTCGTACCGGTACGAGTACGAGGTACGAGTATGAGTAGTACGTACTCGTACCGGTAGATAACAAAACTGATACAAAGGACGAAGTACAAACCAATTAGAAGTAGAATAACAACATACCGGTAGTTACATTCCTTTTCAAAAACATTGTTGTTTGACCAAATCATTCATGAGACCCATCGCCGGCCATGCAGCACGGTTCTACCTCGTCTTCTTCTTGTCGCTGGTTGCGGTAGTGGCTTGTTTCGCGCAGCCGAAACCCAGCGGCAACAGCGGCAGCGGAAGCGGAAGCGGCGAGGGCTTTGGCAAGAAGACTTCCCGGAAGACTGCCAAAACAGCCACAGCCACAACCACAACCAGCGCCACTCCGGAACGAAAGTACCTCGACCCCTTCGAACTGGAACTCACACACTCGAGCAACACTCCGGACGTAGAGCGAAGGGTTCGTTCCCTCGTCGATCGATCCCCGGGAGACGTGCTGCTGGAAATTCCCTCGGAGGACGTTCTCACGGCGGAACGGATTCGTTCGCGGCTCGAAGCATCCTGCGCTGCGAATGGCGACGATAGCGACAGCGATAGCGGTAACAGTGTCAGTAACAGTGTTAGTAACAGTGACGACATTTTCGACGGCGAGGAGGAGGCCCTGGCACTCGAGTTGATCCGATGGAAGCAACAAGGCCTGGATCGGTACGTCTCGGAAATTCTGCCGCAGAAACACGGCAACGCTTGGACCCTCCCTCCCGATTGGTGGAAGGTCGTGGAAGCCGTCCTACCACGGTGCTACTCGGAAACCTTTGCGGCAACCCGCCAGCGAGCGAGCCAATTCGCGGTGAGCGCTGCCACTGCCCGTGCGGTTTCCCCGGACGAGGCGCTGTGGGCCTTTTCTATGGTACGATCGAGATCGCTGGCGGTCCCGGAATTGCAAACCGAACAAGACACCGAGCGAATGCGAATGCCCCTGGCGTTGATTCCGGGTCTCGATCTGCTCAACCACCGATTTGGGTCGGGGACGACGCTGCAACTCGTGGTCGATGACGACGGTGACGACGACGGTGACGGTGACAATGACGACAGATCGAGGTGGGTCGTATCGTCCTCCGAGTCCATAACCGCTGGAGACGAGGTCTTTTTGTCGTACGGGGACGACAAGGACAACTGGAAACTCCTGCTAACGTACGGCTTTTGCCTTCCCGACAATCCCAACGCGGTCGTCTTTTGGACCTGGGAGGACCTCCTGGACGCCGCTCACGCGGTCCGACCCGACCCCTTTTCGGAAACCGTCTGCCAGCAGCTCTTGCGCCACCCCCAGCTCGGTGCGTACACGGTGCGGTCCGAGGACCGAGCCACCTTTTCGTACGATTCCGGCACCGGAGAGCCACGGGAATCCCTATCGAACGGTCTTGCGATGTTGAACAGCCTTGCCGCGCAGCTGGGCAAGCCCGAACCGGATCCAACCGCACTGAGTGAACGCGTGCTGGGAGAGCTCGTGCGGCGCCGAGTTGAAGAACTCGAGGAGGGTCGGACCCTGCTGGAAGAACACCTTGCGGCAAACGACAAACCGTCGGAATGGGACGGTTTTTTCGAATCGCTGCGCGTAGCACTCCAAACCGAGGAACGGCAGGTGCAATCGCAACAAAAACGCCCGTGACCAGTACTGGAAAATGGACGGGGGGATAGACGCAAGGCTGCGGTGAAACGAATGGGAACAATACCACTTTGCGAAAAAGATCCCCCCCCCCCCCCCCCCCCACACACACACACACCTAAAGCATTGCATGCCGCCAAATTTTGGTTCCAAACGTTTCATCCTGAAAATGGGTAGAGAGTGAAAGTCATGAAGACAGTACTAGAGATTCCGAACCCTCGCGTTTGTCTAAATTATCGGTTCAATGGCAGGGCTTCTGCCATTCTTCGGCAAAATTGTTTTCCTAAGTTTGATAGAGGTTTGCTTCACAACTCCGTGGGGCATATCCATTCCTGTGCTGATCAACAGAGTGAAAAGTCATGACGCAGCAGGCTCAGATATACAATAAAACTCTAATTTTCACATCAAATATGGCACTTTAGTATCAGTTACTGTATCAAAAAAGAAAGAACAACCAGTCATACCATGTGCAGAACGCACTTTTGGCTGACGAATCGTTGGTTCCTTGCTTGCTTTCTTCGGCTTCAGCAGCATGCATGTTGAACACTTGCTCGAGCGAGGTCTGGCTTACACCATACTCGGCCACCATCAGGCGATCCTTGTTCGCTTCGACAGTGGCAAAGATGTCACCAATGAGTACGCCCTTGGAGCTCACCTCGTACCGTGCCTTAGTATCTTGACGCTCTCTCAGAACGTTGTCGGGATACTTCTCGTTGATGAAATCGACCAACACGCGCATTCGGAGCTCGCTGGCAGCAAATTCCGCGAGTTCATCAAGATCGATTCCGGTCGGAGACTTGGCTTCCTTCCACACCAGATATCCAGCTCCGTGAGTGTCCTCCTCGTTCACCATGCCCATCAGGTACCCATCGCTCGACAATTCCTTCAAGGCTTTTACCATCTTGGCAAAGTCCAAGAAAATATCCTCTCCGTTCTCGATAGCTTCTTCTTCGGTGACACCGGCAATCGCTGCCAACTTTGCAAGGATGTCCAGATAATCCTTGTCGGTGGTGTCCACACTCTTTATTTTCATTTCGACCTGATACCCCTGCCCAAACTTGCTCTTTAGCTGCTGAGCAGAGCCGAGGCACCGGAGATTTCCTCCGGCCATGATGCCGATGCGAGGACAGAGGGCCTCGCATTCTTCCATGGAATGGGTCGTCAAAATGACACTGGTACGTTCCGCCAGAGGAGTATTTTTTTCCGAAACCATGTTGGAGACCATCTCCCAAATCTCACGGCGGGCGACAGGATCCACACCGGTGGAACACTCGTCGAGAAACACAATCTGTGGATTCCCAATGGTTGCGGTCGCGAGACTCAGACGTCGCTTCATACCTCCGCTGTACCCGGCAGCAAGCCTGTCGCTATCGAATTCGCTCAATCCTACCTGAGCAAGCTTTGCGGCGGCGGCCTCCTGCACCAGATCCTGAGGGATGCCCTTGATTGAAGCGTACAGCTCAACGTGTTCACGACCGGTAAGGTTCGTGAAGTGTGCGTCGAATTGCGGACAGTAACCGACCGTGCGGCGTGTCTTCTCGGGTTCGTTCGTCACCGAGAATCCTCCAAGGGTTGCATCTCCGCTCGAGGGAGGAAATTCTGCTGTCAGCATGCCCATCGTGGTGGTCTTTCCCGCACCATTGATACCGAGCAAGCCAAAACATTGACCGGGTGGGATTCCGAGCGACAGCGAGTCGACGGCTTTCTTTCCGTTGCTGTAAACCTTTCCGAGTTGACTGAGGACAATGAGATCGTCGTTGGCACCGCCCGTGAGCACGCGTTGTTCCTCGGCAGCAACGTCGTCATCGATTTCAGGGCGCTCGGAATCACTGTCTGAAGAAGAAGATTTCCAATCGCAGCAGAAAATCTTTCGGAAAATCGTCACCGCTCGTGGATTGGCAGCCCATTCGTCGATTTTCATCGCCAAGAGAAGATAACCCACACTTTGCCAAGCCAAGAAAATAATTTCCCACATGCATGCGTCGGGTTCCCAAGCCGAAACAGGCTTGCCAGCCAAAAATGTTATTGTTTGGAGATTAATGGCCGAATAGAGACCACGAGAAAGATTGAAAGGTGGAAAAATTCGAAGCACCCACTCAACAATAGTCGCCGCCAAAAGCAAATTCTCCTTCTTGTCTACGGGATTGCTGCCGATCAAACGCAAGATGAAAGCGGCCAAAGTTCCCCCAAACGCAATCAGAAAACCGCTGATGATTAGAATCAGATTGCAGGTACTAGGACTAGTAAACATGAAGGAGATGCAGTATGAGTAAGAGGCAACCGCCGGCCCGAATAGAAGCAGGAGAGTGATCACTGCACTAAAAACTCCATCTTCAGTGGTTGTCAGGTTGGACACATCGAAAACAAACATGAGACCCACAGTAATCCAGCATGGAATCTGATAGTTTGCGATGTCCCATAGCCAAGTTGAGAGCCAGTACGACGTAGGCTTCACACCTGCAACAGTTTGCAAGTGTTTCGCCTTCGATTGCTTTTCTTGGACGACGAATGTTGCGAAAGAACCAGCGATAAAAGGAAAACTCAAGATGATGAGGAACCACGCTGTAAACGCATCGTCTGCTTCACCGAGGCTGTCCTCGTAGTTTGTAACTGGTAGAGGATGAATCACTGATTTAATTTTGAATTCAGTATCTCCAATCGCCTCTCGAACGATAGCCTCGTCGGCCAATTTCTGGTAAAGTGGCGCTGCATGAATTGCAGTATAATTGTATTGGACGACATAACCTATTCCCGCCAATGCCTCACAGTCGGCTTCCGTAGTATAGTTGCCTGCCTGTTCAAGGCACTTTGATACAACTGCTTCAGCGTAATTCATTCCGACAACACTACCAGATGATGGAAGAAGGTCTTTGAGGAAGTCCAATTCAAAACCCATATTAAGCAATGCAGTGATGTTGAATGCCGATGTGTCTACGCCGAAACTTTCCAACATTGGTCCCAAACTCTCCACATCTATTCCCTCCGACATGTCCGCCTGAGATCCACCAGAGTACATATCAAATGCAGTGGCCGAACCAGTGTCCTCCAGAACCGTACTAAAGGAATCATGCTTAAAAAGTATTCCGCCATATTGGGTTGCGGCATAGTTGTAAGCCGTTTCTGAAAGACTGTAGGAAGACTCATTGACGCTCGACACCGAAGCTCCAACAGGCTCAGCACCATCTTCCGTGATTTCTGAAATAACTTCATCGGATGAATTTGTCGAGCATACAGTTCCGTTCCCGATGTCGTTTTGTACCCCACAGAAGTAGTACAGTTCATTCGTTGCATCAGAAGTGACGACTGGGACATCATAAATACATTTTCCAGTCTGACAGGAGAATTTATTCCCGTTGTTGAAGGCAATGGGGTTTCGCGGACCTGATTCAGTGGCAATATACTCGTTGTAGTCATCGAGGGTCATTTCGATGCCACCTAGATTTCGCTCAGGTGTAACGAATGCGAACAACATGAATCCAATCAATACAAAGACACTTGGTAAAATTGTTGTGCAGCACCATGCCTTCCTGTCTCTCTTGAAATTCATCGCACGCTTTTTAAATAGAGCAGAAACGTGACGAGAAAATAACCCGTCCTTTTCGAGTTCTATCCTCGATCGGATTGATCTGTCATTCTCAATGTTCATGGCGGTTTCAGCGGTTACCATTCTCGATGACCTAAGACGAGCTTTCTCGGGTGTTGCTCCTCGAGCTACCAACAGAAAGACTTCGTCAAGTGTGGTAATTCCCACTCCATATGTTACAATATCACCCTTTTTCACGAACTCTTCAAGCTGATCGAAGATTGGAGCGAAGTTCGCTGAGGCACCGAGAGGGAGTTGATAACTGATCTCTGTACCGACATTTGTCAAAAGATTTGCAGATTCAACATTATCAGAAACACTCTTCTGTATCATTTCGTCGATGGACGACTCAGAAGTCCATTCTTCTTTAGTACCATCCTCGGTGATCATTTTCTTTGCTGATACTGGCTTCTTTTCGATTGTCAACTGGTATCCGACACCGTAAGTCTTTTTGAGAAACAGAGAGCTTCCGATGCATCTAAGTTGCCCTTCAGCCATGATTGCAATTCTATCCCCAAGGATATCAGCTGAATAAAAGGTTGTGAGCAAAAAACTCTACAAGCAAACAACTGTTGAAAGTATTTGGTGTCAAAATCGAAAAATCGTACCTTCATCCATAAAGTGAGTTGTCAGAATGATGCTCCTGTTTTGCCTATACTGACGAATGACGTTCCAAGTGAACCTTCTCGAGAATGGGTCCTATTGAGGTAGAAATTTGTATTTGTGAGAAATAAATACAGTACACTTCGCATTCCATCAAAATTCATATACCAAGTCATTCAGTATTCTTTCACTGGGTTCGAGTGACTTACCATACCACTTGTAGGCTCATCGAGCAAGACGGTTTCACTTTTCATGAAATGAAGAAAAATTGAAAAACGGTGAGGACCAATTGATCACTGTGATTCAACTGGAATAAATATGTGAACCCAATGTCTTCCATTTTCCTTACCTATCACCACAAAACGCGATTGCGACAGAAAGTTTTCGCTTCATACCTCCTGAAAGGTTTTTGGAAAGCGTATTTCGTTTTTCGAAAAGTGCCACATCTTCAATACTAGCATCAACTTTGGCCTCGGCATCGCTGTATGACATTTTAGAGTACATTCCCTTGATTCTTGCGAAAAAGGCGACATGCTCGCGTACAGTTAATTCCGGAAAGAGACAATCATGCTGTAAGCAAATACCAATCCCTTCCCTAATTCCATTCATATCCGATCTGATGTCTTTTCCTCCGATAGTTGCATAGCCCGAAGTTGGCGCCAGCATTCCAGTGAGCATAGAGATGGTAGTAGTTTTCCCTACAAAGAAACAAAATTGCAGTGTGCAAAGGGTTTGGTGAGTGTGGTAGGTAGATCCGCTACAAAAATACGAACTATGCAATGGATCAAAACGTACCAGCACCATTGTGTCCGAGCAATGCCGTTATCTGACCGGAATAAAGATTCATCTGCAAGTCGTCGACGGCAGTCTTCTCTCCAAAAACTTTTCGTAGATTTCGGATTTCGATTCCCTTTCCTTGAGCTCCTTGTTCCCTCAAAGAGGACGAAACCGGCTCGGCGGGAACGTTGTCTGGATATTTGATCTCGGAGTCATCCCGGGTAGGAGCAACCACACTTCTGGGGCACCAGTACGACAAAGTGAAGGGGAAGTACCACGATAGAGATTGCCCATAATCTCCACGGGAAACTCGATTGGAATACCAACTCGCGATACCCCAGAACACCATATCAAAAAGCAAGTTCGAGAGGGTGTTCCTGAACGTGTATCCGTTGGGAGAGTCTGTTTCGCTCATTGATTCCACTGTGAGACCTACGCCAGCATCTTCCAGCCGTCCAATTTCTTGCAAACCAAAGGCGAATGCTCCTACTGGGTGAAGGGATACCACGAATATAAGTCCCGCACTGCTGTTCTGATAATTGGCCACGCGCGTCAAGAAATACCCCACAAAGAATACCAAGAGACTGACAAGAGTTGCCCTCGTTGCCTTTGTGAAGATCGAGGCCAAAAACATGCAAAATGTAACGATTGCCCCTAATGTAAACAGCCAGAAGAAGAAAAGAAGGAGAGCCGCTGACCCTTCCCAAAGTAGAGTACTGACGGCAGCGGTTCCGACGGCGGTCACCACATGAAAGAGAAAGAAGAAGACAAACCAGGACCATCCAATATCCGATTCTGCAACGCTCATCATCTTCATCAACTCTTTCTGACGTAGTTCCTTTTCCAACACAATAAAGCGAACCATTGCAGCAACTGGATACAACAGGCCCAAAGTGATCAAGAGAGGCGCAAATTCATTGATGTTTTCATAAAAACCTACACAAAAACAGAATCAATACAAAAACATACAAGTTTAGGACGATGACGAGGCATGCACCGATTCGTTTTGCGCATAAATTAGTGCTCATGCTCATCTTTTCATTGCAGTTCCTTACCAGAGACAATGTAACTCTTCGATGGAAACGGAACAAATTGGACGCCACCATCCGATACAGAGTATCCCGCGGCGGCCGCACCAGAGTCGGCAATGATGAAATCATGGACCAACCTTTGAATAGTGAGCACACCATTGAGCGCGTATCTCCCCGTGCAGCTCTGACTGAGGGGGCCAATATCGGGGGTTCCCCCGACCTGATCCGGGCAAGATTCCGTGTCTCTTTGCGCATACGTTTCAAATTTTTTATTGGTGGGAGGTGTGGTAAGAGTTGCGGGGCGGGCCTCGAGTTCGGGCGAGTTGAAGCCGGTGGCATTCGCTCGGATCGAATAATGGTAGTTGATCGTTGGGTTGGTTTGTCCATCAAACACAACGGCCAGGGCAAGTTTGGGGGAGTCCGTTCCGTATCCTTCGGCTTTTACATATTCCTCGACCTTTTCGTTGCTCTCCATAATTTGAACGAATTCAAAATCGAAGGGCAAGGACGCGGTATCTGCCAAGACAGGATATCGTTCGTAAATGAAATCACGGAAGGCTTGGGCTTGTTTCAATCCGACGGCATCTTCCGCTGTGGAGGGTGCCACACCCAACGCCAGGTATTCGCAAAAGGGCAGAGCATCCTCGCCGGTCTCCTTACAGAATCGGCTGTCACACTTGATAAATGGAACCTGCCAGTTTTCCCCTTTAGCCATGATTCCACTGATTTCGAAACTGGGTTCCATATCGAAGGATGCCCATGGAGGTTGAGCCCCCTCTTCGCCTTCGGAACAAACTCCACAATACAACGGGCAGATATCGTCGATCGGGGTATCTCCCCAGTCTGATTTCAACACTCCACCACATCCCGTGCTGTCCGGCATGGCGACCAAATCCTCGCAGTCGCAAATTCCTCCGAAGGTACACGCCGAAAATTGGAGTATGTTGTCCTGGCAGACCGTGGATTGCAAGGCTCGCCCCCCGGGCGGGCCGCCACCACCCATGGCGCCCCAAGGAAACGAAAAACTCATGGATTCCGTGCACTTCCGTTCGGCTTGAAGTGTCGTGACGTAGTCGGTGAACGAAAAGATTCTCAGCGCATCGTTGTTGGATGGGTACATGGCCGGGATTTCTTGGGGTGCAAATGAGTCCGAATTTTCCACGGCATTCTTGATCAATACCAAGAACCAGACAAAGAGAATGGGCAAAACCAACTCAAAGAACTATAGTACAGTGCAGTAGAGTACAATCGATCGATCGATTCCGAGTGGTTCCACGATTTCACGAAATCGTAGGTACGTGTAGTACGACAGAATATATCAGGACAACGGTTATTGTTATGATCGCATCGCATCGCATCGCATCGCATCACGTAAGTCGAGCAAGGGAGAACAAGGAAGGACATCGTCAGTGGGTTCAATCGTATCGCATGTGGAACGTCGCAGTCTCATCTTGGCTTCGATACAGTAAAGGACCACGAAGCAATACAGCAACAGACCTAATCGCTTCTACTTCTTCATTCTCCTTACCGTTCCAACGATATTGCGACGGCGATAGAGCAAATCGCGTCGCATCAACGCACACCATGCTCTAGAACCAATCATGATGGTCAATGGATCTCTCGACAGCAAACGTATCTGTATCCGCTCCTTATGATACCTATTTCCTTCTTATTTTATATACAGTACACAGTATAGTACCGGTACGTAGTGTAAGATGTCTCGAAAGAATAACAGGATTTATGCAATCCTAGAGCACGATCCAGGACAAAACGGAATCAGAACAAGAGGTACCGGTAGTACGAGACATGTTTTACGGTCTACAGTGCAGCTAAACGTAACCACGATGATAGTTCGTAAAGGCCGAGTAAAAAATCTTACAACATCCAAACCAAGGGTCGACGCCATCAGAAGAAGATGAATTAGAAATACTTAGTGTGCGCGTCTTCATCGCTTCTCAGTCCATTCACAGTACACAAGTACTTAAGCAACTTTTGGATTTCTGTTTGAACGTCATGATGTCACAACCCATGGCATGTGTCCATCGCGATCTTATAGCACACGGGGCTATTATTCATCTTTTTTAATCTCGCAGGAAATACTTATACAATGACAATGACGTAATTTCGGCGTCTCGCGAAAAAAAAAACGTTTTCTGAGTCACCTTTCTAATCGTGCCAAATTTTGTATTTCGCACTTATCCGTATGGTACGTACGTACCGGTACCAGCTGTCACTTACTACATGCGTGATAGTAGTAGCCTCAGTAGCAATTCATACTTGTAGGTACTGAATGTTCATTGGTGGGTTGATGGGTTGAGCAGTGATAGGGGGTTCCGGGAAGCTCCAGCCTGTTGTTTGTTTTGCACGCTGGGGAGTCCGGCCCCAGATTAGATTGCTTTGCCCACACACACCGGCGCACAGCAGCTTTGGCTGTCGTTAAGCCTTGGTGTTGGCTGTTAACAACAAGTCTTTTCTGCCGTTGGCCCACAAACCAGAACAGGGTGGAACGAGGAGCTTTGTGGAGAGCACGAAGAGCTTGGGGGGGGGCAAGGGAGGGGGGGGGGGGGAGATTAATCCACAGCAGAGATTGATCAAAGAGAGCTGCCGGGTGGAGGGGTGTCTGTAGGGACCCATTCATCTGGCAGGAAGAAGGGGAGTATGTTCCATTGTTGAACATGATGAGGGATGCAAGATTCTTGAGGATGGGGAGGGACTGCTGGTGCAGGTACCTCATCATGCAGTCACTGTATAATCCTGCAAGGAGCTTGATGACATTAGAATCACATTTGCTCTGCAGCAGAGCCATTGCTTCCCCTGCACAAAGTGATCGAGCAGAGATGGTGGCTGGGGAAATGCCTGTACTAGGGTAGAGGGTCTGAGCATAGACCCTCATGGACGTGCTGACAGTCTTAGCCCGTACTGGAGTCAGGTCACCATTAGAGATGTAACTGGCCAGCCTGAGGGCCAGACTGAAGGGTGAGCTGCTAGGGCAGCAGCTTCTGAGGTGGAGGAATTGGCAAGCCCAAGCTGCTACAGGGCAGCAGAGGGAGTCTCCACTCCTCCTAGCATGAGCAACCACTTCCCCTCATGGACAGGGTCAGAGTGCTGGAGGATCCTTGATCCAACATAAAAGGATACATCCTGGAGCAAGAAAGCTTGGTCATCTCTGGTAGTGCCAGTGTCCTCCCCCGGCCAGAGGCAGAAGAAGAAAGTGATGCAGATCATGTTGGCAATTGCTTGCAAGGCTGGTGTAGGGGAGTCATGATAAGCAAAACAGAGGGCATGCATGACCAATGTGATGGGAACCGGCTTGACTCTAGAAGGAGATGGATCCAGCTTGGCATAGACCTTGAACTGGGCTGTTAGCCTGAAGTCCAGACTCCCAGTGGAGCTGGTTCTGGGGTCTTTGGCCCCCATGTGGGCCGGCAGTCTGTCTCCCTGATCTGATGGTGTCTGTTGCTGTGCAAGATCTGAGTGGCTTGTTGCTACAGGACAGTCGGCCATGATAGACTCTTTTTGCAAAGACGTAGCGGAGGGGGATTGGATCTGTAAAAGGTTGGAGGAGGGGGTCAAAGCCTTGAGACAGACAGAATTGAACCCATTGTTGCCAATTGGCATCCTTTCTTCGGACATAGAGTTCAGTAGCTGAAGATTACATGGTCTCCTGGATAGAGCCAAGGTCAGCGCAGCAAGCATGGGATGCCTTAGGGGGCATAAGATCCAGGGCAAGTCCTGGGGATAGTGAGTGCTGGAATGCTGGTGTAGCAAAGCAGGGTCAGAAAGGTTGGATCTGGACAGAATATCAGCAAGATGATTGACAGGCCCACCAGGGATGTAGTCTTGGAGGGGCACATATATGCAGAGCCTTTGGTGCAAGGACTGGAGCCTCAGGAGATATGCTGTTGACCCTGTAGTGATGACAGCGCCTTTCCTTTGCAAATACACAGCAGCTGTATTATCGTAGCAGTTATGTGTGGTGCAAGCCTCCGCACTGGCAGCGCTTGCAAGGATATCATTATGAGCAATGGAGCATGCAAGCTCTAGGTCACTGTTGTTGATGGTTCCACTGGGGTTGTCAAAGCTCACTAATTGAATCTGCATCCATAGTGTAGAGGTGCTCCTCCCCATGAGGGGTTACACTTTGCCATTGGGGAGGGGGACAAAGTGAATGCCCCCCATGCTGGCGCCAAATGCGTCACAAGCTCCCAGCAGGGTGGCTGGAAACAGGTCTGGGACAAGCTTAGCAATCCATGTTGGCCTGCTAGAGACATTAGAGGCAAGCCATTGGTCCTTGAGGAAGCTATGGACTCGTTTGGTGAGCCTGATCCTCTGTCTGCCATGCTCTTGGTGCCAGAAAACCTCTTGGAGAATGGAGAACAGACCAAGGGATCCAGGGATGGCAAAGGACATGGAGCAAAGCTTTCCTAGTACCTTGTGCCACTGTTGAATGGGCACTACCCGCTGATTTGGGCCAATGGAATGGAGGATCTCTTGTAGCCGTTCAACTTGATGAGGGGGCAGGCTGATGGTTTTGTTGATGTGAGCCAGCCGAGGATGAGTTTCTTGGTGGTCCACGTGTCATCCCCCTTGAGCATCTTTTGAGGGAAGCTGATTCTTGTCTACGTCCGATAACTGTCACGCAACCCAACGCGACCCAACGCGACCCCTCCCAAGCCCTATTTTGAGAAAATCAACCCTGCTTTTGTTATGCGCAAGGGCAATATTTTAAATTCACAATTTTTTGTGGTAAAGAATTTCAACCCCCCTCAGGTTGCAACCAAAACTCTCCCCGAGGACTCAAAATGTCCCTCGATCTCTCAATTTGGACTAACTTGATTTAAAAAAATCTACTTCTCGCTACCAAACTTCCTAACCTAGATAATGTCTTGTAACAAATTTGCGTAGAAATCTACAGCAGTAGCTTCCTACACCGTTTTCGTACTAGATAACTTCTGGTAACGAATTTGCGTAGAAATCTATAGCCCTACCTTCCTACACGATTTCACCTCCATTATCCCTTTTTTCCTTTTTTTGGAACTGCGTTCCAAAAACTGGTCTTTTCGTAGATATGTGTCAGGGTGTATTATGATAGTAGCAGTAGTAATGTAGGTATGATAGTAACGACTTCTGTTGGGGTGGTGAAACGTTTTTTTGTACAATTCATGTCAACAATCATGGAACGGCATTTCAGAATTATCTAACCGGAACGGCGTTTCAGGCTTTTGGGTTCGAATCATGTTTAAATTTGAAATCTCGCTACCAAACCTCCTAACCTTAACCCAAGATATGAAATAAAATTATTTTCAGAAGTGTTTGTTTGCTATGTTTCCGCGTTGTTTCTATGTCACGTCGTGTCTTTTTTCATACCATTATGCCTTTTCATGCTCACTCCGATAGCATCATGCTAATTTTCATCATGTTCATTTAACACCCCCATCAAAACCATTTCTCCCCCTCCCTTCTTCCATTAGAAGAACATGTCACAACCTAGAAAAAATCACCATCACTTCAAGAGTGGTTGTTATACCAAAATAAGCAAATCATTTATTTGCCATAGCTGCATGTCCTACAAGGGCAAGTCAAAGACATTCATCGGAAGCAGACAAGATTTGTCTACACACAAACCATACCGATATGTATCACGAGACCTTTCACGTCACCTTGATTCAATAGCTTTTTGCCGTGATTTCTATTTAAACCATAACCTAATGGAATTTTTGTCATCTGCCAAAGAAGAATCCACTACAGTTTGCCATTCCCCTTCACAATATGGCCTGACATTGACCGAGATTGGTCCAATTGTTCCCTCCGCCGCTGTTGCTGCCGCTCACACTAACAAGGCATCCTCTAACAAAACGTTCAACTCAGTTCTAAACAGTCAGGTAGTACACAACTTATTTGTTCCACCAATTGATAGACATGTAATGGAATCACAGTTGTTTCCTTCAGAAGACAACGGCAACAACAATGGCATGGTTATTCATGAAGAAATTTGCCTTCCTATTCAGAACGATAATGCTATGGATGCTGTGGAACCCACCGCATCCCAACCAAACATCAATGAAAGAGAGCAATTGATCCGATCCCATGTTTCTTTTTCACCTACCAACAGGCTCATTGCTGAAATAAAGCTCATGAATCTAATGACAAAACACAAGTTACCTCTAAACACATTCAAATCTATTTTTCAATGGGCAAACGAATGTCAAAGTATTCATGGTGTTGACTTTAGGTCTACCTTCCCCCGCCATCGAGAAGCCATATTTAGTGAAATCAAGTCCAATTTGGGTATTTCAGAGACCAAGTTCGAGCCACACATAATTAACTGGTTACCTTGCAATTTACCCACCCAAATATTTGTTTGATCCTTCCCAGACGCACTTCATTCCCTTCTGACCAATAAGGAATTGATGCAAGAAAAAAAATGTCTTTTCCCAATGTCGAGACTCCTCTTTCACCGGAAAACAACCCACCAATCACCAACGAAACATACATAACAGAACTACACCACAGGTCTTGGTGGACAGAATCGTGGAAGCAGATCTGCAATGAAAATGAGGAAATCCTTGTTCCAATCATTTTCTACATGGATGGAATCAGCTTGGATGCACATGGCCGTCTGTCACTCACTCCTCTCAACATGACTCTTGGTATTTTCAATGTTGAAGCAAGAAAACAACCTGACGCTTGGTACCACAATTTATTTTCATCCCGACACTGAAATTGAGAGCATAAGCCACACGAAAAAAAACCACGGTGAAAGATAATATTCAAAATCTACACACTGCGCTGGCCTCGGCTTTGCAATCTTTCAAGCAAGTATGTGAAATGCAGGGCGGGTTGGAGTGGGATTATCTTCCGTATACAGGAAAAGTGTTCAAAGTGAAAATGAAATTTGCAATTGCATATGTTGTTGGGGATACAGAACTTCACAACAAACTATGTGGAAAGTATGGATCCTACACGGAAAAGGTGAATAAATTGTGCCGACACTGTAAATGTTCGACACATGTCATCCATAAACCAAAAGCCCAAGTGGACGAACAGACCCAACTCTGGGTTCCAGAAGATTTTGACCCCCCCCCCCCCCCCCCCCAAACAAACATTTCTGCAAGGGAATACAAGGAGTACTTCAAAAGCATTTCCCGCCATCCCATAAAAAATGCTTTTCACAGCCTCAATTTTGGTAGTAATGTCAACAACATTCACTTTGCTACTCCCGGTGAGTGTTTGCATATGCATCAACTGGGTGTAGCACGTCGGGCAGTAGAATCACTTGATTATTTGTTAAAAGGTAGTCCTAAGTGTTGGTATGCCCCTGATTTAAACACGAATGGCACATCAGCTACTATTGGTTCACTGGCGCAATTATACGGTGGTCTTTTGTCAAGGCAATCAGACAGAGATTTCCCCAGAACCAAGTTTTCCAGTCAGCTTCTCTCCATTACCAAAAAGGAGGGTAATGATTATTCCAGAATGCTCATTTCCATTCTGATCACCCTTTGTTCTGATGTGGCAATGAACATCATCCAGGACGCGACATTTATTCAAAAACAAGTAGAGGTGATTCAACTGATCCTCTCCATGGAAGAATTCTTGAAGCATGGGAATATAACGATTTCTGGATTGGAAAATCTCCCCAAGATGATAATCCATTTTATCAATTGTATTAATTCTACCTGCCTCAGAGAGGGAATGGGTACAAAACTGATCAAAAACCATCTTTACTTTCACCTTGTTGAGTACATAAAGCTTTGGGGACTTCCATGCAGATGGGATTCTTCTTATTTGGAATCACACCACAAAACTGAAATCAAAGCACTGTCTAAAAACACTCAACAGAATGCTTTGACATTGATAATGCAAACGGCAAAGCGACAGGAAGAAAAAATGCTGCTATGAGTAGCTACTTCAAAGTTCAATTTAGTGATGACACAAGATGTTTCTGGTAATCGAACCCCTCCTGAAGTTTCTGGCTCAAAAGTTCACGTTTTCATTAACGATGATGGGGCAAGTACTATGAGATGGGTTAGGTCATCGAACAAAACAAAACCCTATATTTCTCCCATCGTGTTGTCTTTTGTATGTCAGAATGTGCTTCCACTTTTGCAGGACTCAACCTTTGTCAAAGGATTTACTGAACATAACAGGTTTGACCAATGCACACAGCAAAATTACTTGTTTTGGAGCCACCCTTCATATCGTTCCGATGGTGGCCAACTCAACTCTGTCTGGTATGATTGGGCCTTGTTTGATGTCGACGCATGTGAAATACCCTGCCATATTATGTGTTTCCTTGAACTCTACAATCTGAAGCAGCCTTACTCATTTATTTCTGAGTGCCAAATTGCCGACGAAGACATTTATGCAGTAGTCACCAAGTTTAAATCCACTCCAACTACCAACAGCTTCGTCGTTTGTGACCAGAGGTGAAGTAGACAAAAATTCCCTGTTCTTATTTCATGTTGACAGCATACTTTCCGATGTAGCAGTTGTCCCACAACTCAATGCAATTGGTACCTTGCAATCAAACTCATATCTAGTTGTTTCTAATCAAAGGGCTTGGCTGGATGAATTCCACAAGACAACGCCATCTTTGCCTAATGAAGAGGCACTCTACTCCCAATGCAGTATTGTTGAACAGGACAGCGACAATAATGATGATGCTACTAATTCAGATGATGACAGTTCAATGACATCGAACAATGATGACAATAGTGAGGTCCTCTCTGACACATCCAATACTTAATTGTTTACCTAGTACAATATCAGTAATAACTTAGTATTACTGAATTGAATGCTTCCTCCGTATCGATCGTAACATATTTCTCCTACTTTTCGATTGATTGCTACTCCGTAATGATTGCACAATGGTGCAGGAAAACAACAGAAGGGAATGGAACTGTCTAACTTTAAATTATTGTTTAATATTGTTATAGAGGATTCAGCTGTTAGCACAGTTTTTCTTGATACATAGGCGCTCATAATATAACAGCCTTCCTATTTCGGAATTTGAACAGCTATGTAATACTAATGGATTGAACAATAGAGTATTGCCCGGCCTCAATGGAACTTTCACTCCATAGCTGGGGAATACAAAGTAATAAATCACCTCATCATCACTTACATGTTTCGGAGCAACGTCCGAGAACTGTTTCGCGGGGTTCGAATTTACTTCTTGCGCACAAATTTTGTGCGTGAATTTAACACGGCAATATTTCTGGACACCCTGAAATTCACGACGTTTGTACCGGGGTGCACGTAAACTCAGCAGTATTTCTGTGCGCGTGATGCACATTACTCTACTCTCTAATAAAAATAATTTATTTCAGTCTCTAGCAGAACCCAATTATTATTCCGTACCAACAACACTTACTTCTATTCACTGAATAAAAAAGAAATCTTTACTCAGTATTAATTCCAAAATATTAATCTCCCAAATAACAATTCAATTCTGCTCTCCTAATTGTGAATTCTATTTCTTGACTACAATATTCCCTTTTTAAAATGTAGATTCTATTATGCTTGATTTATTCCTATTGCAACGTATTACGAATCCTCCATAATTTCTAATATTCTCAATATTAAGTTCATAATTAGTAGTAGTTTTGTATTATGTATGTACTGTTATTTTCTACATTAGTTCACCAACAGATAAACTGGCATTCATCAATGCTGTTATTTTTGGATTAATATAGAACTTCCTTTTCTTTTTCTTTTTTGGTCCACTACAACTAGTGGAGCTGCTACTAGTAATATTTGCTGTCGCCATGCTTATTTTTCTTGGTGTAATCTGTCGAAGTTTCGTTCCTAAATCTCTCCCTCATCATTTCTTCCAATTCCCTTCCTGTTTCTGGGTGTTTTTCGCATCTCGCCAATTTTGTCGCACAAATCACTGAACAACTGTCGTCCTTCCTCCATCCATCCATTTCTGCTTCCACTGTCTGAATCGCAGAATTTTTTTTGTCGTGGAATCGTGGCATCACCCTTTCGCTGCTGCTGGTTCACCCATACATGATGCTCATTGTAGATCACTATCAATGCAAATGCTTCATCGGCTACAGAAAATATATCACTCAGCAAGTGCTTCTCCTTCCGTTGTTTGAAATTGGATTTTGTCGGATTGATTGCGGACATGATTCTTGTAACAAAATAATAAAAATCTTCATTTTCTGCGTCGTTGTATTTCCTGTATTGAGGGTTTAAAATACCTGTATCCTCATTTTCTATGTCTTCAATAACTCCAACAGTACCAGGGAAGGTGATAGGGACTCGACCTTTGCTGTAATCGGCTGTACAGAAGTATCATCAGTATCAATGGGCAGCATGTTAGTGTTGTCGGACCAAAAATATATTCCAAAATTCCTAATTTAAACAACCAATTCCCCAACCTGTATTTATCTATACAGTTTTTTCTCGCTAATGTTTGTGAGTTGTGCCTCAATGCAGTCAGTTATTGAATAACCATCAGCCTCGTATAGAACATATCGGCATCGATATGGCATTTTGAGTGATAATGCTTTCCAATAAAAAAGGCTGTTACGTGATGACCGATTGTATTCAGTGTTGTACGAGTAACAACCTCATTCATCACAGTCATTTCAAGGTTGATCAATTTTGCCATGGGACTTAAACAAAGCTGCATTTTCTTCACAATGTGTAGGGCTGTCTGTTCAAGGTTGTCTTTTGTTGTAGGGTCCACATTGTTTTTGAAAACATACACACCATTTCCCGATGTCAATCAATTTGGTCTCATCCCAACAATAGCATATTCATTGTTGACACTATCACATTTGGATCCTCATCCTATTTTGGGTTTAGCTTCAACAACTTCCCCAGCGAACCTTCTTGTATTTTCTATATTTTTTTGGTACCCAAGCGTTGTTTTGCGAACTGTCTGGAATGCTTTTGCAAAGATTCTCAATGATGGTTCTGATTTCGGCGAACGCTAAAACAAACTTATCGTTGGTACTATCCAATGACTTGAAACTGTCAATAGACACAGCCTCTGCCGATGGATATTCCTTTTCTCCAACTGTTTTCCAACCCCAACTTGTTTCCATGAATTGATCCTTTAAAGCCATTTTTGTGTATTGTTTTCAATGCAATTTGGTTGACATGTTTGAGATTTGCCTTTCTATTTTTACGAGCCTTTTTGGGTTTTATCTCCGACAAGTGGTTGTAAGTTTGGTGGATTGTTGTTGATGGTGCTGCGTTTTTGAGAAAATTTGAAGTCATTCTCTGTCTACTTGTACCTTTCTGTTGTCTCATTGCTTTTTGTTCTTTTGCTCTTTCTGCAATTTGCTTTGGTGTCCTTTTGAATCCCATTGCACCGGTTGCCGTTGTTGTATGATGATTTTCTGCCGTTCTGTTACTCTCGCTTTGCGGTTCGATCGTTGCCGGTTGCTGTTGTTGCTTTCGCTTTCGCTGTTGCTCAAGCTCACTGTTGCTGTTGTGAATAGATTGTTGCTGGACAATTCTGACGATGTTTCCGGCGACGTTGGTGGAGCGCCAGTGGAGGAGGAGGAGCGATTCAATGCTGACAATTCGTTGCCGTTGATGCCTAGGGGTTGCGCCGGTGGAGGAGGAGAGGCGATTTGATGCCGACGATTCGTTGCCGTTGTTGCCTAGGGGTATTGCTGGTGCTTTTGCTGCTGTTGTTGTTGTTGTTGCTGCTGCTGCTGTTGTTGTTGCCGTTGATTTGTTGACGGACGATTGGCCCGCTGCCGCTTGTTGCTGTTGCCAATGTTGGTGGAGCGCCGGTGGAGGAGGAGGAGCGATTCGATGCCGATGATTCGTTGCAATTTTGGTAGAGGTTACTTATATTTTCTGACCGGTCGACGTCTGTGTCCGATTGTCCGGTCGTCCGAATAATATTTGGTGTTGCTTCTTAGAGAAAGCCGGCGGGTGAATATCGGAGCGCCGGTAGAGGAGGAGACAATTGCCGTTGCGAGATACGGCGTTGCTAAGAAATAACCAAAAGCCGGCGAATATCAGAAGAAGAATTCGGAAAGGGAGGAACCAATTGCCAGAGGAACAATCGGGGTAGTAGATGTAGATCGGAGGGAGATTGGGGGGAATGTGCTCAACAGCAGGCTCACACAACAATCCTTGTTGTTGTTGAGAGGGATGAAACGCCGTTTTTGTTGGAGGACAAGACAAATTGCCGTTGTTCGTGGATGATGAGCGCCTGTGTTATTTTTGGTGAAGTCTAATTGCCGTTGTTGTTGGAGGAGGAAATGTATCTAACTGTCTGCTGCTGTTGCTCTTCCTGCTGTTGTTCTCACTTCCTCAACAAGGAACCAGGTAGTAGATGTGGCGGATTCCGTGGTGCCAATGATTGGCGTTGCTCTTGCTGCGGCAGATTGCTCTCACTGTTGCCATGTTGACAAATCCGTGGTGCCAACAATTATTTCCGTTGCTCTCGCTGTGTTGGATTGCTCCTGCTGTTGCTCTCGCTGTGGCGGACTTCTCTCACTGTTGCCGTGTCAACCGGATCAGAGACGTTGTTGCCAACGACGTTGTTGCTGACGATGTTGTTGCTGCCGACGTCGTTGATGTTTGTGATTCGATCGTTGTTGCTTGTTGCTGGCGCTTTCTCCTACCACTTGCAGCTGTTGCTGTTGCTTTTGACGTTGTTGCCAACGCTATTGCGGATCTATAACAATATATAATAATTGAACAAAATGGGTGAGTATCTATTGATGTAGTAGAGTAAATAATAACAACTGAATAATACAATCTACATGCTACTAACTGGCAATCGTTGTTCTGACGATCTGCTTACTCGCTGTCGACGATGTTGCTGTTGCCACTTGCTGTTGTTGTTGCTGTCGCCACTCACTGTTGATATTGCCCCTCGCTGTTGCTGTTGCTGTTGCTGTCGCTGTTGCTGTTGCTGTCGCTGTTGCTGTCGCTGTTGCTGTCGCTGTTGCTGTCGCTGTTGCTGTCGCTGTTGCTGTCGCTGTTGCTGTCGCTGTTACTGTCGCTGTTGCTGTCGCTGTTGCTGTCGCTGTTGCTGTCGCTGTTGCTGTCGCTGTTGCTGTTGCTGTTGCTGTCGCTGTCGCTGTTGCTGTCGCTGTTGCTGTCGCTGTTGCTGTCGCTGTTGCTGTCGCTGTTGCTGTCGCTGTTGCTGTCGCTGTTGCTGTCGCTGTTACTGTCGCTGTTGCTGTCGCTGTTGCTGTCGCTGTTGCTGTCGCTGTTGCTGTTGCTGTTGCTGTCGCTGTTGCTGTCGCTGTTGCTGTCGCTGTTGCTGTTGCTGTCGCTGTTGCTGTCGCTGTTGCTGTCGCTGTCGCTGTTACTGTCGCTGTTGCTGTCGCCACTCGTTGTTGCCACTCGCTGTTGCCACTTGCTGTTGCCACTCGCTGTTGCTGCTGTGATATGTTGTGGTCCCTGAAATATGAAAGAAGAAAAGCCAAAGTTAGGAAATACATCATTTGTAATTTGGTTGGCAGAGCATGATCACGGACGCATTGTTTCTCTATCTCACGTTGTTGTTGCTTTCGATTCCTTCCACCGTTGCCTTCGATTCCTTCCACCATTGCCGTCGTTGCTGCTGCCATAGATTTGAAGAAATCTTACTCCTATATCACGAAAAACTGGATCTTGATCCTGTTGATATAAATACGCAAGGGATGCAGATTTATTGCTTTCAAGACGTCTGTGTTTGGGTGATCAAGTCCAAGAACACTATCTATCCAGCAATTCCTCTCTCGTCCGAAGCTCTCTATTGTCTTTTTTCAGCCAAGGCAGTTATTTTGGACTAAAATACCTCAAGCCTGAATTCCTTGCCTAGTGATCATTGCTGATCAGTTCAGTGGGATTCAACGTTCTTGGATGGAGTGCCAATCGTACAAGTACGGTAAAGCAGCTCTGCTCAAGATAAGTTTGGTAAGATTATGAAGGCAAAGAGTACTTTTTGCCGGCAAAAAAAAATCACAATGTAAAACCACACTGTAAAATTACTGCAAAATCACACTGTAAAATCACTTTTTGCTGTGTGTGTGTGTGTGTGTGTGTGAGAGAGAGAGAGAGAGAGAGAGTTTTTTTTTGTTTGTCGTCGTACAGTTTGGTACAGTTCGTACCGTAGAAAAGAAATTACTTTTCGCTGTGTGTGTGTGTGTGTTCGTAAAAAAAATCGATACTTAACCTGTGAGATCTAATGCAGTAAATATAGAACAATGAAGAATGATTTGACTTTCTTAATTAAGTTGATAACGTTAAGTAAATAATGTTGCACAGCGCACGCGTTTTGAATATAGAATAATAAAGAATAGTGCCCTTCTTTTTTACTTAACGTTCTCAACTTGTTGTGATACAGTGACATCTTTCATGTACCGGTGGTACGTACCACAGCATGTGTGACGGTGTTTATACTGGTAATGAACTTGCGTACGCCAGTAGCTTTCTACACTATTTTCGTACTAGATAAATTCTGGTATTGAATTTGCATAGATTTCTACTACAGTAGCTTTCTACACTGTTTTTGTACTAAATATTTTCTGGTAACGCATTTGTGTAGCATCCTACGACAGTAGCTTTCTACAACATTTTCGTACTAGATAATTTCTGGTATTGAATTTGCGTAGATTTCTACTACAGAAGCTTTCTACACCATTTTCGTACTAGATAATTTCTGGTAACGCATTTGTGTAGCATCCTACGGCAGTAGCTTTCTACACCATTTTTGTACTAGATTTTTTCTGGTATTGAATTTTCGTATCTTTCTATGACAGTAGCTTTCTACACCATTTTTGGTGGTGTAACGTTTTTTTGTACAATTCATCTCAATCATCATGGAACGGCGTTTCAGAATTCTCTAACCGGAACGGCGTTGCAGACTTTGTGTTTGAAACATGTTTCAATTTGAAATCTCAAAATGAAGTAGTTATGTCGGTATGATTGTAATGACTTCAGTTGGGGGAGTGAAACATTTTTTTGTACAATTCATGTCAACAATCATGGAACGGCGTTTCAGAATTCTCTAACCGGAACGGCGTTGCAGGCTTTGTGTTTGAAGCATGTTTAAATTTTATATCTCGAAATGAATGTTACTGGGTGTTAAAGAATTGGTTGGAAAATCTCAACATAGAGCACCGTATCTCAAAATTGATGATCGGTGTTTCACATCTGTGTGGTTTGTTTTCGTCACTTTTTAAGTTTTCGTTTGGAATGGCGTTGCAGGTTCTACTATTTGTTTACCGTTAAAGTGGAAATATTTGTACATTGTTGCATGATGTTTGTTTGTCTTTAGAGGCACTGTGGTTTGAAGTTTAGTCGAATCTGCTTTTTGTTTCATCATTTGACAATCGCTTGATATGTCATGTTTGGTTGTGTTTTCTGATTTGTTATGCAACGAGTTATAGAATTGTAGCAACTTAGATTGCTTTCACACAATTTTATTTTGTTGCTCTCAAAATTATCAATCAAACAATGGCACTAACGAGAAATGGGTCAAGACGTCTGTCTAATTCACCATCACATAAAGTAACAGCTGCAGCCGCAACCGCAACCGCAACCGCAACCGCAACCGCAACCGCAACCGCAACCGCAACCGCAACCAAAGTAGCAGACGCAACTCCTGCGTCAGAAGACAACACTAATCCAGCATCAAATGCAGCCGCAGTCGCAACCGCCGTAGCAGAACACCATATTATTCCACCACAAGATGAAGCCGCAGCTGCAGAAAACAGCACTACTCCACCACGAGATGAAGGGGAAGTCGCAGACACAGCCACAGCCTCACCAAAACCACCACCAACATTGCTTCGAAATGATCTAAAAGCTCCTCCGGTCAGTCAAGGGGGTGCAGTCCATGAACAGAAGAAGAGGAAACCCAAGAAAGAAAAAAAAGCCTAAAAAAAGAAGAAGTAATGATGGTCAAGCACCATCAGTTGTTCCCCCAACACCAGATCAAGGACTCACAGGTGCACAACCTTCCGCATCTTTGGATAATAAAGCTGGTAGTACTTTATCATTGGAATTATTTGATGATGACTCCCAATACAAGGTTCACACGGATGCGATGAAAAGACGTGTCAAAGCTTGTCTGAAGCAACAGGGTCCTAACGGATTCTCAGAGAATATTTTGACAGACAAATTCATCACTGCTGTCAGTTGAGACATCGAATCTGTCTTCAGCCAGCTCATGAACAAGGTTTTCATTGTCGCAAAACTCATTTCTTCTGGAACCCGTCCTGACTTCAGCGAGATAGCAACGGGTGACAAGCCATCATCGGGTCCTATACCAAGGGTTGTTGACGTGATGGTAAATCTTTTTCACGCTGGCTCAGGGTTCAAAATTGATAAAGAAGGTCTGTATCTTGGATCCAAAGTTGCTGACAACTCGTTTCAAGGAGTACGAAATGAAAGAGAAATGGAAGAAAAAACTTCTTTTAACGTTGACAACGCACACGAGAATTTGGACGAATATTTGAAAGCAGAGCGCCATTCATTGTCGTCAAACTCTAATCCTGGTGAACCTCACCGCAAAGATTGGTTATTCATTTTCACCAACGATGGTGCTCGATCCATTCAATTTGAAGAACAAACTCCACCTGAGCTTCGGAGAGGTGAGGAGTGTCAACATACTTACCCCATCTCGAAAGAGGACTACAGCGTATCTGTGACAAGGTTCCTTAATTTTGATGAGAACTGCACGTACACGGTGGACGACCGATTGTTCTGGGAACATACAAGATTCGTATTCCATGATATTTTCATCACACAACCGGAAATACTACTCAAAGGTTGTAAGTGTTTTGAGAGGTCTCTGCAATTTCTGACAACTTACAATTATCTACCTGTTGGGGGCCAATTGTTCGTTCCATTGACAAAGGAACTTCTGTCTTCGGTTTTCCAGAACAAAAAATACGTGTTGGAAGCAAACTTGGAAGTAAGCTTTGTGTCAGGCGAGGATGAAAAGACTTTACAACGCGATGGCAACTCATTGATCCAACTATTCAAAAAAATCAAGGTACCCACGAGTCAACATTACAGAGCAACCAACATTGCAAAGTGGGACTTCATGAAGGTGCACTTGAAAAACTTTGAGACATTCATCGAAGAGAATGGAACATATTCCGTCCGATGGCTAGTGTTCACTAACAAAGGGCTCAATGGAGTGGAATCATTCTTTCAATTTCCTTGGGAAGACAAATTGACGGTCAAAATGTACAAGACGATGATGAAGAAGGACAGGACGGAGGAAACGCCAACAAACATCCCGCCGTCCCCGGCGCAGTCGAAGAGAACGCATCCACAAAGGCAAAGAAGAAGTCGTTCCTTACAAAACGTAATAAATGAAAGAACTCTGCATCAGACAAATCAAATGGAGAGCCAAAGTACAAGGAGAGGAAGGTTTCTCCAAACCTTGGCCATGTTCAAGATCTTGGATACCTTCTGCAAGTTCCTTGTCCAAGACCCGACAACGTAGTAACGCAGAAGCGCTCCGGAAACGTGAAGGTGTTGTTCACAGATCCTGATCCTGTGATCTCGTATCCTAAATTCGCAATTGGTAGTGAGGTTACAATCACCGGGTATTCCAGCACCTGGAACTGGTGTAGTGAAGAGTTATGCATCGAAGAGGAAGGACCATTATCCTCAATACCCTGGATATATGGTGCACAAGAAACTACCGGATGGTACAACAGTGAAACGTGCAACCTAGTTCCCTTACAACCGTGTTGGGTCGAATAAACCGCAGTTCACCAAGTTGTCCGGGGTCTTCAAAGAATGAAAGAATGCTGTATTGGGTAGACGTGCATAGTAGCCTTGACCACGCACCACCATAGAACACAACAAAGAGTGGCAAAGCGGCAAAGAAATGATCATAGTAGTACTACGTCACTAGTACTTCTTCTTCTCCACATAGGATTCATATTAACCAACAAATGGTTGTGGACATAAGAAAGAATCATAAGTCATATTTACTAGACTACTACAAGCAATGTATTACTTTAAGCTTTTCATATTACTCTAGTATTACATGTTCTTGTAGTATTGTAGTCCAACCTGCGTGCTCATAGTGGTTAGTAGTTGAATGTTCTCAGATTCTTCTACCTGCTACTAGTATTAGTAGTAGTAATACAGCAGCAGTCCAATCTGTTCGTATCATGATTTACGACAACAGGATGCATTTTCAGTGAACAATGAATTGAACCCCGTCCATAGTATGAGCAATATTGATGATGAAAGTGCTGGTAATGACACACAGTTGCACTTGAAAACTGATTAGGACTCACAGTTTTTGTAATTGGATTATGTCCAGGGACAATAAGTATTTCAAAATTCATACTGTCTAAAGTATCAGCTTGAAAATTATACAGTTTCTTTCATAGTCTACCACATCTATAGTGTTAGCAATATTGATGATGAAATTGCTCGCAATGACACACAGTTGCACTTGAAAACTGATTAGGACTCACAGTTTTGGTAATTTGATTATATCCAGGTACAATAAGTATTTCAAAATTCATCAGGGACAATAAGTATTTCAAAATTCATACTGTCTAAAGTATCAGCTGGAAAATTATACAGTTTGCACACTAATTTGCAATTAAAAATTCCAAAATCAGATATTTTGTGTAATTGAACCATGAATACTGTTCCTGTTATGGATAAGATGAATGATGAAAGAAACAGAAGTGAGTTATCTGTCATGGTTTGTGTGTCACCACCTAATTAGTGCATTTGGGGTACTGGATTTGGAGGAAAAATACACACTAATTTGCAATTAAAAATTCCAAAATCAGATATTTTGTGTGATTGAACCATGAATATTGTTTCTGTTATGGATAAGATGAATGATGAAAGAAACAGAAGTGAGTTATCTGTCATGGTTTGCGTGTCACCACCTAATTAGTGCATTTGGGTACCGGATTTGGAGGAAAAATACACACTAATTTGCAATTAAAAATTCCAAAATCAGATATTTTGTGTGATTGAACCATGAATATTGTTTCTGTTATGGATAAGATGAATGATGAAAGAAACAGAAGTGAGTTATCTGTCATGGTTTGTGTGTCACCACCTAATTAGTGCATTTGGGTACTGGATTTGGAGGAAAAATACACACTAATTTGCAGTTAAAAATTAGAAAATCAGATATTTTGTGTGATTGAACCATGAATACTGTTCCTGTTATGGATAAGATGAATGATGAAAGAAACAGAAGTGAGTTATCTGTCATGGTTTGTGTGTCACCACCTAATTAGTGCATTTGGGTACTGGATTTGGAGGGAAAATTACCAGTGACCAAAATTATTATAAAATTCATACAGACTTAAGTATCAGCCTCAGAATTGTCAAAATTGTTTGGCGTACGTTTTATGCAGTTATCCTGCATTGATAGGAACGGAGGACATACAGTGCTACAACAACGTGGGTATTGGAAGACCAGTACAATCAGGAGAACAAGAGAGGCTCGAACTGAATGGTCATACTTTTCTACCAAAGAAATGGTGTAACCTGACGCCTGAAGCCAGAAAACACATAAAGCAATGCATATATTTTCACCCGGGTAATCGTCCCTGTCTGACAACCCTTTGGTTCAACAAGTGGCCCACAATGACTGAAGAGGCAGTCATTGAAAAGTACCGTATACTAATGTACATAGAAGAAGCCAATGAGGTAAGGAACGAAACAAAGAAACGGAGAAAAAAAGATTAAAGACAATTGGAATTCGTTCATGAAGAAAGCAAAAAAACAGTCTAAGAGGAAAAAACGGAAACTAAAACAATCAGCAAACAAAGACAAAAGGGAGGAAGAAGATAGAAACGAGAGAAACATTGTGCACTGGCTACAACTTTACGAAAAATGTTGGAATTCACTGGAAGATTTAGAGGAGTACAACAACAACTATCCTGTTCCTTGTGGTGCATGGGGACAGTGTGAAATAGTACTAGTAAGCTTTATGGCAAAACTTACCCCTACTTAGGAATACGTGCACTGATCCAGTACTCGTTAAAAACGTAAATATAAAAATTAACTACTGTGAAAAGTGTTCGTTACAAATGAAGAAGTCAGAATTGCCATTCCAGACAACTCAATCTGAAACGCCTTTCCAGAAACTTAACCCTGAAATGCCAATACAGATGTTCTGCAGATTTTCCCTAACAGTGAATTGTTATCGCCAACACTGTTCCATACACTTAACACTGAAACGCCGTTCCATATATTGTGCTTATTTTCCATTACAGGCTCATCAATGCGCCTCGTTTGTTACAAATGAAGAAGTCAGAATTGCCATTCCAGACAACTCAATCTGAAACGACTTTCCAGAAACTTAACCCTGAAACGCCAATACAGATGTTCTGCAGATTTTCCCTAACAGTGAATTGTTATCTCCAACACTGTTCCATACACTTAACACTGAAACACCGTTCCATATATTGTGCTTATTTTCCATTACAGGCTCATCAATGCGCCTCGTTTGTTACAAATGAAGAAGTCAGAATTGCCATTCCAGACAACTCAATCTGAAACGCCTTTCCAGAAACTTAACCCTGAAACGCCAATACAGATGTTCTGCAGATTTTCCCTAACAGTGAATTGTTATCTCCAACACCGTTCCAGACACTTAACACTGAAACGCCGTTCCATATATTGTGCTTATTTTCCATTACAGGCTCATCAATGCGCCTCGTTTGTTACAAATGACGAAGTCAGAATTGCTGTTCCAGACAACTCAATCTGAAACGCCGTTCCAGAAACTTAACCCTGAAATGACAATACAGACGTTGTGCGGATTTTCCCTAACAGAGAATTGTTATCTCCAACACCGTTCCATACACTTAACACTGAAACGCCGTTCCATATATCGTGCTTATTTTCTATTACAGGCTCATCAATGCGCCTTAACATTGATAACATTTAACCCTGAAAGGCAATTCCAGACAATGTGCCTGTTTTCGGTTCTACAGATTTCAATATGCAGAGTGATAGGATGGGGAACATCAAAATAAATTGTTATCATAGAATCTAGTAGTACTAGTTGTTTTGAAATAAGTAGCAAATGTAGGGAAAAAAAATGGCGCGGCTAGGCCGACAGTTCTTTTTGGTTGGCCCGCGCTCACAAGCCCGCTTTCACAAAGAGAAATGTAATGCAAATTGCTGAATTTGTACAATCGATGCAAAAACAAGGCATCATAAAAATTCACAAAATTGCCAAAAACACCGATGATTGAAAAAATATAAATACAAGATGCTGAAACAAAAATGGTCCAACCTACCCAAGGCAAAAATAACACGTCTCCAAGAAAAGAAAATAGAAGCAATGGCAAACGCAGCCAGGGACGGAAACACTAGAGATAATACCAAAAATACAAGCATTACCACCATGTCCACCAACAAGAACACAACAATTGCAACAACACAAGAAGGCACCACCGCGGCGGAAAGAGAGACACCACTAAAAAGAACGGCTGAAAACATTAGCATCATGGACAGCGACAGCGACAGTGACAGTGACAGTGATTTGAGTTCGGTTAGTGAAGACAATGATGGGAGCTCCAACAAGAATAAGGATAATAGTGAAAATATCAAAGAGACAAGAGAAAAAAAACTACAGAGGGCAGACAACAGGAAAAGAACAACGTGACCCGCGTGGTGAAAATAATAACAGAAAAATTGAATAAGAATCCAGATCTACTAGAGAAAATGATGATGACAATGGTGAGTGATAGTATGAAGGGAGAGAATTCTAAGGAGGATGCTGCAAAAACTACCGACACGGTTCCATTGAAAACAGTGTGGAGTGGCGATAGTGTTGATAAAGTGAGTACGTTGAGTTATGGAAGTATACATAGTATGAAAGCGGGTACTATGAAACTATTGAAAACACATAAAGATACAATTGAAGGACAGGTGAGAGCCTATGTGAAGAAGGACTGGTATGGTGGCATGAAATTTCTGACATCAAAAGGACTCTCCAAAACAATAATGGTGCAAGAAATCGATGCCGGTGTAATCTCCGTTACAAAAAATATGCCCGTTAAGGAATTCTGTGACTATTTTGATAATGCAGTACCAAAAGCCCTGGCAAAATTGAGGCACAATAATCAAACATTGGCAAGAAAAAATTGGTTTGGTAAGTGACAGCGTAATGGTTGAATCGTTCCGAAATTCTGGTGCTGTTGACATTCTTCCGTATGTGCCTACGACCGACGAACAACTAACCCCGCCATACTATGATATCATACTGCCATTTGTTGTCATCACCGCAGCTGATAGTGAAATGGCAAAAGTGCCGGCATCATTCCCTGGTACTGTAGCTCTAAATACGGACTCGGTGGAAATTCTGGCCAACGAGTACCGGCGATATGGAAATGCGGATAATGAAGAATTTAATATTTTGTGACAAGAATCCTGTCTGCCGTTAATCCAGGAAAGACAAACTTTAAGCTGAGGAAAGCAAAGGATCTTATTAGTACCATCTTTACTGTTACAGATGAGGCTTTCACCCTGATGATAATTGACAACGAGTACAGCAATTGGGAAAAACAAAAGGAAATGAAACTTGATGGAACATACGCGACCCAAAGAACAAAAAAATACATGAAAAAAAATATTGCGATTCAAAAAGTGGAAGTGCAGATGGATGGGACAAAGAAGGACGGCGAGTGTTTGCTAAATTGTGCAAGAAGATACAAATGTTAAGAGAAGATCCCAAAACGGGTAAAAATTTGGAGAAAATGATGCTGGAAAGATTCAACTCAGAAAGAAATCCTACCAGTACTGTGTCGAAAGATGGTGGCACTGTTGCCAGTAGTCTTGCTGAAGAGGAAAATGAGGATGACAACTATATTGATCCTGCATTGCTGCAATTGCTTGGCGGAATGGAGGAAGTTTAGGCATTGTTTTCAGAATCGTTACTGTTCATTGTGTCAGTCCATTCACTAATTCGACGCAAGTGGGTTCACACCTATGGTAGTACGACATGGGTAAATCTTCGGGGAGAGTGATTAGGGTAAAAGGTACATATCTTACATACATTGCATACCATGGTTGCAAATAGTAGATTGTGTGACACAAATGATTAAAATGTACGGAAAGGAGTACTCATACCTATCATACATATTTTGCATATGATACTACTAGGCAAATTCTTGACCCGAATAATTCAACTGTAGTGGTAGGTAGTCGCAAGCGATGATATTAAATTTTAAGGGTCGTGTGTTGCGAGCAATGGAGATACATTTTAAGGGTTGTGTGTCGCGAGCACTAATGTTAAATTGTACTGGTTGTGTGTTGCAAGCATATGAGATACATTTTAAAGGGTAGTGTGTCACAAGCCCAATTATTAAATTATAGGGGTAATGTGTCACGAGCAACGGAGAAAAATTTTAAGGGTTATGTGCCGCGAGCACTAATGTTAAATTTTACTGGTTGTGAGTCATGACCTTGCGTATTTAATTTTAGTAGGTGTGATTCGCGAACGTATGGGTAGTTCATATTAAAAATTAATAATAATTATTCATGACCCAAGGAAAAAAATAATCGCGAACCAGGGGTTAAGAGTTAGAAAAATGAGCATGATACAAAGCTACCAAATCACAGGGGGGGATCGTTTGTGAGTCATGACCGTGTGTATTTAATTTTGGTAGGTGTGATTTGCAAACATACGGGTAGGTTATGTTAAAAATTAATCATAATTATTCATGACCCAAGGAAAAAAATAATCGCGAACCAGGAATTGAGAGTTAGGAAAATATGCATGATACGAAGCTACTGAATCACAGGGGGGCCTCGTGTAAAAATTACACACAAGCAAGGGTGGCGAAAGTACCTTGCGACGAAAAAAAAAGGGTCGCGGGACAGTTATTGGACGTACAGGGTGTACTATCTTTGGCATCTAGTGGCCAGAAGACTTTATCCAGCGGCTGGAAGAGCACTTGCTTAATGGCTCTTCTAGTCCATTTGTTGCCTTGCACCAGCCAATAGAAATCATCCGCATACACATCCCAGTAGCAGACGGGCTTTTTGCTGGGCGCGGTGCTGTCTGTGAGGTCCGGTGCTTTTGGAGGTGCATTTGTGGGCGGAGCCTTAGCCAGAGTATCTAGTCTGTTGTGGACGGAGGCTTCCTCCAGAAGGTCGAGGGCTTTCTCTAGTAGAGGGGTTTCTGAGAACAGGTCAAGTTGATGAAGTTGACGCCGTGCCTGTGCTAGCCCAGTGGCTAGCATAGCATTGGCCAGGTCAGCAATTGCTTTGGTGCACGCGCAGAAGTTGGGTGGACTGGATTTCTACCCCATTGGGTTGGTGAGTGGGATACCAATGAGAGATGCTTCCCCTTTGCGTGAAGGGAACAGCCCACTGAGCTTCATGGTGGCTTTTAGATTAACCTGGACCTGGTAGAATTCATCAGATAGATCTATCTGGGACATGTACACTGGGCTGAACCTGCTGTTGGCCCGGGGCAGCCAGGTGAGGAGCCTTTGAAGGGCCCGGCCAAACTGCATGGTGTTTTTTGATGATAGTGGGATGATGTCCTTGTTAGCCCCAAAGTAGGTGTAGTCAGAGATCATTCTGGGCCGTTGTCCTCTCTGGGGTACCAGCCCTAGTGGGCTGAGCCTGAGTCCAGGGAGGTCCTTAATGAGGCTGGCAGGGAGGACAGTCCATTGCTTCTTGTCCATCATATCGACGTACTCTTCCCTTAGGAATTCAATGTCTTGGTGAGAGGATTGATGAGGCCCTTACTTGAGTGCCTCTGCAATTTGTGCCGGAGTCCACGAGGATAGCATTGCTGCTGGTGTTCCTGTAGTCCGGAACTGGTCTAAGAGCGTGCCGGCAGGGTGTGGGATATCCCCTAGTGCCCGTGAATGGAAGTCCTCTCTTCCTTGAATGCTGGTGTGGATAAAGTCTACCCAGCTGGTGGAGTGGTGATACAATTCGATTGCTCAGTCGATGTGCGCATCCAAGATGTCGCGGGGGTAGTAGTTGTTTTGGTGTTTGTGTTGCTGTAGTGAAAGGCTTTCCCCAATGCAGAGCTTGGTCTGTATGGTAGCAGGGAGCTGGAGCCCGGTCCCGGTTGTCGTGACTAGAGGCTCAGTCCTAGGCAGTGTGGAGGCCCCTCTTGCTGAGTAGATTTGGGGTACTAGATGTTGCTTGTTGTTGTTGCTTTTGCTGATTTCCTTGTGGCTGGTGCTGGTTTGGTTTGTGTGTGACGGGGTACATACAATGTAGGTCGTCTCTTCTCTGTGTGAGGGGAATCAATAGGTTTGACACGCGTGTTATGTTTTTGGACACACGTGTTATGTTTTTGGGCACGGGTGTTATGTTTTGGGGGCTTACCTACTAATTCATGTGTAATTTGTAAATTCAGGCTAGATAATTGGTCAGATGATTGTTGTGTACTTATGGTTCCTTCCCCCAGGCTTAGGTTGATTGGAGAGGGCACAATGCCATCTAGTTGCAGATGGTGCTTCCTGCTGGTGTTTCAGGTATAATCCTCTGCTTGGCACCATTCCCAGGACTGGTCTTGTTCGCTGGGTGTGGTAGCTACATGGTCATACATGTGCTTGCAGCCACTAAAACAAGACCCCTTGATATGCCACGAGTGGCATCTCTCCCTGCCATGATCAGGTTATAGTAGGGGGCCTTTGACCTTTGTCATTCATGGATTGGATTGCCTTGGCCATCTTCCATGTGTCCACATTCTTAACAATGGGGAGGCTCTTGTTCTGCAGCCGCAAGTTGCAATTTGAGTTCTCCAGTCGTGTCTGGGTGCTACTACCACCGGTGCTGATGTGGCCACACACGCTGCTGGAGTTGTGGTTGCTGCTGTTGTTGTTGCCGCTGTATCCTCCTTTGACCCCTGCTGGGGGATCCAGCTTTTGAAGGGCTCGCAAGACACCTACATTGGCAACATCGGGAAGCCAGTTTAGGTTCTGAGTCATTCAGAATCTTTGGATCTCATCCCCAAAGTCAGGAGGGGGGATGGTGAAGTTGGATTCCCATTGTTCTTCTAGCCAACCTCTGACGCGGAATCTGGAAGTAGTATACTACAATGGCTGGAGTGATTTGATCCCCCAACTCATCTGCAATGGCCTATCAAAGGGGACATCTGTTACTTCTTCAGCCTTAGTAGTCCGCATTGGTAGCTTTCCACCATGGCATCATGGGTAGCCCCCAGGATGCTGGTTGCTACTACTAGTAGGACGGCCAAGTAGCTCTCCAGCTGGGTGGTACCTTCGGTCCAATCCAAAGGGACATACTAAGCCTTGGTCTGCTGTAAGGCTAAGGAGTCTTGGGGTGTGAGGGAGTTGCCTTCCATGGGTATCATGGTGTCATAGGCACCAGCCACGTTGGTGGACTTCTCTTGTTCCCGCTTTTGGGCATCTGCAGACCCCCTCCCCCCCCCTTCCTTTTCTTGGCCCACGCTGGATAGATGGGGGGAAGGTCTGCTTCTTCATGCAGTATGGGCCTTGTGAGCGTAAGCGCGCTTGCGGTCTAGGTCCTCACTTAGCTTTAAATGGTGGTCCGTGAGGGCAGTGACAGCCGTGGTGAGGGAGGGGTCTCCCCCGGAAGTACGTACATCCAAGCTGGCATATTCCTGTACATGACTTTCCTCTTCATGTACATGAGCAAGGTGGGCTTGGACCGGAATGAGGGGCCGGGCTCATTGAGGATCACTGTCCCATTGGCTGTGATTGTGAGGGTGCTGGCTGCTATGAGAGTGTCCAGTACCGGGTCACAGATCTCCAATAGCCCATGATGTAGTAAATGGGAGTAGATAAGCCTGGAAAACTTCCCTGGTGGTCAGCCTCTTCCCCAGGACAAAGGGCATGAACTCAAAATGAAGGAAGAAGTCCTTGTGGGTCTTGACCATCTCTGAATTTGCCACACCTTCTTGGACAAAGGGGATCTGTTCATGGTGGGCATTGGCCATCAGCATGGCAATGGTGGTGATCCAGAAGGATCAACCAGGATGGAGCAGCGGTCTTTGCCAGGGTCTCAATGTTGACTTGGACCAGCTCACCAGCATTCCCTTCTATGTCATCAAGGTAGCCAACGGCCTTCCTCTTGTTGTTGGGTGAGGGTTACCCCGGGGCACCGGGTAACCTGCAAATACCATGGATGGTCCTGAGCCAGCTGATGCCGGCATGGTCTCCCACAAAGGCCCCTAGTCCTCCCACAGCTTGGGCTTCAAACAGGTCCAGCAGGAGATGATCTAGGAGCGTGTGTACTATGGTGTGAACAGCATCCCAGGCAAACAGCTGATAGATGACCCGGTATTCATCCTTCTTCCTCTCGCCAATTCCGAAGGGGCTCTCGCCTGTTTGCTGGAACAGTTCAAGGTAGTTGTGTGCCTTGGTGGCGCGTTGTGTAGGTACAAGCAAGGTACAAGTACAATAGAGTGGTTATTGGACCAGGATGTGTACACCAAACTTATTCTACTACTATCAATTCTTACTAGGAGCAAAAAGAGTGAGCTGTATCCTTGATTTTTGCTGGAGGAATCCTTTACATGCTTCTTGTTAGCGCTAGCCTGAATTTTTGTTTGCACATTAATACAGAAGCCGGGGATTCTGTGATACAGTGAGATCTTAGTGATACAGTGAGATCTTTTGTAGCTGTGTGCATGCTGGATACGCGAGGGTGTTCCCTGGTCTGTCCTTCTTCCTTTGTGGGGTGCCATGTGGCACTACCATTCCTTTCATCCTGGACTCGCTACACCAAGTTGCTCAATGCACCTTCTTTGTTGTTTATGATTCTATTCTTCTTAGAAAGGTATGCGCTATTAAGTCATAAAAAGAAGAGCACTAAGTAAACACTTGGAATCCATATGTAAATGCAAAAGAAAGCATAAAATCGCCTGTGCGGAAATTACTTATGCTGCTTGCAAAAAGCAGTACCAATTCAGAATGACATCTCATTTATTCCATAATTTAATACATGACAATACTATCAAGCAAAAGACCCATCAAAGTAATTAATTGACCTCACCAAAAGACCGCACTCATTGGTAAATACCATATCTAATTGATGTACCAGGTTGCGCAATACACCTTCTTCGTTGTTTACAATTCTATTCTTCTTAGAAAGGTACGCGCTATTAAGTCATAAAAAGAAGAGCACTAAGTAAACACTTGGAATCCATATGTAAATGCTGAAAGAATGCATATAACTGCCTGTGCGGAAAGTACTTATGCTGCTTGCAAAAAGCAGTACCGATTCCAAATGGCGTCTCATTTATTCCATTAAAGACACGATGATACTATCAAGCAAAAGATCCATCAAATTAATTAATTAACCTCGTTAAAAGACTGATACAAGGATACAGCAATACAACAAGGATCGGTGAAACCAGGGAAGAAAAGATCTCTTCCATGCAAACTACAGGGAACCCCGGTACAGTGGAAAAGGCATGATTTATACAGTGAAGTAAGAGGGTCACCATGAGCTCACATCTCAATTATTTAAAACTATCCGTTATAGCTTTCTGGTCAATTTTTGAGTGTACAACAGGTTATAGAGCCCTAATAACTTGCACAAGTGTTACCCTTCCGTAAGATTGTGCTACCTTAAGCTACCTATCTCCGGTCGATCAGCACCTCCACTGACAAGGAAGAAGTTTCGTAATACCAGTAAGGACTGCTGCTGAGTGGAAGGAGAACAACATCCTCAAATCTTTCTCTTGAACCCCTTGATCCAGCTAGTAAGGGCATGGACAGTGAGCATTATTTTTTAATTTTAAACTCCAAATAATTGCCCTCAAGGTTTGCTTGGAAACCGCCTACAAGATCAATGTTGTGACTTCAATATCATAGTACTTCTTCATAATAAAGTATGTACGGTATGTAAAAGATAGGAAATCAGAGTTCGCGTACTTTGCACTCATGTTGATTGTTCAATGATGCGGTATTTTGGAGTTCTTCTCGGGTCAATTCAAGAAGATCCGATGCTAAAAATCCATGTTGCATCAACTTTTCAACAAAACTTGTCGTGATTCGTGATCTTATCTGCGACACGAGGACAGTATCAGCATCTCATTATTACGAAGTATCATTTCCCCTCTTCCTTATTGCACATCGGGTGCGACTATTCCGCCAATCTAACTTGTTTGGTCTAGAGGAATACTTCAATCTGAAAACAACGGCAACAAACAGCAAGAGAGATATCACTGTTACCATGAAGTTGCTGGCAAAACAGACACTCGCAGTGGTCGGTCTCGTAAAAATCGCGATCTCGATGATGACGATGGCATCGACGGGTGTCTCCGCCTTTGTGGGTAACGCGCAGCGTACACAAACTGCGATGCCAATGCCAATGCCTTCTTTGCACGAGTCTACTGTTAGCAAGACTTTTTCTACCGCCAACGGCACGCCTTCCTTCTTTGCACTTGATCGCCGCCAGAAACCGACGACAACGACGACGACAGCCCTACCAGCTGTAACCGCAGCCGCCGGCAGCAGCAGCGTTGCTTCCCGGACCCTTTGCCGCAGCGGCAGTGATTCCGACCTGCCTCGGTCTCTGGAGGACGGGCTTTGCCGTTTCGTACGGCTACGGCGGGGCCATGCTTGCGTCCGGTCTTGTCCAGCTCGCTGCATCGCTTCGAGGAGTTTCGTCGGCGATGATTCTTCCGTTGCAGCTCCACGCAGCTCTTTACGTCTTCTACGGTGTCCGCTTGTGTGGATTCTTGTTCCACAGACAGAAGACGTCGCCGGTGGGAGGGATGAAGCGCCGAGACGACACGCTGGCACAGCGGTTGAAGCGCCTCCCGCTAATCCTGGGTTGCTCCGCACTGTACTATTGCATGGCGGCTCCCGCGATGAAAATTCTCGCTCTGGACAATCCAGCACCGACCATTTCGAATGCAGCGGCTCTTGCGGTTGGGATCTTCGGCTTTGGTCTCGCTGCTGTGGGCGACTGGTACAAATCGAAGATCAAGGCGAGGGATGGTGCGGACACTCTTGTCACCTCCGGTCCGTTTCGTTACTTTCGCCATCCCAACTATACCGGTGAAATGATTGGATGGACCTCTGCGTGCATCCTGCTTCCTGCGTTGAGCCTCATTGGGTCGAGCAACCTCCGCCGCGCGATGCCGTTGTTCGTTTCCTCGATTCTGGGATGGGCGGGAATCGTGTTCGCTGTGCTAGCGGTAGATGCGACCGCGGGACTGGAAAAGAAACAGAGGGCGAAGTACGGCGGAACCCCGGAATACGAGGCGTGGGTAAAGAGTTCATGGTCGGGACCCATGCTCGGTAAAGTTGACGGGGATGTCCCAAAAGACGGTGTTGCTCCGTCATCGTCTTCGTGAGAAACACTGTCGAGATTGCCGACAGAGAATATGTTTCGGGCATAGCTATAATACAATTTTCATCACGATGTAAAAAGGCTGATTCAATCTAGCGCAATGATGAGATTTTACGACTGATGAGATAAATTTCATACACTTAACGCATACTTCTATTATTTACTTTATCTTACGCGTCGGTTTTATCATTTGACAAATAAGCAATGATCTTCAGCATTTCAAATGCACTGTCATTGACGAATGAATTTGGCTGGTCCGGTAGCACAAATGAATCAGAGTGAAAGTGGAGCTCCAGTGGCCAAATATCTACCGTAACGGATAGAATACCATATTATATTGAGAGACCTCCATGCGCCTTTACGAGGGCTCCGTCTCGTGTTCAAGTTACCGTCAATGACTCCTTCGAACAAATGGTGACGCAGCATTAATCTTCCCTTCATGAACTCTTCATAATGCTCGTAGGGGATACGGAGTACTACTTTTCTTTTCTTCCTACTCTTTAAATAATGATTCCGTTTCGGCATGCATACATTTCATTCAATTTCTATTTAATAGGTGGTGGATTAAATCAAATCTTTGTTATTGTTATTCATATCATTATAATTTTTTTATCGTTACGAGAGGAGAAACCCGTGTATTCCAACACAATCAATACAATGTCTTACTTGTGTCTGTATCGCCATCCATCTATGTGCCCTTGGTAAGGTTAGACGCAAAAGAGACCTTCTCTGTGGTATCTTGTGCCAAGGCCTTACCGTAACCGGATCGGAACTGGGTACCGGCGGAGGCAGGATCCTTGGGTGTGTTGGGTCGAGCCCATTCGAGCTTGAGAATCAAGTGATCGTATCCAAATCCTTGCAATTTCTCCATGGCCCTGGCAGCGTCGTCCTTGTTGACAAAAGACACAAAGGCGAAACCACGAGACTGCATGGTTTCCTTGTCCTTGGCGAGGTAGACACGAGAGATACGACCAAAGGGTTTGAAGAGATCCTGGAGGTCTTGCTCGGTGGTGTTTTCCGAAATGTTGGTGACACGGATGGTGTTCAGGTCATCGGTTCGGCGCTCGGGCTTGGCACCACCGGCTGCCATGGCTCGAGCAGCCGCGGGAGGAACGTACTTGCCACCCGAGGCAGCGCCTCCTCCGGGGCCGACAACGTTCCATCCACCGCCGGCAGCGGCATCGTCCTTGCCTTCCACGCCGTACTTGCGGTTCAACGTACGTTCCTGCTGCTTGGCCCAGAAAGCGTTGAGGTTGGTCGAGAGCTCCTTGGCGGCATCCTCGTCCTGCAAGTCGTTGTCGGCATTGGGGTCTTCGATGAAAATATCGTCCTTGGAGAGAATGGTCGAGCGCTGGGCACCTTCGGCGCCATCACTGAGAGCGTTTCCAAACTTTTTCCATTGCCGACGTCTTTCCACGTCCTTGGATTCTCGAATCTTCTCCGTGGCCACCTTCACCTTGGTAATTGTTTTGAGCAATTGTTTCGGATTGGTGGGGTGCTCACGGTACGAAGTGACAATCTGAATGCCCTTCGAGTCGATGCGCGATTTTTGGGTAGGCGGGATTACAAGGCCGCCATCGGTGGTGCTGATCGGCTGGTGGATGTCTTCATCGTCGGAGTCAGTCGTAGACGTCTCCCCATCGTTGTGCCATGGTTGCTGTATTGATGTATTGATGTATTGATGTATTGCTGTGTTGTTTATTGCTTCTACTGGTTTGTGTAATTGCTATTACTGCGAAAGCAAGCACTGCAGCTGGTTTTCTATCCGTCTTATGTGGTGCGTTTGTACCGTACGGTATGGAATACGTGCTTTTTGTGTGGTGGTTGTTGAATGATTGAACTTAACTCGTGTCCGAACCGAGAACGCAAAGCAGGCCACAATAATCATACTCGTCGTACCGATAGTACCGGTAAGACCTTACGTACAAGTTCCACTGGTATTGTACCGTACCGTACGTACCGGTAGCGGCAAATAGAGTGGTTCCCACCGCAAGGATTCCACACCGGCGGTAGGCGAGACGTGAGACTTGCCCGTACCGTACGGTAGAAAACATTTTTTGGAGGGGAATGGAAACGATACTGACATACAGACAGACTGCATGATCCATTTTTGTAATTTTGTTGTTCAACAGAAGGGTAACTTGACACTCACAACAACTTGCAGATGTTATGTTCTTATGTTTGTAGAGTCCAAGACTTTTCCTACTTCTTTCATTCGCTACAAGGAAAGTCTAGCCCATTCTAAAATCATCCAAGAAGTGAGACTATATCTGTATTCAGGACACTAACTAGTCCTACTAGTAGGTCCTCCTACTACTACGTCTGTGACGTAGTAGCTACTACTTCATAGCTCAAGAACCATCACGTTCTCTTAATTGTCTTGCCTGTGAGCAAAACTGCTCTCCAATCTATGCAACTCCCGAAAGAGTAAGCACATACGATTCAATCATAAACTAAACTAAACTAAACTAAACTTTTTAACCATGCGTTCTTGGGTCTATTTTGCGTTTTTTGGAAGATTCCCGCAACGCAGCTGCCATGTCGGAATTTTGGGCCGTGGGGGATGGCGTAGTAGTCACATCGACATTCGCATCTGCCGAACCACGAACATTTTTCCGTATCGGGAGAATTGATTCCTATTCCGACCGGATCACCGGGTGCGCCGAACGACAACGGCAAACCCGTGGTTGTCCCTGGAGGAAAGCATGTCGTCCATCGCCGCGAAAGGATCCACCACTTCGGCGGCAGATACCGGTCCCGTAGGAGGCGATGCAAGCTTCGTCGTGGCTGCCGCAACGGAAACCGAAGCGACAATCCGCACCATCGATCGCCTCGAAAGGTTGGTCGTTGCCTTCTCGCAAGGGTCGGAATTTTCACGAGAACACCACAACCCCGAATTCCCGTCGGTAGCACTTGTCCTTGTGCGAGAAAATGGCAGAGATTGTACTGCTACCCACGCATTCGAAAAGGATGCGATTTCTAAACAAGCACTTCAAAAGCAAGTAGATCGAAACCCACTGCTGAAGAGTCTTCATGATTGTATTGTACACACTACCAGAAATGTATGCATTCAGCAACCGGGTGTTTAGTGTTCAAAAGATCGTCTGTGACACCTCCTATCACGATACGAAGCTTTTTTGGGCGCGCGCTTTCTACGGTACGTATTTTATGTTGTATTCTGTACTGTACCGTATGCACACGTATCGGCACGAGTATCGTACGATACTCGTCGTATTTGAGCCAAATGAATCAATCATTATTTCTGCCATATTGAATACGAGTATCCATATCGTAAATACTTCAGATTGAAGATGGCCTGTCTGAACAGATTTCATGATGATTCGTTCGGCAGGCAGTTAGTTTCCATTGCAACATAATCTTATTTTTTATATATTCCTTCCATCGTAGAGCAGATACGTATCTAAACTAAAAGTTAGTCCTCTAAAATTTTAGCCTTCTGGATTTTCAAGAGAACCTTGGAGTAGAGGCTCTTCATCTGTTTTGCATCTTCGAACATGGCCATCGAAGAAAATTCATCCAAACCATCTTGGCCTTCGGAAACATTCAACGCAAGCCACAACACATCATTATAGGCAAATTGAACGCGTTGATTTCCACTCATTGCGAGTTTGATGCAAGCCTTCAGTAGCTTGAGACCAAAGAGGGCAACGCGACTATCAACATCAGACAATTCAAGACATAGGCACAGACCGCGAGCGATAGCCTGGTGCGTCTCAAATCGCTGTTTGAGATCTCCCACCATGAGCGACACAAGGTCTTTTTCCACACTGCGAAGGCTGGCTTCGGGGTCTTCAGATCTGCCTACAACGGCTCCAACGGCTACGATTCCAGACTCCTTCACAGCTAGTTTCTCGTCACTCATATATTTCAGCGCAACACCAAGCGACTTAGATGTGATTGAACCATCCAAATTCTTGGCAACATCAGCTGAGAATATTCGACGGATCGCACAGGCTTTTCCTTCCCGAACATCACTAGAGTCTTCGTCGTCGTCGTCATCGAGGATGATATCCCGAATGGTATCTTCGGTTTTCTCCGTACCCAAAATGTTGCATGCAGCCCCGGTTACCTTGGCTGCTGCTTCGCGTACCGACTCGTCTGAATGACGAATCAGGGACGTGCTTGCCTCCAAGGCGGACGGGATGCTATCGGGCAGTTTCGATTTCTTACCGCCCTTCGATAGAACAACAGCGAGGGCTTCCAATGTTGCAGTCTGCACTGCGACAACGCCGACACCGTCTTCTCCGACATTTTCCTTGCCCAAAGATCCAGCGACAAGTTCCTTGATCAGAGGATCGACACGCGTAGATAATGGCATAAGGAGCCCGAGAGCGCCGATTGCTTCAATTCGGACTTGGCGAGAAGGATCCGACAAAGCCTTCACAAAAGTCGTCTGAAACTGGGGTACAAACGCCCGAAGAGCAGGACCACCCTTGACAAGAATGAGTCCCAATGTTTTGAGGATTGCAATCTTGACATTTGCTGGGTTTCGATCTCCCACAATTCGAAGCAATGGCCCAGTCATCTTGATAATCAGAGGGCCAGCAAGGAACTTGTTCGCAGTCAAGTTAATCACTTCACCAAGACCGGCAGCTGATGCTTCTCGAACAGTCGGCGTACCATAAAGAATACCTCTCTGATAAATAGGAAGAAGTGGCTCCAGACCTAGTGACGAGCAGAATTATCATGATATTGGTTATTGTAAGATATTGCAAGATACTGCAAGAGGCGAACAGAAAAGATCCGCAATAAAAGAAAATAAATGAAAATCTGACTCACCTTTGGGAATGTTGAAACCAGGAAGGAGGAATTCTCCATCTCCAACACCTCCTTTTCTCCTTCTCGCATCACTAACCATGCTGGCAATGATGTTCCTCATGTATTCAATATCGTCCACAAGCACTTCCGCTGGAACGCATTTTGACAATGCAGCGAACGCCTTGTTGGCAGTCTTGACAACGTCCTTGTTTTCGTCGTTGAATCTATGGATGAGATCCCGAATGATGATACTGTTGAGGTCATAGAAGTCCTTGGCGTCTTTGCCTGTTACGAGAAAATGGAATCGAACATTAACAAGAAGGAAAAGTTAGTCTAATGTATAAACGACAGAATATTGCCGATGCTTTATTGCAACAACCAATAATACCATGCAATAATCAATCCAATCAACTTACGTGCTGTCACGACAGCTCCGAGCATCCAGCAACTTTCTTTTCTCAGTTCCGCCTTATCACTCGTGCAGTTTTTACTGACTTCACTGATAAGCTTGTTAACCCCAGCTTCGCCAGCGTGTTCGAAAACAGACCGAGCACAATCTCGAACCACTTCTTCCTGATCCTTATCATCGCTCAGACCACTTGAGAGATCTTCCATAAGAGCAGGAATGATGGTACTGAAGTGCATGTAAAGCGTTTCGCTTGTCACCGTTGCAATACTTGCAATAGCCTTGGCATGACAAATCGTCATGGGTTGCTGTATTAACCTCGGAATGATGTAAGGGAGAAGCTCTTTACTTCGGATACTTAGAATTCCAGTTAATCCATTCATTGCACGTTCGCTTCGATTTTCATCTTCTTCGGCGCTCTCAAGTGCCACCATAAGTGAAGGTACAACTTCGTCCATTGCTGTACTGCCGACCAAATTGTACAGGTTCTGGAAGCTTGCTGCTGCCATCTCTCGGACGCCCTGATTGTCATCACAAATTGCATCTTGAACAACTCTGACAATGATGTCGAGGAATCGAAGAATCTGATCTTTAGTAGACGAACTAATGACTTCAGATAGACCAACACACACACCACGCCTTGTGTTATGATCTCCTTCGTACAGAGTGTTTCGAAGGACAGGAACAACTTCAGGAAGAACGGAATCCCCAAGCTTACGAACGATATCTCCAAGACATTTTCCGGCCGTATCAGTTTTCTCGGCATCTCCACTTGCTAAATCACTGACGACTCTGCTAACCAACACCTGAAGAATTTGTCGCAGTGTTCGGGCTGTTACGCTGACAACAGTCTTCCATACCTGAACTGCTGCATGACGAACAGCCGATGCATTATCACTTCTCGCAAGATAAATATCACTGAGTACGCGATTTCTGGTTTTGATTCCCAATACTTGAGTAATCTGAACCTGTGCTCGTTCGGCTCTTCTGATATCATCTTGGGTGTCTCCATCAGTTCGAAGCACAGTGGTACCTCCAATCATACTCAACATGTCACCAAGAAGCATGAGTGATGACAACCGAATTCGGTAGTCTTCATCAGTCATACCATTTTGTAATATCGGAAGAATCTTATCGAAGTGAACCTTGCCATGACTTCGGATCAATACCCGACCAGCTTTCATTGCTACTTCTCTCACTTGCTCGTTTTCATCAGATAGACCACTGATGAGAGCTGGAAGACTTTCATCTAACATAACAGTAAATCCCTGACCCATTGCTGGAGGAAGGAAGCAGAGTACCCAGAGAACACCTTCCCGAGTACTGTGCGAGGGGTGACTTGATAGTGGCAATATATCGTCCAACATCAAACTCTCAACAATATGATTCCCAGAAGCTATCAAGACCTCGGTCAAACCTTGGGCAGCACCGCTTCTTTCCGCAGAACTCAGGTTCTCCAACCTTAGGTGTTCTAACAACCAAGGACGAAGATCAGGTAAAGCATCTTCACCAAGCCCCCTTGTCAAGGATCCTAGCGCTTTCGCAGCAATGCTTCTGACATCGGGGATAGGATCAAGCAGGCTGCTTTTTAGATCCGGCATCAACGTGGGAATGTAGGGGATAAAATCTCGCGGATCGTTAATCATGGTACATATGTTTCCAGTGATAAGGGCACCGTACCGTTTCGTCGTAGCAGCTCTATCGCGAAGACCACGGTGGAGAATCGGCACAATCAGTGCAAGACTAGGAGCATCGATTGCATGAAGAAATTCAGTTTCGATCAGAGCTTCAAGTGCAAAAAGAGTCTTGTTTGCAGGATCTGTGAGTGCCTTCAGCAACTTCGGACTAATGTCACGAATCTCAGGGTTTCGAATAACACTACTAATCTCATCAAGAGCACCTTGTGCGCTACCCTTGACCTTCGGGTGAGTGTCAGCAAAAGCTTCAGTAAGCTTTGGAACAACCTTGGGTAATGCCGAGGCAAGTTGTTTCGGAGCAAGATGACTCATGGAACCAAGCATGTCAATAGAAGCTTGCTTTGTCCTCCATGAACTATCGTTGAATGCAGTGAGTACGGCAGGTAAGACCAGCTTAACACCATGCGCAGACAGCTTGCTCATGATTACCCCAACGGCCTTGGATGCCGCTTTCCGTACCTCTTCGCTTCCATCACCAAATGCTTTGAGAAGTGAAGGAAGCAGTACAATAACATAGGGCTCGAAAAGGAGACCGAGTCTCGTACACAACAACTGGATTGCAAAAAGTGAGCCCTCTTTATTACCTGAGGACCCGTCAGCACAAGCTTCTTCAAGCTTTGTCACTATCCCAAACTTCTTGAGAGTAGCGATACCGCTGCCTTTCACCGCAGCAGCAATTCCGTACGCAGCACCGTGCCTAGTTGGCTGCGACTCTCCATGCAAACAAATAGACACGAGTTGGTCCAAAATGTCTTCGATTCTTGCCTGTGTATTTCCCTTCTTCATCAGTTTGGTGAGAGCGTCAGCTACACTCGCTTGAACATCTTCATTCGGTGTTTTCAGTGAACTGATCAACATATCAACCGAATTATCAATTTTTGAGGCGTTGTCGGGACCTTTGAGATGCAATGCTACAGATCCCAATGCGACAACCGCACCTTCCTTTCTACGATTCAATGCGTCTGCATCCGCTGCGATTTTGGCTATAGGCAAGTCGTCAAGCGATTTGGAGTCCGCGAGTCCATTCTTCAACACATCGTCTAGGTGCGGCAAAAGGAACGCTATGGCCTCTTCGGATGCTCCATAGGTGACAATGATGTCCCTCAAAGCGTTGCGCGAAGTATTTTTCACGCCTTCATTTCCATCCGCAATACCGTAAGCCATAAGGAAGCTTGTCAGAAGTTTCAGAGTATCATTATCGATCTCTAAATCAGCGGTTGGAAATGCAGCCAGGACCCGAAGTACCCCACTTCTGATAGAAACTTTTTCTGGTGTATCCTTTTCTGCAGGGGTTGTTTTGGGGCCAGTCTTGAACTGTTCTTCGAGTGAAGCTTGATCTAATGTTCTCTCTTGCTTTGGTTTCAACATAGCTGAAGTCAACGCCTTGCTCTTTTTCGAGACTTTTTTCTTCCCTGGTTGGCCGATACCTGCTACCTGCAATGCAGATTTCTTCACAGTTTTCTTCTTCAATTTTGCAGGCACAAGCGGTTTGGGCTTCGGAGGGGCAGGGGTCGGGAAAGATGCCTTCGGAAAAGACATTTCAGGTGCCGAAGATGTCTTCTCTGCACCCTCTGGCTGAGGGTACGAATCTATGTACGAATTGCAAAGCTTCTTAAGATTGCGATTCGCAGATTTGGGGATGAGCTTTCATACCAAAAGCGTAGGCCTTCGCAGCGGCTGCAGCTATGCTAGCATCGCCGCTATGCAATAGAGGGAGAAGCGGGATCGCATACATCGCTGAGGGCGGTAGTAACGTTTCGTTGCTTTCATCCTGACCATTAACTATGTTCCACGTTTTCCGTGCTTCCGCTTGAATGGAATCATCTTCCTCAAAGCAATTCAGCCAAATTCGGTTCTCGATCAAAGGATTATTTTTCACAATCTTTTTGTGACTTGATGCGATTGATCCTAGCGCAATCATAGAAGCCACACGGCAATTTGTCTCGCCTAACGCACCGCGCTCGTCCAACAACGGTGCGAGCTCGGCGGTCGTAAGTGCTGGACCGGGTGCATCTTCGTCAGTAGAGTAACATGCAACTAAAGTTTCATAAGGATCAGGGTCCACGAATGCTTTAGCGCGGTCATGCTTGAGGAGCTCAAGGACGCTCGCTACCATATCAGCTCGAAGTGGTTTGACGTTTTCGTCAGCATCCTCACCAGCAAGCAACACCGTGTGTCGTTCCAACACGCGAAGGGCGCCTTCACATCCTGGGACAGTTCGCGGACCCATCAACGCTGCACGAATGATCGGGAAAAGGAATGCGAACGAAGCACCGGACATTTCTTCTTGGAATTCGTCCATTTCGAAAACTGCATTAGCCGCCGGCTCACATGGTGTCGGAAGCAGATGAACTTCAAATTTAGGAGAAAGATCCGAAGATTTATCTGATTCCTTCTTCTCAGATTTTGCAGCATTTTTGCAGCTCATGGCAAGTGCTGTTGCCATCATGGGAGCGTATTCCTCTTCTATTTCATAGACACATGCTGCCAAAGACGTCAAAGTCTTCGAAGCTTTGTCTTTGATACTAGTGAGATCATTCATGGCCGGACAGTCAAGAATCGATAGTTGGAGTACAGCCGGCGAGAGGGTGGGTAAACACGAGTTGCCAATTTCGATATCAGAGCTGACCAGTGATTCGATTGAGGTCAGAAGACGATGACATTTCACCTCGATCAAACAAGAAATATTGCTCCGTTTTTCATCTTGTGCTTTGACCGTTTTTTTGTCCTCGGCCGACAGTGCTGAACTCTTACCAGCAGCTTCCGATTTTTTCTTCGCTAACTCCTTCTTGATTTGAAGTTCCCATTCTTCGTCTTCAGTTCTGCGACTTTTCCCGATGTCTTTTGCAGGTATTTTCTTTTTCTCGTTCGAATCCTCTTCAACATACAGAGTTCCCATCGGACTTCTGTAAATTGCAATGTCATTGCCGGAAAGCCCTTCGATCTCACATGTAATGGAGACTAAATTTTCGGCAAGCTGCTTGGATATTCCCCCGGTCAATAATTCCATGGCAAATGCAAAAGGCTTCATTTCATCGTCCTCGGGATCATCGGACAAAGGACTGAAATTAGATGCGGCGTTGCCAATGGAAATAATGAGGCTCTGTGATGCCACGTGTATACTTTCGTTAATTGTGATTTCCTTATCCGAATACTTATCGCCTGCTGCTTGCTCAGAGATGACTTGAGAGATAGTCGTTTGAAATGCATCTCTTTGACTTCCGCAAGTCTCAACCACTGCCTTCATTGCGGCGGTGGTGCTCTCTACCAGGGCACTGCGTTCTCCATCCTCCTCATCTTCAGAATCCAATGTTTCTTGAGAGGTACCTAGATGCAATAAGATGAGGGCTTTCGCCATCGAAGATGCCGAGAGAGAACGAGTAGAGAGCATTCCAGCAATTTGACGCAAAGTTTGTACACAAACAGTGCTATTGCTACCTGCTTTCTCGAATTGTTCGTTCGCACAAACAAAGAGTGCTTCGACAAGTGGATCAGCTATCGATTCGTAGTCCATAACAATGCGAACCGTCGCTTCAATTGAATCGCTCGGAGTTTTCTTCCCCCTGGCAACAGGGTATGCTGCGCAATGGGCCAACGCGCGAATACTAGAGGAAGTTGCTTTCATCTTGCCCTGCTTGATGTTGGCACTGGAAGCGATCTTTGTGAACATTGAAATGATTTGAGGCAAAACGAGTCCCACAACCGCGTTCGATGACACAGCATTGGTGACAGCATTACCGTAGACAAAGGAAGTCTTCCCGATCGACAACGACCCCGCCGATAAGGCCTTTTCGAGGAGAGGTGATAATTTGGATGACGAAACTCCGGCATGCACCAAATTTAGGTAAATAGCCAGCAGTCCATCAACAGGTGCAATCGATGACGACGATGCTTGTTTTTTATTCGCCTGCTCGATGAATGCTTCCAATCCCTTAACAAATTTGGGATCCTTCCAAAGATCGAGAACGATATTCTCCATGGTATCGGGGTTGATTTGCTGGACCATAGTCCCGACAGTTTCTACGGTATCGGGTCCATTCTTGGCAATCACGGGTTTGCGAACAAATGTCAAAGCGTCATCGTAACCTTTGTCACCGCTACCGACACCATTCTTCCTCGCGATAACAATCCACGAAATCAAAGCTTGTAGGCCGTGCTCCCGATTTTGGACCGCCGCTTTTGCCTCCTTGGCCAAAGGAACACCAACTCCAGACAATACCGCGGAGGAGGTGCTCTTTTTGATCTCGATAGATCCTCCTGGCGCTGCTGTAACTTTGCTGCCGATCTGATGTAATGTGTGGTACACAATTTGCCTCTGATGTGGCAGTGTCAAGCCTTTGGTGTCGGCAACACTGTCTACTAGTTTTGATAGGTCTTCCTGGTTCTGCTGTTCGATGGCGGCACCGGCCACGTGCTGCAATATCGACGAGGAAAGTTCTCGCACGCGTTGCTTCGGACTTTTCAGAAATTTGCACAAAACCGACAAGTATTCTTCGAAAACAATCTTCGACGATCCCACACTAACCGGATTGGCGAATCGCATGAATCCCTCAACCATCGGCAAAAGACTTTCTGGTTTCGCCTTGAGTTTGAGCAAGAGAGGAGGACCGACAACGTCCTCCCAAGCCGTCGCTGTCATGCTCTCTAGAATGGATCGACACAGCTTCGCGTCACCGATCGTCGCTACGGGTTCTGTGTTGAGGGCAGTTGTTACAAACAGATCCCAGTCGGTCGCATCCGCGAACACCAAGGAAGGAATTCCAAACGACGATTCGTTTGTCTTCGCAATGTCTGCAAAGATGTCTGCCCCACTGCCACCGAGTTGTCGTTTGCATTCCTCAACAATCTTTCCATTCGAACACTTTTTCAGCAATGCGCAGAGACTCAAGCACAACTTTTTGCGAACATCGGCATCATCCTTTTCGTTGATAATAGCGACACAGTACAGCCCCGCTATTCTTTGGTTGGGAGATTTTCCGGCGCACTTGAAACCTACCGTAATGAAAGACACAGAGAAAATTGTCAGGTTGTGTCCAACAACAAAAGGCAAGAATGTGCTGGCAACTCGGTCCAATCCTTTGCACTGTACATGTAGTTACAGTTAGTACCGTGCTCGTAGTACCAAAAAATAATACTTACCTCCGTGATCCGCGAGAAGCCGTCGACTTTCTGCGTCTTCGGACAGTAGTTCTGTCACATTTTCTACGAGCCCCTCCCGTTCGTCTTCCGAGACACTATCGGGTCGCGTCGATGCCAAGTCGCCGATCAGGTCGATAATGGACATGTCTCCCGCACTCCCGTCGGTGGATTGATCATCTCCCGCCATACTTCACAAGCAAGAATTTGTCGGAACCAACAAGTGAAGGAATGTCAACGATTGTTGATCAAGAGTTTGGAAAAGATTTCTTGAATCTCGTAAGGACGATAGAATCGATACCACAAGACAGGTTGGTCAACCTCGACTTCAATTGGACAATTCTTTATTACGGTATAGTACCTACGGCGGAGGTGTTTCCGGCGAGATGAAACCTGCGGCAATACCGTTACGTGCTCGAATCCTAACACGGTACAAGGTACTACCGGTATATTCTTATGATGACAAGACCAACACCTACCGGTACTATCGGTAATCTTACGGTAATAAGAGTTTCGTCTCTGTCGAACTCAAACATGGTCACCGATGAAACATGAAACGTGATGCGATGAACGAGAAATACCTGTGGGGATCAGGACCTTCTCGGTGTCTGTCCCTCATACGTGGCTGGTTTCAAACTCATTGCGTTCGTACCGTACACACTACTACGAATACGACACACATAAGGTATGTACGTAACACCATGGCTCGTACGGGAGAGCACGTGCACTCCCAAAATCGATGCCTAAGTAAGAAAAAATAAAAGGGACTCAAGGGGTTAAAACAGACTCAATGGGCGCAAAAAAGGTGCAAAGGAGGGGATGGTACTTTGGTAACTTCGGTGGTACTTTAGTAATTTGCAAAATATGCCGTAGAACTGCTACATGATTTCTAGTAGTGTTTTCTGCTCTGACAATGGCATGATACTAAAGTAATTTCGAAAATTCGTCGTAGAATTGCTACACGATTACTAGTAGTGTTTTCTGCTCTGATAATGGATTGATATTTTGGCAATTACCGAAATACTACTACATACCACCGGTAAAATACTCCATACTACGGGTATCATACGGTACGTACAATATTCCTTTTTTCAGTCGTATTCTGAGCACTATTCACCTACCGTAGTACGGTAGCACTAGATTTCATCCTCCCATAACAGAAGACTAGTACACAACAGACTAGGGACCAAGGTATATGCCAAAAAAGAGCTAGAATTAGTCTGTAGACCTATTTCTTGCTAGAGAGCAAGTCATGATAGATATTGAGTCTGCTGGGCGGACCGGGTAGAAGGGGGAGGACCTTGTATCGCAGCTCGTATTGCCGCTGGAATCAATCCTCGTATCATTGCTACTCGTGTCAATTGCAATGATCCAAGGTAGTAGTGCTTGTAATTCAAATGCCATAGATACACCAGTCCCCTGGATCGAAGCAGCGCAGTGCTTGTAGTTTAGATGCCGTGGATACGGCAGGCGCCAAAGAAGCAGCCGGCGCCGGTATTAAGGTATCGAAGGAGCAACAACTGGGTTAGAAGAAAGACGACGGGTCCGGCGGACGCGCTTCTTCCTCTTGCCAGGGGTGGTAGTTGGAGATCCAGAAGGACGAGGAGGATGGGGTTCTTCTTCTTGTTATAGGGGTTGCTCAATGAAGAATTCCTGGCTGCTACAGACCGACGTTGGGTTGTTGTTGTTGCTGTTGCGTTGGTAGATGACCGAGTCCGAGTCCATTGTGTTCGTAGATGACCGAAGATCTTGAGCTAGAGCAGAAGATTGATTCTGGGAAGCTGGAGCCTTCTTGCTCTTTCGAGGTGGAATAGTTCAAACCATGGTTGCTGGAAAGGGGCTATTCCCATGGTCAAACAAGCAAAAAGAAGAATGAACACGTCGTGAGTGGTAGGAATGAATAAAAAGACAACAACAACAACGACAACGGCGCCTAATCAAATCGAATGGAAACACCATCTCCCCTCCCCCCAGCAAACAAAGGACCGGCAATAACTTACAGTATGATAGAAGAATGTGTTGCTTGTTGTTGTAGTAATAGGAAAGGAAGCAGTGAGAGGGTCTATTCCCATGGTCGGGGGGAGCGGGGGGGGGGGGGGGAGTTGCTTTTGCAAATTGCTTTTGCAAAGTGGTTGATTACGAAATAATGAATTACAACTGGGAAAAACAGCAATAAATCAAGGTTGTAGTAGGAATTCTACTTGATTCTACACAGTGAGAAGCAATAAAATGAAATCGCTGCCGCTGTTCTTGTTGTTGCTGTTGCTAATCCCGCGTTAGTTCCCTCTTTTCCATATGTATTGCTCAACACCCGGAAAAGTTACTTAGGGTAAAACGCTTAAAAATACTTTTGACTGGTAAGAACGGCTGAATATATATGGATGTAGTAGGGATTCTACTAGATCCTACTGTACGGGGAAAAACCGCCAAAAAGGTTTCTAAAATCCAGGATCTAGCTACTAGTAGGGATTCTACTAGATCCTACTGTGCGGGGAAGTTTCTTAAATCAGGATTCAGTAGGGATTGTACTAGATCCTACCGTACGATACCCTAATTTTTCGCACTCCGTGTTAATCCAATCAAAAAGTATTTTTAGAATATTTTCACACACAACTCCGTGTGTTGAACAAGTACTTAGTTGTTCAACACACGAAGTTGTGTGTGAAAATATTCTAAAAATACTTTTTGATTGGATTAACACGGAGTGCGAAAAATTACTTTAGTACCGTTTTCCCATACTAAAGTAATTTTTCACACATACAACACGGTAGACTGCGGGGAGAGCAGGTTTATCCTTGTCCCCCCCCCCGCGAAACTGCAGCAACAAGAAGAAAGAGCAACGCTCGCTAGCAAGAAGCCCCCCCCCCCCCCCCCCAACAGCAGCAACAACAAGCAACCGACGCTCGCTAGCAAGCTCCCCCCCTCCTTCCCTTTGTGCTCTCCTCCCTTACGACCATGGTATTACATACCTAACTACCCCTCCTCCTTGCTCTCCTCCTCGTAGTATTGGGGGGGAGTTTTCTTTAGGATGCTTTCCTTTTTCCTCGGGCCGGGGGCCCTCGTAAAAAGGAAAGCATCCTAAAGAAAACTCCCCCCAATACTACTCGGAGTCGATTTGGTTGGCAAGACTCATCCCCTATCAAAAGAAAAATTCTCGGTGCGTGCCTCGAATTTTTCTTTAGAGAGGGGATGAGTCTTGCCAACCAAAACGGAGGAGGGGTAGTTACATAGTATCTTCCCTTCGAAACAAAACCAAAAAATATTACGGAGTAGAAGAGAGTACTCGTACTTTGAGGTACGAGTAATCTTACGAGTACCGTATTATTATTATTTCTCTCAGCAAAAATCTTTCTTTCCCATCTTCCACTTACCGTACGGTACGGTACAAGACATCACACTCGAAGACCCAAGACGGACCGGGATACTACCTATAGAAGAAGCTTGCCAGTAATCATTCCGGGTCGAAGTCAAACACCGAACTGATCCACTCCCGAGCATCCCTCACGCATTTTGCACCAGTCACCAATCACCGCAAGAAAGAATCTCGCGTGCCCTACAGTATCATACCGTACCGGTATAAGCTTATATTATTATTTTATTATACTGTACATCATACGTACCGAATGGTCAAAGCGCGCATAGTTTTGGTCGGAGATTCCGACATTGCCTTTTGGCCGAAGGAATTGCTTCCTTCTTTGTCGAACCACAACGCCGGGGAGGGAGGAATCGAGATCTCGGATCCAACGCTCGTCAGCGGCCATTCGGGGGCAACCCTGGCCGGAGTTGTGCCGCATTTGCGGACGGCCCTCGATCGGGCCGAGTCGACGAGAACAAGAACAAGAACCGATGAATCCTGGTCGGATAGAGATGATGCACTAGTGATCGTGGCGTGCGCCGGAGAAAACGACATCCCAGAGGGGCTTTCGCTGGAGAAAAGCGTCGGGGCACTGCGTGAGTTCCTCGATGCCGTGTTTTCTTCCAGCGGGGACGACAACGACAACGACAACGACGAGCAAAACAGATACCTCGTCTTTCTGGGTCCCAAATTCGAACCGTGGCTCGAAGACGAGCCTCCCTACAAGAAACAATACAGCGCCATGGCGAGGGCCTTTGGCCGTTGCCTGCAAGAGTACGAACTATCCGAATCATCCGAGTCCACAACGGCCACAACGGCCACGGCTACGAGTACTGCCACCGGCGGTAGTGGAATTCGCATTCGCTTTGTGGATTGCCTGACGATGTTTTGTGGCGAGACGGCCAGCGTGCCCGGAGCCAGGCTCGGAGGACGCGCCCGGGCGGACCCGACGTATTTTGCTTCGGATCGGATGCACCTGGGCAAGGAGGGTTATTCGGTGTGGAAGGGCGTCGTAGAACGCGAAATCCAAGGACTGCTGCTTGCTGCGCAAGCGGACTGACCGTCGAGTCGTCTACAGACCGATGTTTTGGTATTGTACCGTACTGTACCGTACTGTACTGTACTGTACTGTACTGTAGCAACCAGAGAGCTGCTCGATGGAATCCTTCGCGTATCTCAACGATACCAGTGGGCTATAGTGAGCGTGGGAAGAACAAAACTATGGATTCCCCCTCAACAAGAACAGGAATCGTTGGATTGGGCTAATCCCGAGTTCTGCCGCATGTTTGTGTTGAGGTTTCCTTGCACTAGATTTTTTTTAATTTCCGGAAACAACAAGAAGCCGATTCGCAGCTGACTGATTCTACTGACTGATCAACTCAATGCAATTGGACTGTGGATTGTGCGAGAATAGTTACACCCATTGCCGTTACTGAAAACAGAATTTCCATGACGGAAATGACGCAGAGGGAGAAACAATTAGTATATACAACCAATCACATGTGCGCGCACTACTATGTGTCGAACAAAATTTCTAAATTTGGAAAAATTAAATAGCGTTGCGTTATTCCTTGCATCCACCGCTATGAATATGACCAATACAGTTGGAAAGTTTGTGGGTAGACAATTTGGATTCCACACTCGGAGCACGGCGATTGATCCTCTGGGCAGGGACCGAGGTGGTTCCGCACCGTTCGTCTGGCCAAAGCGTGACTCTGGCACCATCCATCGCAATCTCCGTGTTGTTGCGAACAGTGCACATCGGGTTGGCAAATGGAACCGACAACTACCGGTACGATACCTACGGTACCTACCGTATATCACAGAGAAATTGGACGATCTACGTTTTGTTTGCTCGTCCGACCCAACCGGCGAGAGAGGATAGAATGCACACGAGTCGTTGATGATGACGGAACAAGACAAATTCGCGAAAAAGAAGGCGTATTCGGAAGCAAATCGGGACTCACACGGAACCTACCCTACCGTACTCGTGCTTGTACGCAGCCCGTAGGGGTAATTACAACCCGTAGCGAGATTTCCATCCATCGCTAACTCCGCCGTAATGTACGACCGGTAAGATCTTACTTGCAGTCCCGGTTGAAATTCCGAATACTGCTGTTGCGGTTCTAGTACGGTACGAGTAGAGTACTCGTACCGATTGGTAAAAAAGCTTACTAAAAAAAAAAATCTTTCAATAATTCTTACTTACTCAAAAGTATTCTTACCGGTTTCTAGGTGATCATACGTACCTATACTTCTACGAGCTATACTGAAAGGCTTATATCCGCCGTGTATTGTGCGCCGAGAAGTTTTTGGCGTCAGGTATTTATTTAGTCGTGGAACTCAGTAGCCGAAAAAATTGGGAGAAAATAGTACTTTTTTATGTACACGCGACGGGTCTTGCACGCTAACACTTTGTTGGATAGTACAAGTACCGGTAAGATTCTTACCTGTACGTATCATCTCTGTTTTCCATACCGGCATTTTGTGTCCGCGCTTGTGAAGATTCACAATTTTTTTCCACAGAAAACAAACCGCCTGTCACTTTTCTACCGGTTCGTGACGGTAATCTTACCGTACGTACGGTACAGCCCAAGTTCTCGTCAGAAAATAGATAACACCAAATCTAGCTCGTACGAATTACGAGTACGAACTTATTACGGAGTACTTATTGACGAATATTTCGACAATGGCATCGTCTCTCGATAAGCGCTTCCTCACTGCCAAAATCGAAGACGAACCCTCGATTGAATACTACGACTACGAAACTGGAAAACGAACAGATACCCGACCTCAACCAAGCAAGCATGAGTTCAGTGAGCGTCGAGACGGTGGACGACGACGACGACGACGACGACGAATACACTTACGAGATTGTGGAGGTGGCAATGGAAGAAGACAACGAGGACTCCGAAGACGACATGGATTCAACAGCTTCGCCTCCTCCTCTTCCACCATACCGAGCTGCCACTACCGATCCCGCAAACGCAAACACAAACATCACCCCTGTCGTTTCCGGAGCAGGATCGACGCCGGCTTCGGCTTCTGTTTCGGCTTCTCTTTCGACAACAACCGATCCGGTGGAAGCTCTTCCGATCGAACGGATGACCGTGTCTCCGGTAGCGGTAGCCCGCGACAGGAACGCTAACGCTAACGCTAACGCTAACACTGTCGGGGTCAAAGTCGAAACAGAAACCCTTCCTCCGCCCGTGGTTTTGTCGCCCTCCGACCAACGCGTCAGGGCCGCCAACTCGGCCGGCTTGTCGGAGCTTTCGAAGCAACTCCGGATCCTCCAGGCCAAGAACGACTCGCAGGCCGTCGATATCCACCGACTGGAACGCCAGCTCCGGATTCTGGCCGATCTTCAGGGAATTTCCGTAAGCGAGCTGCGGCGGGCTCTGGAGGACGCGTGTGCCAGCGAGGCGTTGGGAGAACTCCAGCACCGCGTTTCGAAACTCAAGCACGAGCTGGAGGCGGCCACCCTGGCAAAACAGGCGGAGCTCCGGAGGGACGCCGCGGCTCCGCACATTGCCAACCTCGAGTTGCGAGTGGGCGAGCTGGAAGAAGTGGAGGAGAAACAAGCCGAGGAGATCCGGAACCTGTACGAAACCCTCCGCCAGGAAAAGGCCAAGTCAACCCGGCTCGAATCCGCACACCAACCGCTGAAAAAGGCACTCGGGGACATGATCCAGCGCTGCCAGAGCGAAACGGCGCGAGCAGCGCAACTGGAAAAGGACTTTCAGCAGCAACTCCAAGACCTGAGAGAGATCCGATCCAGGGACCTGTGCGCCGAAGCCGCCAACGCTGCCGAACGGGCTAATTCGTCGTCTGGTGCGTCGGTCTCCACGGAACTGGCCGCCGACTACGAACAAATGGTGCAGCTGCTCAAGAAAAAGGACGCGGAGCTTCGAGAGGCGCGGGCCAAGCTGCAAGCGGACGAGGCCCAGAAGGCGGAGAAACTCAAGGACGCCGAGGAACGTGCTCGACAGGTGCAGATGGACATGAAGGTCGAACGCGACAAGCTCGCACTGACCGTGCGGGAACTGGAAGACGCCGACGGTCAGAACGGCCTGCGACTGGCGCAATACAAGGCCAGGTTTGCCGTTCAGGACGAGCGCATCGTGGACATGGGGCAGCAGCTAGACTCTCTCTACACGGCGTTTACCCTGCTGAATGAAGAATTCGATTCGGAGAAGGAGCATCGCACGGCCATGATGAGCAATCTGAAGGATGCCGACGCCGAAATCGCCCGGCAGACCAAACAAAAGGACGAAGCTGAAGCAAAAGAAAAGGGCAAGGGTCGCAAACCACCCCCTAACTATGGGGCTCCGCCCGCGGCTTCGCTTAGCACCAACCATGGGACTTCGGCATCAACTCCCGGGAAAAATTTCTTCGTTGACGAACCAGCCCCCCCCTATGTTCGAACCGCTCCGGTCGTGGGAAACCCTAGAACTATCGTAGTTGGGAGGGCCCCGGTCTCGCCGGTGACGCCAACTACCACCAAGGACTATCGCAGCTTGACAACGACGACGCCGGCAACAAGCGATTATCCAATCATGCAGGCACCACCTCCTTCGCTAGACAATCCACCCCCCTACGCCACCGCTCGTCCCTATCGGCCAACCCCCGAGACGACGCCATCCACGTGGGACCTTTTGTTATCCAACGACCAAGACCCAGACGGGGCGGGAAATCACGATTCCTTTGCGAACTATGAACCGGATTCCTTTGCGAACTATGAACCGGACTCGGCAGAAATGGACGACGCGAGGCGTTTGCGCGAGAGTACTGCTGCAGAAGAGCAGTACCGGCATCCGGAGGACCGGGACCATCCGGAACATCACCTGATATCCGGACCGCTCAATTTCCAGGGCAACGGTATTTTGCGCACGTGGAAGACCCGGCAGTGCAAGATTTACATGCGAGGAAGCGGATACCAATGGGACATTGGCCACAAGATGTCCTTTCCCATCAAGTTTGGAATTTCCAGAGTGGAATACCACCCAAACCATACATTGTCGTTCGTGGTGTATCTGGATCCGTCCTCGGAGAAGGCTCCAGTGATTCGTGCCGCGGCCGTGAAAGAACGCGATTACCATCGCTGGATGGCCGCTCTTTACAAGGCAACAAACGGAGAGCAGTACGAGGGTGGCAAGGAAGCCCCGCGAAAGGCCTCGTCGTCTCCTATTCGGCGACACGACGGCAGCAACAGACCGTCTCCACCTCGGCAGATGTCACCTCGGCAGATGTCACCCCGGCAGAGGCCACATCAGCAGAGGTCACGTCAGCAGATGTCGATGTCACCTCGGCAGATGTCACCTCGGCAGAAGTCACACCAGCAGAGGTCACGTCAGCAGATGTCGATGTCACCTCGGCAGATGTCATCTCACTCAGGTCACTCAGCTCATCGGCCGAGGACAGGTCGGCCGGATGTCAAATCAATCACAGCACTCATCTCGATCCACGTCTCCCATGGGGGACCAGGAGGATGCCGATTTACGGCGAGCTTTGGAGCTGTCCAGACACGTCACGTAACTATCACTAGGCAAAAATGAAGGTTTAATGGCAACTCTCCAAATTCCAAGCTAGCCCGGAGAAGCTGCCTCGGATGCTTGGTGCGTCCACAAATTGGAACAATACGTAACAGAAAGCGTTTTTCGTGATGGAAATATTGCGGATAGCGCAATCGTAAAATGAACGAGTCAATTATTAACTTAAAACCCAATGTTACACCATGCTGCCTACGCTTTGCATTTCGATGTCTTGTTAGCTGCTGGCACTGCTCTCGTCCGTATTGGTAGCTAGAGTCTCTGTTGGTTTCTCGATCTTGAATTGGACACCCCCGAGATTCTCACTGATTTCCCACAATTGCTTAGCTTTGGAAGTGTCGTTGGCAAAGGCCGGGAGATTTTTCACTTTCTGGTCTTCGTAAAAGGCTCCCTTCTTCAGAGCCCCATCGGCTCCGGCTGCCAGGTAGACCTGGGTGGAAGCTCCCTGTGGGACGGTTAGTGTGAACTTGGATGCCGCGTTGAGGAAAAACGATTCGAGCGGCGACAGGGTGACTTCGTTGTTCTTGAGCTTGTTCCATTTGTCTTCTCCGGCAATGTTTCGTCCCAAATCGGTCTGCACGGCACCAGGATGGAGCGTGACGGCGGTCAACCACGCCGAGTCGCCGGTTTCGTCCGCGCGGCGCTGCAATTCTTGGGTGAAGAGAATGTTGGACAGCTTGGACAGACCATACGAGGACCAGGCCCCGTATTTTTTCTCCCCGTTGAGGTTGTCGAGGTCGAACTTACCGCCTGTGAACTGGTAGGCCTCGGACGAGACGTTGATTACCGTAGCCTTGCTGCGCGACAAGAACGGAAAGAGGCCGGCGGTCAACACGAAGTGACCGAGGTGGTTCGATTGGAAGGTTCGCTCGTAGCCGTCCTTGGTCAGCTGTCGATCGGGAATGGCCATCACTCCGGCGTTGTTCATCAATACGTCAATATTTCCCAATCCCAGTTTCTCGTAGGACGCAGGGAAGGCCTTGACAGATTCCAGGTCGTCGAGATCCAAAACGAGGCTGAAAATCTTGGGCCCACTGACGCCCTTTTCGGTCAGGTACGATTGCACGGCTTCAACGGATTTCTCTCCCTTGGCGACGCTGCGAGCGGTCAAGACAATGGTGGCTCCCGCCGCAGCCAATCGCTTGGCCGATTCCTGGAGCAAAAGTCGGTGCGAAACCAAAACAAAATGAAACAAAACAAAACAAAACGAAACGAAACAAACGAAACAAAACGAAACAAAACAAAAGTGTGAGAAAGGCTGCGCTCAAAACCTCAAGAAACAATATTTCTAGTCCCCCAACGCTTTCGCCCTTCGATCCGTCCATTCTTACCAATCCCAATCCGGTGCTTCCGCCGGTGATCAGAATCACCTTGTCAGTGAGGGATCCCGCCGGAGGCTCGTATGGGCCCTTGCTGCTGGCGGTGTTGCGGTCGATAGCAACGGCCGCCCCTGCGGCCGTCGCGGTAGTTCCCAAAACCAATCCTCCAACGGCACCCACCAGAAAGGACTTTCGGCTGATGTCCTTGATTTTCTTGACCGGGGATGGTGGCAAGCACGACCATCCCTCGACGGTTGTGGCAAAACGTCCGACCAACGAAGCAGCCACTAAAGCAGGGAGGAACTGGAAAATTTTCATGGTGGACTTTGTTCGATGCAATTTGTGCTCGTTTCGATTTTCTACCGGAAATCGTTCTCCAAGACGCGAAGTTCAGCATCGTCAATCGAATCTCTTCCTTGCCCCACCATCATGAACCAGTAAGATGTGTGACTGTACAAACCTAAATTACCGCATCTAATTGGCTTTTTGTATTAAATAATTTGTGAGTGAGTCAGTCGTCATTCCTAATTTTTCGAGCATTCACGAATTCTTTTTCAGTCACGATTGTTCTGGATGTCAATGGATATCTTTCACAGGAGCAGGTATCTTGGTGGTTGTTCTCATCACAAATTACTTTTTTTTTCAAGAACACAATGATCAAGTACGAGTAGACATCGTGCTAATAATAGTAGTAGTAGTCTAATTCGCACTTTGAACTTGTAGTAATAGTCAAAAGAATGATCATACCACAACTCTCTGACGAAACCTCACTCGTCCATTCAAGTGCAGTTCTGAGAATCTGCCATTCACATGTCGAGATGAAGTAACAAGATGTATCCATTGCATTGATACTTCTAACAGTAACTTATGATAATACAATATGGTTAAGACAAACAAGACCACCAGTTGGAGCATTGCACTTTGTTGACTGCCGCAAGGTTCCTCAAAGACTCGTTAAGAACAAGAATAAGAACAAAAAGAAAATGGCTCAACTCCCATAATATAGAACTATGTGGGACACAGAACACATAATGAACATGCATTTTACAAGCAATCACCATATCCCAGAGATGAACTTGATTCCCATACGTAAACGATGGAAACAATGTGCAGATCACCAATGGAATCCAGGCGTAGAAACAGTCTTCATCCCATGGTGAACGGTCCTCAGAGCTGCAGACATGAGAGTAATTTGGGTACAGGGCTATTCCGTCATAACCCCATCACCACCATAGTTTCTGACATTGCACAAGCCACCCACTTTGATCTTGTGGCATTCAAAACCAGAAGGTCTGAGAACACGGTTGATTGTCTATGACCCTTGTAGTGTTCCCTCATCTTTCTTGGTGAATCTTTGCTTGGGGCTTGGATTCGACTGATATATGATCACCGGTACTAGTGATGACCACACCTGGTGCATCTCCAATGGCTTTCTGGAGCCAAATCTTGTTGAGGTCCACCAGAACGAATAAACCAATGCTGTGAACCCAGATTTGAAGCAGGCTCATTCCCGAGAGGCGAAGTCCAAACACTCAAATCAAGAAAATGATGATCCAAGTGACAGTGGCACTGATCATTAACCAAATTCTGGGAATCAATGACAAAAAGAACGAGGAACTGTGAACTGAAAAAATGTCCAATTTGGTGCCAGAGTGAATGATATGGTTGGCTCTCTTCTATCTTGGAAGTGCTGTTGAAAGTCAGTGACACCATTCAATGAATGCATCCCAAGACCAAAAAGGAAATCTCGAGTCACAATGGTGTGGAAAACTCCATAGTAGAGCAATGTGAGAAGTTATAGTCATTTTGGCTGGTACTGTGGAGCTGAGGCTTGACTGTGGCATCAGAGTTGTCAAAAGCTACACACAGCTTCAAAGTGCTGTTGTTGAGAAGGGCGAGTACAATGACAATGATGGAGTTAAACGCGGCCTTGACCACCAAAGGAAACAATGGACAAAATCAGGACCAGGATAACATATGCTACCATTATACGCGGCATAGGCTTTGATTCTGGCAAAAATTTGATGCAACCTTAGTATGGCCCCGCACTATACATTAGGCAGAGTCCAGACTCGGTGACAATGGGGTTGTTGGCAGTGCAAGTGGCATCCGCGACTCCCTTGACAGCAATGCCAACTTGTGCAGCTGACCAAAATAAATATTTTACAGCTTCCTTGTCGCATGTATTGGTTGCAATTGCATCATCATCAATATTGCTCAAACTATGGATGGGGTAGACTTTGAGGGAATATGATAAGAAAGAAGCTGATACTTTAGCCATTATGAATTCTGGATTCATTTTGAACCCTGGATATGGACCAAAATAAGGGATTCTAGTCAATTTTTGAGTGCAAATGTGTGACATTGACTGACATTTCATCATCAATATTGCTCATACTATGGATGGGGTAGACTGTGGAAGAAAAATGACAAGAAACAAGCTGATACTTTAGCCATTATGAATTTTGGATTCATTTTGGACCCTGGATGATATCATGGACCAAAATAAGGGTCTTTAGTCAATTTTTGAGTGCAAATGTGTGACATTGACTGACATTTCATCATCAATATTGCTCATACTATGGATGGGGTAGACCATGGAAGAAAGATGATAAGAAACAAGCTGATACTTTACTAGCCATTATGAATTTTGGATTCATTTTGGACCCTGGATATGGACAAAATAAGGGTTCTTAGTCAATTTTTGCGTACAAATGTGTGAGGACATTGACTGAAATTGCATCATCAATATTGCTCAAACTATGGATGGGGTAGACTTTGAAAGAAAAATGACAAGAAACAAGCTGATTTCAATTAGCACCATATGCATTGTGTACAGTTCTACAAGGTGCACCAGTACAGAGTACCAGTAGGTACCGGTACATACTCATACTCGTGTGAGCGCGTGCAAGTTTAAAGTGTGTAGTGGCAATGCGCGCTTCCAAATTTGAATTTTTTAATTTGAATTTTTTAACTGGTGCGAGTGAGTTGACATGCGCGCTGTGAATGCGCGGAGTCTCAAATTCTTTGAAATTAAGACCTGCAGAACAATTATAAGCTCATTATTCTTGTGTGTTCATATACAGTAATGAAGATAAAGTAGTTCTATATTTGGGCTCCATGAGACTGGGAAAAGAACATCATATTCGGATGCGCCTTGAAATAGCTGTTCAAAAATGTATGGGTTAATAAGGGTTACACATGATCCACAGAAGATAGACTTTTGCAACAGAGGATTACCGTACTACTTGTGATGCGTACGGTACATACCGGTACTGTAATTTTCAATGGTAATTTTCATTCATTCGTACCTACCTTATTTTGTACTCGTACTCCCCGTTTTTGCTTTCAATGCATTCCCGAAATGAATCTGTGTCCTACGAGTTTAGGTGCGAATGACGAAGAGACCAAGTAGGCCCATGTAGAATTTGTACCAAGGCAAAATGTTCAACATAACACTCATGATTAAAATTGGTCTCATGACTGATTATTTTGATCAAAATTTCCGTTTTTTCTCTCTTTATTACATGTACCATACGAGTACGAGTACTACTTCGAACCTCTATTCCGAAACTCACGAACCTCTATTGCAAAACTCACGCGTCCTCACTTCTTTGCTTCCTACTCCATCTAATTGCAACTACTTTAACAGCACTGAATAACAAATAAACATTAAAGAACTAATTGAATTACACTGTAGCGTCGCTTGTTGTTGTTGCCGTGCGGGGCGCAGCGGCAGGGGGGGGGCTTCTTCGACAACAACGATGATGTTTTTGCCCTTTGTTGTCTCGTCCTCGTTGTTGTTGCTGTTGTTCCAGCTTGTTCCTCCTAAAGGACTCGGTCAATCAATCCAAAACTTGCAGGTCTTGTTGATCTTGGTGTAAGGAAAGGATTCCCAAGTAGCAGGCGCCTCTAATGCTATGGTTAAGGAATGGGTTGGTTGAGACCACTTGGTATTGTGATGGGTGTGTTAATGGAGTTTTTTCAACTTTTTGTGATTTTCTTGACCAGAAGAATCATAAAGTCGGAAGGGGTTCCGGCGCGCGCAACCCCTGCAAATTGGGTATCTATGGAGAGCTCTAGCTCTTGCCAATTCTGGCGCGGTGATTTCTTTGGTCGAGAAGTTCCAGGTGGAGAGTAAGATCAAGAAGACTAACAGGACCCAAATCGATGGGTGTCGGAGGGGGAAGAAAAAAAAAGCTGTCTCAAAATGGTCACCCTACTTCACACCTATACTCGTACCCAGATCTACCGTATGTATTTTTTGTATTTCGGGAATGAAAATTAACATACCCAGATTTTGGCGGGCCAGCGTCTAAAATCTCATTTTTGGAATAAGGAATTCTCTTATGGACAATTATAATAGCCAAATTTGTCCCCTTGGTACGATTAAAAATGTGGGTTGTTTAAGAATACTATGTTCAGATTTTTCAGCTTTCAGCCAGCAAGTTTCAGCAACTGACTTTCAGTGGCTCAACTGATACTCCGACACTCAAACCAAAAACATAAAGTATCATTTTACTTATGTTGTTGACTATGTCACTTGAGTTGATTGTTTGCTTGTGTCTTTTAGTGCAAGACAATGACAACAACAACAACAACAACAACAACAACGACGATAACGAAGAAAGGCGCGAATAAAGGCAACAAAGAGATAGAAGAACACAAAGGATAGCCCCTCGTTGTCATTCTGAGTCCCCCTTTCTTTATCTATTCAAGTCGGGCAATGAACAGGCTCTTCTCAACTGCTGTGGTGTGATCACAAGGTCCTTGGATAGCTTCTAGGTCTATTTGAACCCATATTCGATAGTTACATGACCGATAGAGACACCAACGCTATTCACAAGCAGGAGATAGCCACCACAGGAAGAAAGCGCGAGGCAAATGCAGCTTGATGTCTTAGTCTAGTACTTCATTGGTTTTGAAAACGAGGATCCATTGCAAGATCTGTGTCAATTGCATTTGGACTGACCTATACTGTTGTGTGCATATGGTTGAAGTTCTCCAGAAAGGTTCTTTTGTTTGTATTGCAGAAGCATCCAAAGGCAATGGTTATACCTCCAACTGAAGAAGAAGTGGAGGAAAACATCACCATGATTGGTGAAAAATACCCCAGACTACATCAATGCCGCATCTGGGGTGCGGCTGGTGGACTCAAAATCAAAATTCAGCAGTCTTCAAATTGGTAGATTCAGAGTTGCTTTTACAATAGCTGGATCTGTGACACGTATGCCAACAGTGTCTTTGTCTTTGCGCCCAATGGGATAATTTGTATTTGCAGTTACAAGAACTGCCCTGGTACCTGGCATAACAGCGCAATTGCAGATCATGGTGTTCATGACAAAATAGAAGAATTGTTTGTTAAGTACCTTGCGATGATTTGTGCTGACTCTGCATTCAGGTTTTATAAAGGGATACACCACTGCCTTGTCCAAAGTTTGCAGACTGATCTGGATACCCCAGAGGCTCTTCTGTTGAATCAAGAAACAACAGTCCTTTGCCAGTTGTAACAAGAGTGGGGAATGCAGATGATTCAGGGGCAGTTTCCTTGATTGAAAGACAAACTCCTATTGGAGACATTTGGAGATCGGAAGATCATTATGAACTTGGTGATTCTTCTGTACAATTACCAAACAAGTACCATTGGTCACAATCACAATGCAGACAATGTTGTGATTTGTCTGTCCAAATGGCATGCAAGAGAACACTTTTGTTGCAAATCCCGTGCCCAAACTGACAGATTAGGTAATGACTCCCAAAGTTTCAGGTCAAGACCATGTTGGGTACATTTCATCTTGTCCATGAGAGGAAGAACATTTATAATCCAATCACCAAAAATGTATTTTCATGAGTGTCAAGTGAAAATAATTCAGAAGTTGTTTAATCAAAATGGAAGTGCTGTTTTTGGATTATTGTCAGACAAACAAGTGGGTGGGTAGTACTAGTTGTAGATGATACTGCATACAAAAAGGTACAGAGTTGGGTAATGTGCAAAATGTGTACGAAGGTAGGTACAATGTACCCATGAGAGTTTTGAGCCACTGACTGGCTACCACATTCTACAGATGAGTTGGGGATTTAAGTGCATAATGTTTGTGTAATCATAATTTCTTCTTTGAAAAAAACATGGCGCGGGAGGGGTGGCTTGCACTGGTACATGCTTTACTTATATAGAAAATAAAGGCGGCACACAAGCCAGATACATGGAAGAAGTCAGGATGCACAGCACATGTAACACACCCAAAAAACTGTACACACCCAAAAAACTGTACACACAAAACCACACAAAAAGAAACACATGCTTCTTGGTCAGCACGGTATTTCAAAAAATGATAAGCACAGAAACAACAGAGTGACAAAGAAAGGAAACGACAAGAAACACTAGTGAGTGACAATTACAACAAAAGGGAACAGCAAAACAAAGTAGCCGCAGTAGTAAGCAACAAGAGCAAAAGCAAGGGCGTAGTGGCATGAGAGGGGCAAAAGCTAGAGTAATAAACACCACTCCAACCCATGTTGCATGGTAATTATGCAGCAACAGAAACGAGTGACGAATGTTGAGCCAGCAATAACAGCAGCCTCAATGAATGCCAATTTATAACTTGAATAAATTTAGGAATTAACAGTGCATACATAATACAAAACCTACTACTCCTAGTAATTGAGAACTAAATATTGAGAATATTAGAAATATTGGAAGGACAATAATCTGTTGTGATAGGGTTTGATCAAACATAATACTACGCGTCAGATAACAATTGAGAATCGTGAAAAATTAACAGACATGATTTGCAACATACGGGAAAAAAACCGTGTTATTCTAAAAATGGTATTTTTGACCTATTTCCCATTATACCTTTTGAATGAATACAATAGACCCAATGACGGTCATTTGGGGCTTTCAGTAATCTCTTTATAGTAAGTCGTTTTTTCCTCAGTCCCAGAAGAAGCGCACTGTAGAATTTGTACGTTTTGTACTTTCTCAATTGTTATCCGACGCGTAGTAGAATTTACAATTAAAAAAAGGAATATTGGAGTCCAGCAAAAGACTTCGCAATTAGGAAAGCAGAATCTAATTGTTATTTTGTAGCATAATAATTTGGAATTAATACTCAGTCAACAATCATTGTTTATTCATGAGTAGAATTAATTGTTGCGGGTACAGGAATAATAATTTGATTCTGCTAGTGACTGATATAAATTATTTTTAATCATGATTAGAGTAATGTGCATCACGCGCACAGAAATAGTGCTGAGTTTAAAAACTACCCTGACCCTTGGTTGCAATGGACTCCAGAATTTCAGGATATTGAGAAATTTGATGTGTTGAAACCGCACACAAAATTTGCATGCGATAAATTAATTTGAACCCTGCGAAACAGTTCTTGGACGCATGCATCCAGCCAAGAGTTCCAAGTTAGGGTGTTGAATATGCCAAGTGTCATGCTCAATGGGGTAAGCGTCATTTGACCACTATTGTCAATTGCAATTCCATCGATGTAGAGAATTATAGGAATCAAAATTTTGTTTCTATCTGTGTTGCATCTCTTTTCCCAAGTATCAATCCACCATTGTCCATGATGGAGTTCATCTATATCAATTTTACCTTGTAGTTCTGGATGGCGGACCGGTAATGTTGGGTCTTGTTCAGCATGGGGGAAAGATAGATTTTCTTCCTTTACCAATGAGACATTGGTTAGTAGCAAATAAAGTGTTTTTTGGAAGGACTGGACATAGATTTGTTTACGGCTGGCAACGTCAGCACAAATTGATTTCCTATAACGCCAATCACTGAGCAGAGGTTCAAAGCCATCACCTTCATAAATGTCCTTCATGACTCTTGTCCTTGTCTGTATGAGATTTCCTTTTGTCCATGAAAATAAATTAAGCCGCTCCAATTTAGATAGCCCATTCATACATTCTTTCTCTTCAACTAAAGGTATGCTAGTATGATTCTGCATGATTTTCATTAACTTGATCTTCACCTTCAGTTCGTCTGATACATGCCCTCCAGTATTGGGTGTCATAATTGCCGTGTTCGAATCAGGAGGGGAATCATCAACAGTCATATTGTTGCCTTCTTCATTGCCACTCAAAGAGGGGGAGATTTTGCTGCCAATTCCTTCTTCGTCATCCTCATCATTAGGAGAAAAACAATTATCATCAGAAACAGAGTCATCGTCATCATTGTTTACTAATTCCTGACCAATGAAGGTATGCTCCATTGGTTCGGCAGAGGGGTTGTACATAACTTGATTGTTGAGAACCTCTGGCACTAGACCACTACTCAATGGAATGTACGGGGGTTCTTAACACCTTCTTCTTTGCACACACTCAAGTACAGTTTGTAGGCGTTTGTCAAGAGCACTCCAATAGCCCAAAATATAACAGACCACCAACACTTTCGGTTCCGGACCAACAGTGTAGCTTCTGAAATTACTACGGATCTTCCTGCCATTAAACAGGAACCAAACCCTTAAGTGCAATAGCCCGCATGGGGTGGATTCGACTTGGCGTTGGAGTTGGGATTTGAGTTGGAGTTGGAGGATTTGGGACGGAGCCCGTTATATGGTGGCAACATGTTGAGAAAATGAAATAAGTCATTCGTGCATAAGTTGTACACAAAATAGTGCTTGTCACGAAAAGAATATGATATCCTTAACCCTAAAATAGTTATTTTATTTGAGGAGTGACGAGATATTGTCTCGAAAGTAAAGGTGTGCAACGCGCGAGGTTTTTTAGTAGACACGCGAACTAAAAAGATAGGAAATTTAAAAAATAGGGTCGAGAATTTTAAAAATACCGCGCAATAGCCCGCGGGGGGTAGAGAAACAGTTCTCGGACGTAAGGGGTGTTTGATAGACCAAACTTTTCACTAGCATCCTCTTTCTTCTTTGAGCTTCTAATGAATAGGGAAGATGCAAAATCATCTACCCCAAACACCGGTTGTAATAAGAATAGCATGATTCATTGTGTGAAATATGGCTCAGAAGAACAGGTGAAACAACTACTCCTGTATTCTTTCTTCATCTTGCAGTAAACAGGGGGGGGGGGGGGTCTTCTTCTTGGTGACCTTCAATAAGCATCAGGGTTGAATGCCAGTGGCAACAATTTTGAGGCAATGCCACCTTGTTGAGGTAACATGATACATAGACCCTGCCATATTTCTGATTAATTTTTCTCCTGCCGTTTCTGTACTCAGAGAGGACTTGCTACTATGTGATGTAGTAGTATGCACTTCTTGAAGTCCTCATGTCCTACTTCCTTTTTCATTCATTTCTTTTTGATGAACCTCGTTACTAGTAGTATTAGTACTACGAAATAGTAGAAAGAGAATATCTCTTCTAAACCCCATTGTGATAGTGAGTTGCAGGTTTTCTGAAAAAGATATGTATGTAGCTTTATATTTGCAGCATTGTCAAAGGTGGCGATTGGATGCAATGTGCAGGGCTGTGCAAGACAAGAAGTGCCTTCTTGTCCCTTGTCCCTTGTCGATAGTCCTTACCGTGGGGCTTCCGTACGGTAGGTAGGTACATACCGTACCTTTTGTGTACATTCCCTTCATTCCTGTCCCGCAAGAATGATCGTTTCACGCAGATCGAAGGCACCTGCGACTTTCGCCAGGTGGAACTACGTACAAGTACGATTCCTACGCACTGCTTCCGCAGTGTGAGAATCTATCCATCAAAAATGGTACCGGGTATGTACCGTATCATCCATTTGGGTTGACGACAACAACCAACACCCAAAACCGAATCCGGGACGATCGAGGATTGAGAAACAAACACCCCCGCCGCACACAACAACGAACACGGGAAGCGCCATTGGAATTGGTCGCCAGGGAACAACAGGAGTGATCCGAGAAAAGAAAAAGGGAGTTACAACACAAATACACAGCACCTCCTTTCGGAAATGATGACGACAACACGGACAATGACGCGATCACAATCCTCGTCGGCACTGTTGTGCTGTTTGCTGGTAGCCATCGTAGTGACCGCACCTCTAGTTCGGGGAAGCATGGCAGCGCAGCGATCGTTTTGGTCGCCGAAGAAAGCAACAACGGCGGCGACCGGATTTGGCATTCGTCAACGAAACGACATTCCCGCCATGCTGCTGACCTCTCTGAGAGGGGGGAGCAGCACGGTGGAAGAAATGGCAGACGATGAGGATGAGGACACCGACGGAGCAGGAATGAGTGAAGACGAAGAGGAGGAGGAGGAGGAGGAAGAAGAATCATCTTCCAAAAGAGCCCCATCCATCGCGTCAAAAGAACCCGTCCGTTTGTTCGTATCGACCAACTGGGGGAATTCCGTGATTGATCACACCGTGGAATTGACGCCGGCGCGCACCAGAGACATGGCAGCCATCAAGAAGTCGCTCTCCAAGCAACTGCCCGGGCGGCCTCCCATTTTGGCGCTGGAAATTGTCTACGAAGGCCGCATACTGGACGACGAGACGCTCGTGGACGAACTCTTCGACGACGAAGACGACGAGGAGGAAGACGATGACGACGACGAAGTCGAGGAGGGAAACGAACCGAGCCGAAAGCTGACCCTCAATATTCTGCCACCCGTCGATCCTAAATTCGCCACAGAACTGGTACCCAAGCTGATGTATAACTCCGATGACGATGACTACTGGCATGGATTCCGGAGCAACAGTCGGAGACGGCGATTCGTTGACGACCGAGGAGTTGGTGGATGCTTATTACATGAATCAAGTAGCGATGTATCGAAATGCGCAGCTCCTTGCCGATCCCAACACACCGTCGTCACCCTTCATGCGAATGGAATTGCAAGAACAGGCCCGGGAGTTGAGGGAGAAGCTTCGATCCGAAACACCGGCCGAGGTTTGGGAAAAATGCATGAATGTATCCACAAAGAGTGGCAGTCGAACTCAAGACGAATGGAGAGGACAGAGGTATCGAAGCAGCAAAGGAGGGGTAACAACGCAGTTGAAGACAACCATTCAAACAAATCTGAACGTGGTACGTTCATAACAACACGTCACATGCGGTGTGCGATACTGGCGAAAGGACGGAATGATTTTTTCCCAGTACGAAAAAACTTTCACAGTGATGTGATTCAATTTGATTGTGAGATGGGACGAAAGTCGAACCGACTGTTTCGTACCTTGACCTGTCTGTCTCAGCTTTATTTTTCCTCTGTTGACTTTTTGAACGATGATATCTCACCAAACAAACGAAAAGAATTGGGAGGAAGCCATCAAACACTCTCTTCTGTTTTTGTTCTTGGGATACTTCGGCGGAAGGAATAGTTTTTCACGCCATCTCTTGTTGTGGGGTGCACCCCTTTCGTTTGCTTTGCAAGCACGACCGGTGAAAATGTGGTTCAAGACGATTTTTTACATGATGTCCAATCCGCCTTTGATTCTCTTGAGTTTCCTTCCGGCGCCCCAACAGGCTATCTTGAGCATGGATTTGAAAAACTCGATGGTGGCACTGTACGGCGAGGACGGTGCCAAACACATCTATGCGAGTATGCGCTCGGAAACGGAGGAAGCAGATGCAACTGCACAGACGATATCCAACGAAGAGGATTCGGACTATGAAGAATCCGAGTCGGAGGAGGAAGATGAGTATGATTCGGAGGAGGACGAGGATGAAAGTGACGAAGAATAAGTATTTGTAAAAATGAGAATTTTTTTACTCATATACTTTGCTGTAATAGTAGGATAGAAACTGTTGCTGAGTTGTACGGGAGAAGGTGAACACACACGTTTGTTCCAAGATTACCAGTCTAGTGATAACATCGCAGTTTGAAGGTGAAGTTTAGTGTGTAGTTCAAAAAAATTGTTATTATGTAAATACAATATTGTACATTGCGAAGGCTGTCCTTCATTTCAAATGCATGTGAGCGTTGAAGAAGGAAGACAGAGCGGCAACAATTTCGCTCCACAACAAGTAGCTAATACGCAACAGATCTGCTGCGTGAAGAACCCCCTAGTAATCCATCAAGTACGGAAGAAATCTCGGACACAAGTTTCCATAGATCTGTGATGGCTATCGGCATTCGTTGTTTGTGAATCGCGTTCTAATCGAAGAACTAGATCTAGTGAAGTTTCGAACGATGAGATATAACCCGCGTTCGTCCAATGACTAGCGTCACTCCTGCCTTTCACTTGTGCTTGTTGCGATTCTACGTGAAGGTTGTCTCGTGCTTCTGGTTTGGTGTCGTTATAATTCTTTTTCGCCGCCAAGGGAGAGATTGCCGTTCTCGCTGTCGTGGTGGTGGTAGAAGTTCTCAACGCTTGCACTCCGGCTAGACGATTGAGTGTTGGACGTAATGCTCTAGTCATGTTGGGTTTTGGAGAGTTATTCGAACTACGGTACGAAGTAAGTCTTATGTTTTAAGATCGGGCTGGGCAGTGAAAAAATGGGTTGAATCAGAATTTCGGATTTGCGTACGTACTACGGTAGGAGCTGGGTAGAATTTCGTACGATCAAGATCACGAGCAGTCGATCTTGGGTCAAACGACTTTTTGTCGAAAAGTATCGATGATAAAATCTACAAAGTAGATTCATAGTCTTTCATCATTAATGAGGCTTTTCGGACTGAAGGGGGGGGGTCATTTCGATACACGCACTTATGGTCTTTCAGAAACCCTTCCAGAACAAATTTGGGTGTCAAGCCAGATGTAAAAAAGGCTTTCTACGCATTTTCAAAAGTTAAACTTATCCCGGTTCAGCTTTTTCTTGTTCACAGAGTGTTGAATAGAGTTTCTTCTTGATAAATCTCAATACAATACTTTGCATCGCATCTCGTCGATTCATTCATTACGTACGGTGAGCGGACACGTAACGGATCTTTCTATGAACAAACCCCTGCAATTTGCCGGGAGATTATTAATTATTCCAGAAGGGATGCCAAAAGATCGGAAGTTTGAGAAAGGGGTTATCTTTTTCGACATAATGACACCCCGAATGAGACTTGAACCGACTTGAACCATATCCTCAGCGGTTGACGGTAAGACTCGTGACTCTTTCTACCAGTGACTCTTACCCCTGATTGGTATGACCCATGGGACCAAGATCATACCAGTATCAATTTCGATTCACAACTATGCGTCGGATAACAATTGAAACACACGAGTACCAACGCAAATCAATACAAATTAACAGAAAAGTAAGGATACTAACAGACAAGATTTGCATTGTAATGAGGTGGTTGGCATCACCAGGAAGAATTTTATCGATGATGATGAATTTGCCATGGAAGCAAAACAGCTGAATTGGTCCTTCAAGAATTCTTGGCCAATTTGCTTCAGGCAGGCGAGTCCAAACTGTTGGCAATTACGAGAAGGGGCAGAAAATGACTGTGATGCTTGCAGTAGAACCAGGGGATCCAGCAGAACTCCCTGCTGATGTGACTAGGAGCATTGCTTGGCCTCGGCAATGGGCCGACGCGAGAAGAGTAACTGGGACTACTGGTGATAGCTTTGCTTCTTTCATTGGTTTCATCTGTACTTTGATCAAAGATAATCAAAGAGTGACAGAGACCAGCATAGATGATTGGAGAGTCTTCTTGTGGGACAATTTGAGCTCTCAATACAGTCCCCATGGTCTATGAGACTGTAATGGGAAGAGTCGGCCTGACTTGATTTGCCATTCTTCCCCACCCGGCATACCAACCAAAGTATGGGCCGATTGAGCATGTGATCTGTCAGTTGCTGAATCACATGAAGACAAATGTGACAGGGGAGTTGGATCTCAATCAAATGGAACAACAGATCTTGGACTTGGCGGCAGCAATCTGCCCTTTCAATGCAATGTTTGCCCATTGAGGATACAGTGAAGGTGGTGTCTATCCCAGTGTTGAGATACCAATCAATCCAAACCTTGATCCTCCTGGTTGGGGACATCTTGCTCCTCCTGGTGCAGGATAATTGGCTAATGCTTGTACTTGGATTTTGTGCCAATCCCATGGGCAGCAAAAATATAATCCCACTTTGGATCGTCTGGATCAATCTCTGAATCCGAATCCTGTTGCTGTTGCTGTTGCTGTTGCTGTTGCCGTCGAAAAAGTGGGTCATTGAGCAGAATTTGCTCCTGAACAGAAATTGCATCTTCATCTTGGCAACAAATATCATCTCGATATCACTGAATTGCATCTTGATAATCTTGTTCCTCCTTAAGATCGGCTTCTTCCTTAGGATGTGGTAGATAGTGCAGTTTTGGAAATGACGGAATAATCCAGTAAGGAATGCGGTTGTGGTCGATTCCATGGAGAGAAAGGAGTTTATCCCACCCTGGATGAGTTGGATCATCCCTTGAATACATTTCAGAATCCAAATCCAAATCTGAATCATAATCCAGCTCTGAATCAATACAATCATCTTCTTGTTGACTTGGACTTGTTGCACTTGGAGAATTGGTTGGTGCAATCTGTTGGCTATCAATTTTGGCTTGAAGAGCTTGAAGAATCTGTACTTTGGAAAATACCATGGCCGGCTGGATTGTTGATTTGTTTGCTTAGCAAAGTGTAAAAGAATAGAAATTACAAATTAGTCAATTTGCAAATCATCGCCATGGTTGATTTGGCCAACAATTCAATTTGTTTGCGTACTGATTTCTGATAGTTTGGAGTGGACTATTGATGGAGTCGATTGTCAATTAGATTCGTTAGCAAAGTGTAGATTCCTTTTGCAAGTTGTAGAAGATAGAAATTATGGATAAGATGGCTTTTGCAAATTAGATTGCTTTTGTAGAACTACCGCGTAACTTCTGAAGAAAGGTGTTGTAAATCATGGACATTAGTCGTGTCAACGCCCGCCCCCAACTATGTATGAGCAAACTGGTGGGAATTGTACAAGTTGGTTCCCTCTTGATCGATCCCCGTGTCCATGTATTGAAAAAGTAATGGGATTAACTTCTCCCAGCGCTTGGTCCCATACCTTGTGTATAGGTAATCGTACAAGTTGGATCCCTCTTAAGAAAAAAGCAAACACCAAAACCAAACACTTCTCCAAATACAGCAGATGGATACAGTGGATACAGTGGATTCAATCAAAAATAAGAAACACTTGCTGATTTGCTCATAATTTTGAAACTTCTAAACTTCAAAAATGCGGAAGCTATGCATCTCCACCATGGCAATTCCCTACCTCCTCCATCCAAATTCATCCACCATGGCGATTCCCCATCAAAATTGATTTCCATCATGGTGATCCACTCCTCCTCCATCCAAATCAATACAGCCATGGTAAGCCTTCTTCTCTCATCCATCGAAATCAATTTCGCTCACGGTGATCTAATTGATTCTTTCCCTCTCCTCCTCTCTATTGAAATCCAAATCAATTCAACTGATGGGACTCCAAACAGTTGGTTCTGTCTTTACCAATATCATTGCGAGTCCTCACGCGAGTTGGACCCTTCTCAAGAGGTACGCAAGAACATCGGAACACCAAAACTGAACTCTACTTTGGATCAAAAATGAAAACTACTCCAAGTGGATTGCTTATCCATTTGTAATTTCGAAAATCTAAGGTTTACAATCTACATATATCCAACATCGAAGTCCAAGTTTATCCAACAATCATCTCCTACCTATTATTTTCCTTCTGAATCCGATTCGTTGAGAGTCTGATTCAAGGACTTCTGACGAACAGCAACGCTGTGTTAGTGTGTTAGTAGACGAACGATTGTACTCTACGCGTGACAATTGTGTTTGGATACTTTCGGCAACGGATAATCGGACTACAGGCGAGACTAGGGAAACGCCAGATCTCCTCTTGCTGTGACTTATTCAGATTGCAGCGAGACAGACCTTAGTATGTAGATTACAAGTAGTTGGTAGCAACTAGTGTGAATTTTGGGATATTAATCAGTTGAATGTTAAAAGTATGAGGTAAGAGAGTAATCTTGCTGGAGAGCATGATATCTCTTTTAGTGCAGTGATGAATACAGTACACTGCTAATCGTACAGCACTGTAGAATCACATGCTATCATGAGAAGCTTCCTTCTCGATTAGAAGCTTCCTTCTAATCGTGATCATTGAAACAGCTGTTACAAGAAGCTTCTTCGAACCTCCCTTTTGATCATGAGTATCGAAACACATGATTGGAAGTATCAAAAAGGCTATACCGGAACCAGGCAATTTACTTTGGTTTGGTCATGAAAACAAAAGGAATCTTGCTTCCGATCTTAAGTATTGAACTTCGATCGTGAAAACAGAAAAGAAATGGGCCTTCCCGGTCATTTTCCATAAGATATGAGCTGGATGCAGTCATCGAACATTCCAATTCGATCGTGAACGAACCTTGCTTCTGATCTTAAGTATCGAACTTCGGTCGTGAAAACAGAAAGAATGGGCCTTCCCGGTCATTTACCATAGATAGAAGAATATTCCAATCCTGTTTACAGAAAGTATGGGCCTTCCTGGTCATTCGGTCTTCGAGAAGAATATTCCAATCCTGCTTACAGAGGTGCATATGACTCAATCCTGCTTACAGAGATGTTCCAATCTTGCTTACAGAGGTGCATATGACTCGAACGGTATTATCGTACCACTCCAGCTGTAGTACTGTAAATTACGTAGAAATCTATGTAAGTTCAAGTACTGGCTTGTGGTTCCCTTACATATGTACGAAAGGAATTTAATATGCCCCATCTTCTTGAACGTGATCAAGTGTATCACATAGCTCGAAAAGAAGACCAAGTAAATTTCGTGAGTACGTATGTGGAAGCAATTTAATATGCCCCATCTTCTTGCACGTGATTAAGTGTATCACATACTTCGGAAAGAACGATCTTAGTGGAGCATCGATTCAGAGAATTGAATCGTAGCAAAAGGATTCAATCGTAGAATTGATTGCAGACAAATTCATACCAATCTAGAAATGAATCGGATCGTAGAATCGAATCGGAGGATGCGATTGATGTAGAATCGAATCGGAGGATGCGATTGATCAAATACAATCGTAACCGAAGCTTGATCGGGGAATCTAATCGATTGAGTATCAGGGATTCAATCGTAGAATTGATTGTGGTGGATCGAGCTTAGTGGAGCAATCGTAGGGTACTACATCGAAAATCGATTTGTAGATGTCAATTCGAATTGAATCGAATCGTAGAATCGAATCGGAGGATGCGATTGAATCGTGGTAGAGATCTATTGATCAAATCAGAATCGAATCGTAGTAGATCGGATTGGAGAATCGAATCGGAGGATGTGATTGATCGGATCGTAGATACCTATCTTGGAATGATCGTAGAAATCTATTATTTTCCTTCTGAATCCGATTCGTTGAGAATGTGATTGACTCGTAGTAGAGATCGATTGATCAAATTCAATCGTAACTGAGGCTGGAAGCGTAATTTGTAGAATTGATTCGAATTGAATCGTACCAATAGGATTCAATCGTAGAATTGATTACAGACAAATTCAGAAAGCGATCCGTAGGGAATAGATTTGTGGATATCATAATCGATGCTTAGGAAATCAATTGGTAGATCCACCATAATCGATTTGTGGGATATCGATTTGTAGATACCAAGCTTGGGATGATCATAGAAATCGATTGGAAGGAAACCAACTTGAAGGGAGCGTAGAATCATTTGACTGATCAAATCATACTCGTCTTGGTGTCGGAGTCTTGATTGGGGAATCAGATTGTAGCTTGAGAATCAACTCGTAGAAGCAAATCGTAGCTTGAATCGTAACAATAGGATTCAATCATAGAGTTGATTGCAGACAAATTCACAGATCAAGTACAACCGCTGTAGTATTCACAATCGTAGAGTTTGATCGATTGTTGGATACTTGGAAACAAGTCATAGAAGACGAGCGTAGCTTGAGAGATCAAATCGTAGAATCGAATCGTAGAATGCGATTGATCAAATACCGAATCGTAGAATCGAATCGGAGGATGCGATTGATCAAATACATTCATAATCGAAGCATGATCGGGGAATCTAGATACCATAATTAATTCGTAGGAAATTGTCGAAGAATTGAATCCGGTCAACGTTTCTTTGAATCCGGTCAATCGTAGAAACGTCAATCCAATCGTAGAAATCAATTGAGTGGAATCAAATCGGGGATTTGATGGAATCGAATTGGGTTGGAGGAATCCAAACATGCCCCATATCAAGCAATGTCATCGTAAACCCAATTAGCAACCAATAGAGTAGCATGTAGGTGATACAGCTTGAGCTTGATAGCATCACGATGGCGTTTGGTGATGCACACGGCAGGCAAGTCATTTGTCAGAGAATGTACCCCATAAAGAGGCTTTCGACCAGGGCAGGAGGATGTACCATGCTGTGGATAGGCATGATTTGTGCTTGGTACGATGACATGATCTGAGCTTGGAACAACATTATCCTTAGAAAATGCCCCAGATGATGGAAGTTGCAACAAAGGAATGGAAGTACGAGACTTGTGGGAAGAAAATTGCTTGGGTAATCGGTGGAATGTCACAGTAGCAGATTTAGGATGAAACGTCCATGCTGTATTAGCTGAAGGCTTAGGAGAAGGACGTGGGGAGTGACGCTTTGGAGTAGTATGAGAGGCATCACCAGGTGGAGTGTCCGGGTGGACAGTAGGAATGGTTGAAGAGATTACTCGTTTGAATCGAACTGATTCAGTGCTGGGGAAGTAAGTCCAAGTGTAGGATGGAGTACTGGTAGGAGCAGGAACGAGATCAGTATTGGGACGAGCTAACTTATGCGTTTCAGGAGATCCAAGCGGGTTCTCATTGTTGGCAATAGTAGAAATGGCAGGCGTTTCGCAAGCAGAATTAGGTGCTTGAGATGGAAAGGAAGCAGATGTTTGAGGTGTAACAGAAACATGTGCTGGAGGCGTGACGAGAACAGGTACTGGAGGCGTTACGAAAGCGGATACCGAAGATGATGCCGGTCCTGGAATCGTCGGCGTAGAAACAGGTGTTGTTGTCGTAGAGGATGCCTGTGATAGGACTGGTTTTGTCAGGCAAGGTTTAGCTTGTATGCTGGGTTGTGACGCCAGAATAGCAGCATTAGCCTTGGTTGGAACAACAGTCAGTTCATGGTGCTGGTTGCGCGCATTACAAAAGGCAAGGAAGGCATCCCGGGTGTACTGACTGTGGTCATACCAGTAACAGTCAACTTGGAGCATGATATCATTTATAAAATCAACAAATGAAGTTAATGTGTGTTGATCTTTTGCACTGGTAGAACGGGGGTCGGTCTGAACTTGGTATTTTAGTTCAGAGCCATTTTCATCAACAATATAGGTATATTCATAAATGTCACAAATGAAATGGTTCCAGGTGGTTGCTCCTGCTATAATGAGGACTTCACAAATGTGGTTGCATGCTTCTTGAGGAACATTCAGTGTTGCATTTAGGATTTCTGCAAGTTTCAAATCAAATGATGGAAACAGTAATCTGAGATCAGGGCCGTAAATGGACATAGTGAAGTGACAAAGCGACGAAAATTCGTTGGATTGAGTATTGTCTGTGTTGTCGTTGTTGTTGCAGGAGGGATATTCGATTACTTCGAAAACGATGAAAATTCGATAATCGGATCGTCGTCGTTGACCGGTGAAGTGATGGTGACAAACGTCTTGTCTGCAATAGCGATGGGAAGCCGTCGTCGTTGGTGGCGTTTTGACAATAGGTATTGTCGTCGGTCGCCTGCGAATACGTTATCACTGTCGGCGTCGGCGTTGACGTTGGCGGTGAAAAACAACGAAAATTCGTTTGTTGTAGAAACAATCGATCGATGGTAGTTTCCAAACGATGTTTGTTGTAGAAACAATCGATCGATGGTATAATTGCAGTCGGTGGATTGATAATGATGCTTAACGCAATCAAATGGGCGTCGACGGGTCCTGACAAAGTTGGTGTCACAAGGAGCATAGGCGCGGAAATATACAATCCAGGAACGTTGTTCTTGGATGGAGATATTGCTATTGGCGTGTCCAATGCAATGGGCTTCTAATAAAGACTTCGGCGTGTCCGATTGGTGTCTTTGTGTGTGATCGGATCAGAGAACTATCGAATCGATGGGTCTTCTGTCGGATTGTCGTTGACTGTTCTGATTGTTATGCAAGCTGCCTGAGAGCTTGCGACTGTTAATCTATTATTTTCCTTCTGAATCCGATTCGTTGAGAGTCTGATTCAAGGACTTCTGACGAACAGCAACGCTGTGTTAGTGTGTTAGTAGACGAACGATTGTACTCTACGCGTGACAATTGTGTTTGGATACTTTCGGCAACGGATAATCGGACTACAGGCGAGACTAGGGAAACGCCAGATCTCCTCTTGCTGTGACTTATTCAGATTGCAGCGAGACAGACCTTAGTATGTAGATTACAAGTAGTTGGTAGCAACTAGTGTGAATTTTGGGATATTAATCAGTTGAATGTTAAAAGTATGAGGTAAGAGAGTAATCTTGCTGGAGAGCATGATATCTCTTTTAGTGCAGTGATGAATACAGTACACTGCTAATCGTACAGCACTGTAGAATCACATGCTATCATGAGAAGCTTCCTTCTCGATTAGAAGCTTCCTTCTAATCGTGATCATTGAAACAGCTGTTACAAGAAGCTTCTTCGAACCTCCCTTTTGATCATGAGTATCGAAACACATGATTGGAAGTATCAAAAAGGCTATACCGGAACCAGGCAATTTACTTTGGTTTGGTCATGAAAACAAAAGGAATCTTGCTTCCGATCTTAAGTATTGAACTTCGATCGTGAAAACAGAAAAGAAATGGGCCTTCCCGGTCATTTTCCATAAGATATGAGCTGGATGCAGTCATCGAACATTCCAATTCGATCGTGAACGAACCTTGCTTCTGATCTTAAGTATCGAACTTCGGTCGTGAAAACAGAAAGAATGGGCCTTCCCGGTCATTTACCATAGATAGAAGAATATTCCAATCCTGTTTACAGAAAGTATGGGCCTTCCTGGTCATTCGGTCTTCGAGAAGAATATTCCAATCCTGCTTACAGAGGTGCATATGACTCAATCCTGCTTACAGAGATGTTCCAATCTTGCTTACAGAGGTGCATATGACTCGAACGGTATTATCGTACCACTCCAGCTGTAGTACTGTAAATTACGTAGAAATCTACGTAAGTTCAAGTACTGGCTTGTGGTTCCCTTACATATGTACGAAAGGAATTTAATACTACCACCATCAATTCCAATCCAACCATGATGACCCCTTCACTCGTCTCTCTCCTTGTCAGCAATCTTATTTTGCTTGCCTCGTTGTACTACAGCATTGCAACAGCCTTCTACATCATCACCCCTCTGACAAGAGAGCTCCACTCTTTTCTTCAAGACGCAAGCAACCTTGGAGTCTTCTGGATTGGTAAGATTTTCTGCCATGAGGTCAAGGACGTCACATGTCCCTGGTGTTTTGTTCTCATTGCAGGACCTATCGAATGTTTTTGTCTTTACATCCCCAACAAACTGTGGCGTGTGTTTGATCTCTTTTACTGAAGTGACAGAAGGAGAACCCATCAAGGTTCTAGGTTGCTGGTTGGAGTTGTTGGTCTCTCCATTGATTGTGATTGGCTGGAACAAGGAAGCTGCTCTAGTGTCGATTGGCGTTTCAGCTAGTGGAAGGAGAGGCTTTTTCCTGGAGTGATTGGTGAGGAAACAACTGTCACCCATACCCGGGATACCCGCCATGAGTCTGTTTTGATGGAACCAAGTGCCATTTCATGGTATTGTCGTCTTCTCCTTGTGTTTGTCTCTGAGCTGGTTGATGTTCTTACCATCAATGGTCTTTTTAAATGGGACCCATTACTTCCTTGATTGTTTTCTGGAACTTTGCAGATCCAAGATGGGGGCTGCTGGCCATTTGGAAGAAGACAGAGGAGCAGGCATTGCAAGTGATATCTTGCTTGTTTGCTGTTCTATCCTACAAGAACTCAGCACGAGTTGCTTCAGCAATTGAATCATGGATCATTGACACGAATCATGGCATGATCTTTGGAGCAGTGTCTCCTTCCAACTCCTTTGGATCTACCCCGCAAGCAATCGCAGGCCAAGTTGATTCAGTGAATACCACATTGCACTGACAGTTGCAGATCAGACAACTACAGCCTTTACCACCTGCACTCAAGAGCTCTACCCCCGTTTGATATTTGGACCGGCACCTCACACAGTTTCATCCCTTATCCGCCATCATACAATGCTACTTGTGGCAATAACAAGCAAATATCCGCTCCTTGTATTTGGCTCTTCTTGGCTTGGGCCAAGACTCTCAAATCAAGGCTACCAATCAATTGAATTGGCTCATTTTGTCCTCATGGCCATTGTCAACCTTGTGGTTGTATATGTAGCAATGGGTTCTGTGGTATCAAGTTGCATAACCAACATGTGACCACATTTTGGACAAGGAAAGGTATGTCCCTTTGTAATATCATATTCAACAAGATCTTGAGGCCTGTTACCCTTGGAACTCACAACTGACTTGGCTTTCTTCTGTTTTATTTGTCTTGTTTTTGCTGCCACAGCCTCCATTTGCTCAATGTCTTGGTCAATTGCACCATCAAATTCTTCTCTATTTGGTCCAAGTACTTGATGGTTTGGGTCTGGACGGTAGAAACAGAAGCAGAAGCAGAGTGATTATTCCCAGAGCTAGTTCAGCGGGTAGTACAAAACGCCGCTAGCTCCTTCTTGTAAGCCTTGTACCAGAAGTGGATTGATACAAGGATTGGGACCATGAATTTGGTGTTCCAGTTCTGTCATTGCTGAGATACATTGGATCCAGAGTTAATAGCTTTGGTTTGGAGCTTTATGAGGGCCGAGCTGTGCTTGTTGCGGTAGAGATCAGATAGGCTGAGTCCTTTGAAGTTCACCAGGAATGTGGTTTTGTTGGCCCTTGTATATGGAGATTTCGAGGAGCCTTGTTTGGAGCTTTGTTGGTTGGAAGACCCTTGTCGTTTGGAGGGTTTTTTATGCTGTCATTGTCATCATCGTCAGAGGGGGAGCTAAAATCAGGGTTGTTGTTTTGGTGGCTGAAAAGAGCACTTCTGGATCCTTCTGGGCTGAAGGCTTCCTATCATCATCAGATAGGAGGGTTTGGCTGATGTTGTTGTCAACAGCATCAGAGTCGACATTGTTGTTGGGGATATCCATGGTTTTAGAGGTTGGTTTTGATTTCAATTGCAGGTACTTTTGGAGGTCCAAATATTCTAAGATGATTGTCATGCTCATCCAATGGATTGATCAATCAGTTGATTATGAGGTAGGCACCAAATTTACTGCATTGCTACAAGTCGCCCCCCCCCCCCCCCCCCCCCCCCACCACCACCACCATCAACAGCAGCACCAACAAAAGACCATGCCCATCCAAGACAGTGGCAATATAATTATTTAGTAAGCGAGACGCTATCAATTGATCATGTTAAGAAAGAAAGAATGCTTCTTGTTGTCGGAAGAAGAAGGTGTTGAGAAGCAAAATACCATGTTCTTCTAAAAATGGTGTTTTTCAATCTATTTCCCGTGATACCTTTTGAATGAATACTACTACACTACAGCCAATGTTGGTGATTTGGGGTTGACAGTAATCTCTTTATAGTAAGTCATTTTTTTCTTAGCGAGTCAGTCATTATGTTGGGAATCTTGTCAGTTAATATCTGTTATTTTCTGTTAATATGTGTTAATTTGCATTGGTACTTGTACAATGTTGCACAAATGCAACCCGGGTTGCATTTAACCTGGGCTAGTACAACTGGCTACATGACTCTACATAGGCACTAGTATCATGTTTGGTACCCCGCCATCTGTCAAGGTACACATTTTCTTGGTACTACAAAGAGTAGAGTACAGGTTGCATTTTTAATTTTAGCAAAGTTGCACTATTGGTTGATTTGTAGCTCACTTGGATTAGCCAAACGCTCACTCTTTTTGATCGATCTAATTGCAAACCAATCAATTTAATCAATTCAATTCAATTCAAGCAAGCAACAAGCAACAAGCAACAAGCAACAAGCAACAAGCCAACATGCCCCCTCAGCTGAGCATGGATCCAAAGAACATTCAGGCAAGGGAACGAGCCCACAAACGTCATGCTCGGGCACAAGCAGCAGCAGCTTTAGCTGACATGGATCCTGCAGCAGCATCACGACCAAGGGAGGAGGCGCGGGCTGTGCAGCAAGCAAAGGACCTTGCAACAATCCGGTGTACGCGAGCTGTCATGCAAAGAGCTGAAACAGCTGCAGCAGCAGCAAAAGATGATTCAGATGACAATGAACTGGAACCTCCAGAGGAGGAGGAGGAGGCCAAGGAAGACGTCCAGATGGAGGAGGACGAGGAGGATGAAGATAATGGCCTAGGTGAGCTAGCTGCCTTAGCCTTAGCTTCTGCTGATGATGACGATGAAGTCCTAGATGACGCGGACGGCGACTCTGACAGCAATGAAGTCCTAGATGATGCCCCTGCCCCAGCACCAACAAGAGCGTCGCATAGCTCAGGGCCTTTCACCCATGAAGAGTTTGCTCAGATGCTTGAGCTCACTGCCATTGGAGACAGCCTGGAATGTCTCCGGCACATGATGATGCTGCAAGAAGTCCAGCTGCACTTGATTGCAAAGATGGGATGACATCTCACACACAAAGAAGGCAAACTTGCAGGTTAGTAGAACATACGCTAGCTATCTTACAATTCAGATGAGGTGGTCAAAGTACGTGCATGATGCGGGGGATTGCCCATTGCAACTGCTCATGGGAGCTATGGATCACAGGTACTTTGTACTGATTGGGCTTGCTATCTACCTGGAGGCATGGCTTGGTAGTGGTGCTGGCTGTTTGAGCCAATTACTGTTTTCTGGAGGTGATACTGACTACAGATCTCCAGTGAAGGCTCAGAACAAGGAGGCGGACAGGTGCAAGTCGGCATACCAAAAATCTCTTAAGGCTATCATTGAAGGGGATCAGTTTAGACCCCTTGGAAAATAGCAAAGGCTAGGAACTCATTCAGTTAAGAAGCGGGCTACAACTATGGCTACTAGGAGAGGAGGCACTACTCGAGATGATGCTAACTACAGGACTAGATGGAAGACTAAGAGTATGCAAGATTGGTACTTGGATGTGCAGTTGGACTGGCCGGATATCAATGCTGGTAGCAAGCTTTCCCATAGGGGGATTTGCTTGTAGAAGGAGAAGTATGCCAGTGGACTGACAGATGACCGGCTCTGTGCTTCAGTGGCTCCTGCCATTTGGGGAGCGTCTGGGGATGATATTGCTGCTATCCTAGCAAAGCCCTTGCTTTGCTGGGCTTGCTTTGATACTGCTGCCACGGGCTATATCCCCCTTTGACTGAAGCAATAGATCGTTTGCAGATATGAGTTGCTGCAAGGCCGACTTGAGGATGGGGTGAATCCTATTTGTAGAGCTGAAGTGATTGCTTCCAACATTGATGGAATTGTGTGGCTCGACGAGATCCCTGAGGGTGAAGAAGGAGATGGTAGAGGGGTGTTTGGTATAGAGGGACAGCAGTGGAGGAATGCTATCTATGCCAAGCTATCCACTACTCAAACCAATGTAGCAGAGATGAGGAACCATCAGATCTCAGAGCTTGCTGAGCTTAAAAGGCAGATTTAGATCCTTACCCAAATCATTTGCGGGATCATGGTAATGTCACCAGGTTGAAGAGTAGGAGGAGGAGTACTAGGAGCAAGGCCATCTGCAAATCCCCGGCAAGGGGGTCCTGTGGTAGAAAGGCCAGCACTCCTGCATGATAGACCACAAACCATCCAAGCCTTGTGGGATGAGTACCAAAATGGAATAGGAGGGAGGAAGCCAGCAAGGGAGTTCACTGCTGTGGAGCGAGGCCAAGTGAAGTACAAGTAGCAGACTGTTTCAAAGTTCAAGTTCTCATGTACCGGCTGTAGGATATGATCAATCGTATCGGTCTCTAATACTTAACTGTATTAGCAATTGTTAGATGTTACATGTAACCGACGGATGGATGGACAATTTCTGTTGTGATGAGAACCAAAAATATTTCTGTGTCTGTATTTTGGCATGTTGTTTGCAGTGATCTGACTTGGGATTTTCTTTGATTCACATCCCAGCAGGCTTTGTGCCTTGATTGGTTGATTGATGAATCGATCGGATCGATCGACAGACATCATGTAACACCGATGAACAATTTCTGTCATGATATGGTGAATCAAAATTATTTCTGTTTCTGTATTTTGGCATGTTATTTGCAGCGATCTGACTTGGAATTTTCTTTGACGCACATCATTCCAGTGGGCTTTGTACCTCGATGGATTGATCCGTCGATTGATCGATTGATCGTATGGGTCTCTAGTAACTGTGACGTATATTAGTACTACTAGTAGTACTAGCGATTAGATGTTACATGTAGTAATCGATGGACAACTTCAATCGTGATATGAACCAACATTATTTCTGTGCCTGTATTTTGGCGTGTTATTTGCAGTGATCGGACTTGGAAGTTTTTATTAGGCACATCCCAGCGGACTTTGTGCCTCGCTGTACCCTACCGGTAGCATGATCTCTCTCGCTGAATATTTGCGCGCGCCTAATGTACCTACGTAGAGTTATACACGATTTTTGTACTGTTGTATTTTGGGTTGTACCGAAATATTAAAAGAGTGAGACTTGTTATCCGAAGCGTCTCTTACCGGTATCGTACCGGTACGTACAGTATGACTATGATATCCAAAGGGATGCCGCGTGTCAATTTGTTCAATCCACGAATGATCTTCGATTTCATTCATTTTTCCGTTCACATTCTCTTCGATCTTGTTGAATCTTGTCGTCAATGAATGTAAAGCCTTGATATGAGATGCGGTTCGACTTCGCAAAAATCGCTATTGAAGAGTTGCATGCAGGAGTCCCACCTAACAAGTGGCAATGACAATGGCAATGGCGACGGCAATGGCCAGCGAGGAAGAGAAAGAGAAAGAGCGGATAGAATGTCTCGTGCAGCAGGGATTCACGCCGTCTCTGGCTCGGAATGTTCTATTGGCGAGATCCCGAGAGAGCTTGCCGCTGACCATCTGGATTTGTGACAATTCCACGTCGATGAATGCCTCCGACGGACGGCGCTTGGTGAGCACTAAATCGCAGGACGACGTACGCGTCGAATCGTGTACCAGGTGGGAGGAACTGAGAGAAACAATCACGTATCACGGACAACTGGCGGCACTCCTGGAAGCCCCGACGAAATTCGTCTTTTTGAACAGGCCCGTGGATGAGAACAGAAACGAATATCCCGGGGAAATGAGCATTGCGGAACGAGGATCGGAATGGATCGAGGACGACATGGAATATTTCGTGGACAACGTCTCTCGCATAGTCCCCCTGGGCGTCACTCCGCTGACGTATCACTTGCGCCGAGTCTACCAATCCCTGCAATACATGGAAACCAAGATTGTGCTGGTATTGGCAACCGATGGCAGGCCCACCGATGGCTCCGGCTTTGTGTCGCCCTCCGTCGATCGAGAGTTCGAAGCGGCTCTCCGGCAGGTCCAGTCGAAGGCCTGGATCGTGGTTCGGTTGTCACGAACGATGATTCGATCCTGCAATACTACCAGCGCCTGGACGAGCACATGGAATTGTCGCTCGAGGTCCTGGACGATTACACGGACGAAGCCAAGGAAGTCCAAGCACACAACCCGTGGCTGACATACAGCCTCGGTTTGCACCGGTGTCGCGAGATGGGAATGAGCTGCCACGGCGTGTTTCGATTTCTGGACTGGTTGGACGAGCGGCCCCTGACGCGGGACGAAATCGGTGCGGTGCTGCGCGGAACCTTTGGTCTGATCGGCGACGGAGGGGACATAGGGTCGTCGTCGTCGTATGAGTCGTTTGAGTCGGACAACGATTGGAATGCCTTTTGCGACGCGGTAAAACGAGATCAAGAACGGCTTGTCGCTCGGTCGATCGGCGAGAAAGGGTTCGAGCTCCGGGTTTTTTTTCCGTGGAATCCAATACGGAAACGGACGACACACTGGATCGATATATGGAGGCTCAAACGACATGGGTGCAAGTCACGTGTGGGCTTGTATTCGTTGGTATGGATTATTCTCGTTGCCGCAATTGCGATTTATCTCAAATCGCTGAGCTGAGCCGAGCCGAGCCGAGCCGACGCGTAGATTGATATGATATTGCCGATCGCTAGCTAGGGTAGTGATTTGTGATAAAAAGTTTTTCGGGAGTTCTCCTATCGATGGCGCTGTACCGTATGTATAGCAATATGTTGTACTTCGTAATACTCTATGTGTTTTCCAATACAATACACATAAATAATATTACAAGTAGAAGTATATTATACCAGATCAAAATCATCATTAGCTTTCAACGTACAAACTACGTCTACGTGTACGTCGCTCCACCAATATATCGTATGCCGTTGTATAGCCGAGAAAGCGTCGTGCGTTGCACGATGGTCGAGGTTCTATCTAGCCGTGTTTGCCCATCGATACGTCCTCGCCTTCGCCTTCGCCTTCGTCTTCGGACGACGACGATACATCGATCGGTTCGAATTTGGGAATTACCTTTCGCATCGGTTTGAGCGCCAGCGCCGGTGGGGGCATCGTTGGATCCCATTTCCGGTTCAGCCATTCCTCCAGTTCTTCTTCGTTTCGGTGGTTCGACGACGACGGACCCGACGACGACGACGACCCGGCGGCCACGGGATGTTCCGTTGGTCCCGTGTGGTGGTTGGGCGGTGGTTGTTGTCGTTCCAGGACGTCCGCCAATACCAACAGCTTGTCGGTAAAGACGTCGAAATTCCGGTTTTCGTTGCGCTTTTCGGTCAGTGCATCGTGGGGGTGCTTGGGCTGGCCGTTTTGGTGGCCGTGGAAGCGACCGCGCGGGGGATGGGACCGGTGTGGCTGCCGCCGCTGTCGTTTTTGCTTCCGGTGGTAGGATTTGTGCGCTCGCTCGGACTTCACCACGGAGGCAATCATGTCGCGGAGACCGCCGTCTTGCAGTTCCGTTCGCAACCAAATCGAGTTTCGAACCGCCACCCTCATGTCGTCTGTGATCCTCCAGCCGTCTTCCAGGGACGAATCGTCGTCGTCAGTGTCGCTGGAATCGTTACCCGCGTCGGCATCGGCGTCGGCATCGGCATCGAGGGGATTCGGAATATTTGTTGGGACCGGCGGTTCGCTCGCGGTTGTTGGCGTCGTTTTGGCTGTTGCTGTTGCTGTTGCCGTTGCCGTTGCCGTTGCGGTGTCACCCAGGATGTTGGTCGTCGATCCCGCAGCTCCACCCACTGCATTGGTTCCGGGACACGACGTCTTGTGTTCTCGACAGCACGCGACGCTGCAATAGGAAGCGCGGCATTTTGGACACTTGTACTTGGGTGGTTCGCCGTCGTCTTTGGCGATCTTGCAGACACTGCACACTTTCGGTGCCGCCGGTTCCGCGTGATTCTCGTTCTGCTGCTGCTGCTGCTGCTGCTGCTGCTGATTCCTTCCGCGCCGACGACGTTTGTTGCTGCTGTTGTTGTTGTTGTTGTTGTTGTTGCTACTGCTGCTGCCTCTGATATTCTTGTGGTTGTTGTTGTTGTTGTTGCTGTTGCTGCTGCTGCTGCTGCTGCTGCTGCTGTTGATTGTTTGCTGTGATGGGGGGATCGTGTTGGCGGTAGAGGAGTTTGGCGGTGGTACTGGTGATGGTACTGGCACTGCTACTGTTACTGGTGCCAACAATGGCGCTGCCATTGCTCCTCCGCTGTTCACAGGAGATGCGCTACCGACATTCGTGCTTGCCATGCTGTTTGTTTTCTTCTATGCTACAACCTAAAGCGGCGCGATCGTGTGTTATGCTTGTGCTTGTCAATATCTATTCGTTCGTTGCTGTTGCTGTTGACTCCCTTGCGGTAGTGTTTCTTGCGATCCTTTTGCACTCCACGTACATATAGTCTTGTCTGGATATTGCAAACAGCAAGAAGAAGGTCGGTGGCGGCGTTTTTAGATTGTGTATCGATGGATGGATGGATGGATGGATGGATATATGGCTTTTTTTATTTTGGCGTTCGATTCGATTCCGGTCGACTGGAGCTGTTGCGGTTGACGACGGTAAAATCATTGATCGAATTTGATCATTCCTACGAACCGTAATTAATTTTTGGGACTCTAGTTTTTTGATTGATTCCGCGATCCAAAAAGATAGAAAATACGGTTCGTACCGTACTCGTACGAGTACGTACTAAGTACGAGTAAGTCTTACGAGTACTCGCAATCAAAACATTGAACATCGTTTTTCCATTCCTGTTGTGCAGTGATTGATTGGTCGTGTCGTTATCCATCTTCTTCGGTCTTGTTGTTGTCGTATTAATCTAGTACGAAGTAGAAGGTAACCTTACTATATGGGACAGGGGTCAACTTTACACTTTCAAAAGGTACATCCGTACACTTTTGAAAATTAGGTATTATGGTACGATCAATATATATAGAGAGTATGAACACAAAAATATCAATGGCATCCCCAGCGCGGAGCGCAGTGCCCTACTAGTGCCCTATTTACATAAGCCCCAACACCCTAATACTGCCCTCATTTTATAAGCCCCAACCCCCAACCCCTGCCCCAGTACAGTGTTGACCAGAGCAACGCGACCCCAACCAAGTTGGCTTGGTTATATACTGGGTTCACCATAAAGGGTGGAGGTCAGGGTGGAGGTCAGGGTGGAGGTCGGGGTGGCGGATGGGTTAGTGGCTGAGCAAATGAGGTCACAGGATCGAATTGTACATATGATTATACCTTTCGTTGGTATTGTTGTAGTTGAAAAGTGTATGGCAAAAGTGTATGAATGAACCAAAAAAAGTGTGAGATTGACCCGGTACCTACTATATGTAATCACCCCTCCTCCGTTTTGGTTGGCAAGACTCATCCCTCTCTAAAGAAAAATTCGAGGCGCAAAATTTCGGCTTTTTTTCACACACAAATTCGTGCTTTAAGCAAGTCACTCTACTCTGCGCTCAGTTCACCGTGTTGTATGTGTCAAAGATTACTAAAGTAATTTTTTGAGATTTGCACACACAACTTCGTGTGTTGAACCCCCTTGCACACAGTACACCATGCTGTATCTGTAAAAAATTACTAAAGTAATCTTTGGAGATTTACACACGCAACTCCGTGTGTTGAGCAAAACTCCCTATATATTCCAGCCGTTCTTACCGGTCATAATTATTTTTAAGCTATTTACCATAAGCAGCTCAGTGTTTTTAAGCGTTTCTCAAAAACCATCCCCGGGTGTTGCGTTATATATAAGGCAAAGAGGGAACAAACGCGCAGGATTTGCAGCTGTAGCAGCAGCAGCATGAGTGATTTCATTTTGTTTCCTTCTCATTTTGTGTACAATCATGTAGAATCTCTACTACAAACTTTAATTATTGCTGTTTTTCCATCGTGGTAATTCATAGTTTCATAATCGACCACTTTGTAACAGCAAATCCTAACTTCCCTCTCCCCCGGCCATGGGAATAGACCCTTTACAATGCTGCTTCCTTTCCTATTACAACAACAACAAACCCATCATACTATCACACTGTAAGCCGTTGCCGCCGGTCCATTGTTTGCTTGGGGGGGAAGATGTTCAGGCTGTTTTCATTTGATTCGGCGGCGCCGTCATCGATGTCATTTTGTATTCATTCTCTCACGACGCTGCTTCTTTTTCCTTTCTTTGACCATGGGAATACTAGTTCTTTCCAGCAACCACCATCATGGTTCGAACCATTCCACACCGGAATAGTACCAAGGTTGCTCCTGCTCCGCGGACTCGGTCTAGTAGTGCTCCAGGTAAAGATCTTTCTTCTCGGACTCGGTCGTCTACTACGAATGCTGCAACAGCAACAACAACAACCCATCGTCCGTCTGTAGCAGCCACGAGTTCTTCATTGACCAACCCCTACAAGAAGAAGTACCCCCCTCGTCCCTCCGCCTCTCCAACCACCACTCCTGTTGGAAAGAGGAAAAAGCGAGCCTGGCGGACCCTTCCTCTTTCTGCCCCGGTTCTTGCTCCTCCAACAATCCGGGCGGCGGTTGCTCCTTCAATTCCACCAGCAGCGCCGGTTGCTCCTTTCAGACCAGATCCGCCGGTTGCTGCTGCTGCCGCTCCTACGATTATGGTTGCTGCTAGTACTATTCCTATTATTCGGCCCGCTGCTGCTTCACCTTCAATTCTGGCTGCCGGTGCTCCTCCTCCTTCTCCTCCTCCTCTATTGATTGAGGCTTCTGCTGCTTCTGCCGTTGCTCCTCCTTTGATTCCGGCTGCCGCCGCTGCTCCTCCTCCTTCAATTCCGGATCCGGTTGCTCCAGCAGTTCCTCCTTCGATCGCGCCGGTTCATTCTTTGGTGGCGCCAGCTTCTTCATCTCCTTTGATATTGGCGACCAACGTGGCTGTTCCTACTGTATCATACGATGAAGAAGAGGAAGAGAGTGATGGAGAGGTGGACACTGCTGCGACTGCTGCTGCTGCTGGTGTTACTGTTACAGAGTTTCATATACCTTCTGTAACAGCTCCAGCGATTCCAACACTCTCTGTTGACTCTGACTGTGACTTCCGCGAAGCTGCAATAGCCGCTGCTGAAGGCAATTTCTCGCTTGGAGCCATTCTACATTCACTTAAGCAGAACCCCACAGCTCTGGGAACCACCACCGAGAGGATCAAGGCACTTACCTTCAATACTACAAGACACGAGAGGAGCAAGAACAGTTTGGAGTTTGCCTTCTTCAAATCACTCGCGGCTCATCCGGAGGCTGCCCCACTTGTTGATTATATTCCGGATCCTGAAGCACCGTTGATGAAAACCCGCCGTTTCTATGTTCTAACAAGGGCTCCTATTGCTCCCAACAAGAGAGCACTTGTCAACTGGTGCATGCTGATTCACTCGTTGGATTTTTACCAGGTGAAATATAGGGGACACGACCTTTCCAAGGATCCAAGGCTTTTTGCTCAAGCACAGTATCAGTCGGGTGTCCTCTCTATGAAGTTCAGGTGTCTTTTTGCTACCTTCCGGAAGAACGGAATCACCTACTCGCAGACCCAAGATTTCAACGAGGCTGGAGGATTCCAAGCCTACTGGAAGAATGTCTTCAAAATTGCAAAAACCTACAAGGCCGACTACGGCACCTGTCCAAACAAGGCTCGGTTTGATGAATGGAACAAAGCTATCAACGATCCAAGCAATCCGTTGGATCCGTTCAACAACCTTGAACACTTTGTTTGGTGTGCGATGGAGAACATCATGACCAAATGGGCTCTTTGCGGTTGTCTTGAGCCAAGTTCTATTGTCAAGGAAGACTTCGAAACCGGTGTGTTCACTGAGGGGGAGTTTGTTGGGATTCAATACATACGACTCAAGCCAAACTACAACGGACAGAAGAAAAGGAGTCTTTCCCTCAAGAATCCCGTGCTGGATGATCGTAATACCAAGAAAACTACTCTTCCATGTCCATACAGTGGGGATCCTATGTCTACATATCAAACTACCATCAAGTTACTCTCGCTTGTCCCTGATAACTGTGAAGGCGTCAACCGGATCTTTCGAAAGTCGGCTTCAAAGAAACAACTAGAGGCGAGTGTCGTTTGTTGGGTTTTTGCGTGTCCCGTCTTTGTTTTTTGCATATCTAACCATGATCTCGCGCTGTTTTTTACTCCGTCTTTGCAGATCTGGAAGAAACAGGGCCGTCCTTGGCGGTTGAATCCTAGCGCTAATCAGGTGATTGGAAAGAACCGTATCAACGAAATCTTGGTTCTAATTGCAAAATGGAGTGGATATGAGAACGCGGAGCGCTGTACTGCCCATGGCAAAAGACACGAGTCTATCTCCAAGGTCGCAAATGCTGGTGTTTCTGCTTCTCTTGTCAAGGGTCTTGGAGGGCATGCTCATCTGAATACTACTACCAATTACATCCTCCCTGATCAGCAGGCTGTTGATGCTGCTGTTCGCGCAAAGCATGGATCCCCTTCCAAGATTCGCGTGCCGCTTTCAGCTCCCGCGCACGCTCTACCTCCCACTTCTGCGCCGCCGCCATCGCCATTGCCGTCGCCTGCACCACCATCTCCAGCTTCTTCTGCAGAAGAATCCCAAGATCCTACTCTGCCTGTGGACGATTCCCCCGCGGTATCTGTCCAGCATTCATTTGGTGACCACTCCAACGATTCTGTTCCTTCAGATTGTGCTGCTGGCAATTTGGGGTTGATGACCCAGACCTTTGAAGTCCCCAATGAATCTCCCCCTCCAATGCCCTCCAATATTTCTTTCACTACAGGCGATGAGCCTTCTCCAGTTCCTTTGCCATTCACCAATCGCCGTCGTGATTACCACAATGAAGTGATACCTCGCTCAACGGCAAGGCCCAAGACCCACTACAAAGGTCGCGGTATGTTTGCCAAGGATCGTCCGCAATATGAGGATCATCACCATTGCAAGCCTCGCTACAATCATCCTCCCGCGGACCGTTTCGAGGACCATGCCGGCAGTCGATACGACAACGAGCATTGTTACAAAGAGCCTCCGCGCCCCCCTCATACTCAGTCTTACGAGCCGCAATACGAGCGCGTGGCTCGTCAAGAACCTCGACGGCTCTCTTTTGGTGAAACTCCGTCCTACAAGCCGCGATACGAGGAACGCAAGCCTCCACCGCGTTACGAGGAAAGCAAGCCACCACCGCGCTACAAGGAACGCAAGCCTCCACCGCGTTACGCAGAACGGAAGCCACCACCACCGCGATATGAGGAACGCAAGCCGCCACCGCGTTGTCATTCATACGAGCAACGCAAGCCGCCCCCGCGTCGTCATTCTTACGAGCCCCGATACGAGGAGCGAAAACCACCGCCGTGTCCCCCTTCTACCAGTACGCCGTCCTACGAGCAGCGCCCGTCTCTTGCTGAAAGAGGCTCTCGACAACGTTCTCCCCCTCATCAAGACCAGCGTCGTGTTTCTTTTGGTACCAATCGCTATTACCAAATGGAGGATTATGGTGCATGGGGTCCTGCTCCAGTGGAAGTGTTTTCATACAGCACACATCGTCCTCGTTACGGAAGGGAATTTTTTCAATCCGATGACCCCGAAGTGCAAATTACGGAGGTTCACCGCCCGAGTGCTTGGAAAGATGTGGAGCTGCCTGAATGGGGATCGCAAATTCGTTGGTAGCAAGTACGCGTTTTTTTGGTGTTTCTACTGCGTTCAAGTGCAAAATTGCCTGTTTTGTGGCCATTTTGGGCCAAAAAGCCTCAATATTTACCACAGTTTGCTCTCTGGCAAGAAATTGGTCTACAGACTAATTCTAGAGTTTTTTTTTTGGAATATACCCTGGTCCCTACTTTGTTGTGTATTAGTGTGTTCTGGGAGTATCAAAAAGAGTGCTAGGTGAAGAGTGCCCAGAATACGAGTGGAAATCACGACCGTACTACCGTACTAGCTACAGAGGCGCCGAGTAACACTACTACTAGAAAATCATGTACCACTTCTACTCATATTATGTACCACTCATACGGAGTATTTCGTAAATTACCAAAGTATCATCCCATTATCAGAGCAGAAAACCCTACTAGTATTTGTGTAGGAATTCTACGGCATATTTTTGAAATTACTTTAGTATCATGCCATTGTCAGAGCAGAAAACACTACTAGAAATCGTGTAGCCATTCTACGGCAAATTTTCGAAATTACTAAAGTATCATGCCATTGTCGGAGCAGAAAACACTACTAGAAATTGTGTAGCAATTCTACGGCATATTTTTGAAATTACTAAAGTAACACCCCCTCCCCGCACCTTTTTGGCGCCCGTTGAGTCTGTTTTAAACTCGCGAGTCCCTTTTTTTAATTTTACTTAGGCATCGATTTTGCAAGTGCGCGTGCTCTCCCGTGCGAGCCATGGTATTACTAACGTAACACCATGGCTCGTACGGGAGAGCACGTGTACTCGCAAAATCGATGCCTAAGTAAGAAAAAATGAAAGGGACTCACAGGGTTAAAACAGACTGAATGGGCGCGAAAAAGGTGCAAAGGAGGGGATGGTACTTTGGTAACTTTGGTAGTACTTTAGTAATTTGCAAAATATGCCGTAGAACTGCTACACGATTTCTAGTAGTGTTTTCTGCTCTGACAATGGCATGGTACTAAAGTAATTTGCAAAATTCACCGTAGGAATTGGTACGTGATTTCTAGTAGTGTTTTCTGCTCTGATAATGGCATGATACTTATGTAAATAGCAAAAATAGGTGCCGGATACATGATTTCGCGTATTAATTTTCTAAAATCCTCCGTACTAGTAGAGAATTTTCTGTCGTATTCTGAGCACTATTCACCTACTCTACCGTAGCACTCTTTTCGATACTCCCAGAACAAACTAATACACAGCAGACTAGGGACCAGAGTATATGCAAAGAAAAAGAGCTAGAATTAGTCTGTAGATCCTATTTCTTGCTAGAAAGCAAGTCATGATGAATATTGAGGATGTTGGGGCCAAAATCAGAGCTTGTAGCTCGTGCGCTTGTAGTTTGGATGCCAGAGCAAGAAATGTGGACGTCCCGTAGTAAACGAAGCAGCGCTTGTACTACCGGTACTAGTTCTTGTCCGGATGCCCTGGATACACCAGTCCCCTAGACTGACGGACGCGGTGAATACACTAGTCCCCTAGATCAGAGCAGCGTAGTGCTTGTAGTTCGGATGCCGGGGGGAGAGTAGCAGCAACAGCACGTAGTTCCTCGCACGCCGTGAATACACCATTCCCCTAGATTGGAGCAGCAGGCAGACGCCGTGAGGAGAGAGGTTGTTGTTGTTGTTGTTGCTGTTGTTGCGTCTGTTAAGAATTCCTGGCTGCTACAGACTGACGTTGGGTTGTTGTTGTTGCTGTTGCGTCGGTAGATGACCGAGTCCCTTGCGTTTGTAGATGACCAAGACCAAAGATCAAGATCTACTAGTCCAAGGAGGTGGAGAAGCCTTGCTCTTCTGGGGCGGAATAGTTTGAACCATGGTTGCTGGAAGAAGGGACGACTGTTCCCATGGTCAAAAGAAGCAAAAAGAAGAAGAGTCATCGTGAGTGGTATGAATAAACAAATGACTGTTGACGACAACAACAATGATGGCAAATCAAACATAACACCCTGAACATCTTCCCCTCCAAGCAAACGAAGGACCGGCAATGACTTACAGTGTGATAGAATGGGTTGCTTGTTGTTGTAATAGGATAGGAAGCAGCGAAAAGGGTCTATTCCCATGGTCAGGAAGGCGGGGGGGGGGGGGGGGGGGGGGGGGGGGTTGATTCGCTTTTGCAAATTGCTTTTGCAAAGTGGTTGATTTCGAAATAATGAATTACAACAGGGAAAAACAGCAATAAATCAAGGTTGTAGTAGGAATTCTACTTGATTCTACACAGTGAGAAGCAATGAAATGAAACCGCTGCCGCTGTTCTTGTTGCTAATCCCGTGAGTTAGTTTCCTCTTTTCCATATGTATTGCTCAACACCCGGAAATGTTACTTAGGGTAAAACGCTTAAAAATACTTCTGACTGGTGGTAAGAACGACTGAATAAATATGGATGTAGTAGGGATTCTACTAGATCCTACTGTACGGGGGAAAACCGCCAAAAAGGTTTCTAAAATCCACAATTTTGTAGGGATTCTACTAGATCCTACTGTGCGGGGAAGTTTCTAAAATCCAGGATCTAGTAGGGATTATACTAGATCCTACTGTGCGGGGAAGTTTCTAAAATCCAGGATCTAGTAGGGATTATACTAGATTCTACACAGGTCGTGTCAAGGAATCAATCAATCTTGTAGTGCTGCTGCTTAATCCCGTGAGTTAGTACCCTCTTTGTAGTGGTACTAAAGTATTTTTAGGAAGATTTTCACACACAACTTCGTGTGTTGAGCAAATAAATACTTTTTGAGTTGCTCAACACGGAGGCCAGAAAAATTACTCAAGAACCAAAAGTGGTACTTTAGTATCGAAAGTGGTACTAAAGTATTTTTTCACACATACAAGACGGTGGACTGTGGGGAGAGCAGCTTTATCCTTGTCCCCCCGCGAAACTGCAGCAACAAAGAGCAACGCTCGCTAGCAACAAGAAGCCCCCCCCCCCCCCCCCCCCCCAACAGCAGCAACTACAAGCAACTGACGCTCGCTAGCAAGCTCCCCCCCTCCTTCCCTTTGTGCTCTCCCTTACGACCATGGTATTACATACCTAACTACCCCTCCTCCTTGCTCTCCTCCTCGTAGTATTGGGGGGGGGGGGGGGGGGGGGATTCTTTAGGATGCTTCCTTTCTTTTCCTCGGACCGAGGGCCCTCGTAAAAGAAAGGAAGCATCCTAAAGAAAACTCCCCCCCGGTACTACTCGGAGTCGTTTGGTTGGCACAAATCAATCCCTATCTAAAGAAAAATTCTCGGCGCGCGCGCCTTGAATTTCTCTTTACAGAGGGGTTGACACGTGCCAACCAAAACGGAGGAGGAGTACGGGTTTAGAGGTTAATGCCATGCGGACACGTAGAAAATGTACCAGAATCTACAGAGCATCAGTGCGTATCATTAACCACTAAATCTTAACCTGTCCGCGCAGCATTCCTACAGCATTCCTACAGCAAAAACACTACCAAAATTTACCACAGAGGTGCGAAAACACCACAGAGGTGCAAAAACAGCGCCGAATCGTTACTACCTATGCTATTAGTGTGTTCATTCCTCCCAAAGTGTTGGAGTAAATAAGCTACAAATACATCAATGAAGAGCCCTTAATGTGGGTATTCATCTGCCTGCGCTACCAACTTTTACTGATCCTTTGTTAATGAGATACAATAGCGGGGACAAGTGCTTATATGGCAGTTTTTTGCCTTGTGAGTGAAATAACACATAAAAAACTAAGCTCATAACCTGTCTTTTTAACGTGAATGGCATTAACCTCTAAACTCATATTTACATATAGTACCGTACGGGTCACAAAGAAGCAGCATTCTCAAAAGTCTAACTTCTATGGATCATGTGTAACCCCTATTAACCCATATATTTTTGAAAAGCTAATTTCAAGACAAATCCGAATATGATGTTCTTTTCCTAGTTTTATGGAGCCCAAATATAGAAGTATTTTATCTTCGTTACTGTATATGAACATACAAGAATAATGAGTCTATAATTTATCTGTGAGCCTTAGTTTTATGAAATTCACGCACGCCCACTCAATCATTGGCCGTTAGGCCGTTACGAGGAATTTAAATTTGGAATTTCAACGGGATTGTTGCACTTAACAGTCGGCTAGAATTAAGTCTGCAATCGCTTAATACCGGTAGTCTGCAACAAAACGGCCGAATCGAATGAATTGCTTGTTAATTAAGCGAGCGAAACATGCTGTCAATCAAACGGGAATGAATAATTACTAATGAATCGCTTACGAGCGAAACATGTCAATCAATGATTCAACGTCACAGAAGCTCCTTTACAACACCCTTCCCGTGTAGAAACACATAGAATCAGTACCAGAAAATATTAATTCAATGCGAACTGAATTTCGAACTGAATTTCTTTACAACACGTGAATGCAGTGCTAACACCAAATATAGGTCCAGATTCCTAGATCCACCTATTTAGATCACAATTCAAAATACTACCAGTTATTAATACACCACCATGCCACCAAAAAGAAAAAGAAGACCTACTGGATCTACAAGCAGGCTAAAGAAGAGGGAGAAGAAAGGCACTGTACTTCTACGTGAGCAAAGACTGCTCAAACAGATGCAGTTGGAGGAAGCAGTGGATGCTGAAGCAGCAGCATTACCAGAAGACCTTCCTGAAGAACCTGAAGAAGAGGAAGACTCCAAATTACCAGCCCGTTCACCTACTGTGAATTATGAGGAAGAGGATGATCTACAAGAAGAAGTGATTGCACCTGAAGATTACTGGGAAGAACCACCTCATCTAGCAGCGTCCTCCCCTGCAGACATGAGAATTTCAATTGCATTTTATTTTGAAAATATATTGAAAAGCCCCCCCTGAACATTTATGGAAGAAGAAGAAGACCATTGCCTCTATTGCAAACATATTTGACCTGTCAAATAGAAGATCATTCCTGTGATACAGTCAAGCAAGTGTGTCAAGATGTTGTTCTTTGCCAACAAGCCAATCTTCCTTATACTGGCAAGGGCAATTACCAAGCAGTTGGGAGAAAATGTGTCATACCTTTAGACAGTGTTGAAGCTGAGGTAATTGCAGATGCACTTGAGTCAGGAAACTCCATCAATATGTCCACCTACATTGTCAATCAGTATAGAGAGAAGAATGAATTGCCTTCTCTCACGTACTCAGCTGTCAGAGGATGCATGAACAGATTGAAGCCTCAAATTTTGGTAATCAAGAAAGGTAAGCAGGGTAGCAAGAATATTGAACATGCTTGGTGTAGAGCTTCGTTCAGGTGGGTGGCACAGTTGCTCTTGAGGTTTGGAAAAGTTAATTTCAGTCACCCCATGTTCTCTAAGTTGCTTGGAGATGCTTATGATGTTGAAAACCCACCAGCTTGCTATGACGAGACACTATTGACTCCTTTATCTCTATCAAAGATTTGTTGGTTCAATGAAATGCACAAGAAGGCACATATTGGAGTCAGTGGGTCACGCATTGGTCCTGGTAAACCTGATGTCATCATGAGCTTCAAACAAAACTTAGAGGGAAAGCTTGATCCAAATGGCACATATTCTAAGCAGAAAACAGTGCGGCAAGTGAAGTATGATAAGGAAGGGAGGTGGGCTTTTGGTGTGTATATGGATGCAAATGGGGCTGGACATAAAATAAACCCTATCTTTGAATATACTGAGAAAAAATTGATCACTCGTGTTGACCGTCACAAACTGAGATTGCAAGCAAGTGGTTTTGCAAGGTCCAAGCAAGGTAAGTTATGTTCTTCAATGCTGTGTTTTTTGCATCAGTCTGTTTTCATTTAAATACTCACTGCATTAGCTGTTCTTCTGTTTATTCCACAGGCACTCCTTCAAATATTTGGATTGAAGCTAATCGTCCAGAAGGTGCTGTTTATGCAAATGAATCCATCATGTCTTTTCCAAAGCTAAAGAAGAAAACCTTTGATAAGCTCCAGCTTCAGGGCATTACATTGGTGAAGCATCTGAAGGCTCTAGCTGGAGACACTGTTCAAACCAAGGTCATTGTTGCTGCTTCTTCTGGTATTTCACTCAAGCAGCTTCTTACTGATTTCATTCAGGTTGCAGAGGCCTGTCTGGAAGGTGATGCTCCAATTCCTACTGATCATCGAGCTGCTACCAACCCATATGATTCACGTTATGGTGATTTGTGGGAGGAGGAGATTGACAACGTCTGCATGACTGGGCAAGTTTGTGTCACTGCTCTGATCGATTACATGTTTAATTCTACCCAAGAATTGATGGGTGATTCAGGCTTCGTAATGCATGATGCTCTCTCTTTAATGACATCTGCAAACAGTGTTGCATACATGAAAGAGAAAGGCTATTATGATCGATGGGTGCTGCCTCAGCATGATCTCATGGGTCCCTCTGGTGGTATTGGTGGAAATCTTGCTCGCTACCATAATTGTCCAGTTGGAAACAGGCCAGAAGCAAGTCCTCTTGACACTTCACTATTCAGTCAATTGCATCGTGCAGTTAACCTTCATGTCCATATCACTTCAACCTTACCAGACAAAGTGAAGTTCTCCAAAGCTACTCCTTCTGCTCTTTCCAGTGCATACAAACAAGTTTGGCAAGTTCATCCCAAACCTGAAACTGTTGCCAAAGACATCAACAAGGTGCTGAGATCCCTCCAAATCATTGCTGACCACCACAAAGGAGGACTGGCTGTTGATGGTATTGGAGATAGAAAGGGGAGGAGACACATCCCAAAGAGTCAGTTAGGAGGAAAACGTGTGAGAACACTTGCAGAGGACTGCTATGATCAGGGAAAGATAGAGCTCCATGAGGATGCAGCTTTAGCTCCAGCAGCAATCATACAGAAAACAGAGCTCAAATTTGAGACACAAGAGGAACTAGATAATGAATAACATTAAAGAACTATTATGATGCTAACTATGTTGCATACATAAGTATGCATTGAATGTTGTACTTGCACTTCGGTTATATCGATGCCAGGCAGCATACGGTGATGCACTGAGTAGCGTACTACAGGGTGCCAACCAGAGAGCATACACTGTGACTGGAGGGGGCACACAAAACGTGGTAGAGATAGCCCCATTGCCGGTTCGCTTGATCGATAGATAGCTCGATCGTCATCTACAATGAATGTAGATGGATGCTGGTACCTCTAGAATGTTCTAACTCCCTCTGGAAGCAAAGTTATGGCAGTAGCAAGATTTCTCTCCCCATGTAACATTTTGTTGTTGTAAATTCTTACATAATTTACACAAATTTTTCTAGCGAGAGCCCCCCTGCCAATCGTTTGAATCGATAGATAGCTCGATCGGCATCTACAATGCATGTAGATGGGCGCTGATACCTGTAGAATGTTCTAACTCCCCCTGGGAGCAAAGTTATGGCAGTAGCAAGATTCGTCTCCCCATGTAACATTTTGTTCTTGAAAATGCTTACATAATGTACACGAAACGTGGTAGCGAGCGCCCCCCTTCCGGTTCGCTGGATCGATAGATAGCTCGATAGGGATCTACCATGCATGTAGATGGGCGCTGATACCTCTAGAATGTTCTAACTCCCTCTGGAAGCAAAGTTATGGCAGTAGCAAGATTGGTCTCCCTATGTCACATTTTGTTCTTGAAAATTCTTATATAATTTACATAATTTTTTCTAGCGAGAGCCCCCCTGCCAATCGTTTGAATCGATAGATAGCTCGATCGGCATCTACAATGCATCTAAATGGGCGCTGATACCTGTAGAATGTTCTAACGCCCTCTGGAAGCAAAGTTATGGCAGTAGCAAGATTTCTCTCCCCATGTAACAACATTGTGTTGTTGAAAATTCTTAGTACCCAAATGCACTCATTAGGTGGTGACACACAAACTATGACAGATAACTCACTTCTGCAGTTTCTTTCATGATTCAACTTATCCATAACAGGAACAGTATTTGTGGTTCAATCACACAATATATCAGATTTTCTATTTTCTAATTACAAATTTGTGTGTATTTTTCCTCCAAATCCAGGACCAAAATGCACTAATTAGGTAGTGACACACAAACTATGACAGACAACTCACTTCTGTTTCTTTCATGATTCAACTTATCCATAACAGGAACAGTATTCATGGACTAATCACACAAAATATCAGATTTTCTATTTTCTAACTACAAATTAATGTGTATTTTCCCTCCTAAATCCAGGACCCAAATGCACTTATTAGGTGGTGACACTCAAACTATGACAGATAACTCACTTCTGTTTCTTTCATGATTCAACTTATCCATAACAGGAACAATATTCATGGTTCAATCACACAAAATATCAGATTTTCTATTTTCTAATTGCAAATTTGTGTGTATTTTTCCTCCAAATCCAGGACCCAAATGCACTCATTAGGTGGTGACACACAAACTATGGCAGATAACTCACTTCTGTTTCTTTCATGATTCAACTTATCCATAACAGGAACAATATTCATGGACTAATCACACAAAATATCTGATTTTCTATTTTCTAATTGCAAATTTGTGTGTATTTTTCCTCCAAAACCAGTACCCAAATGCACTCATTAGGTGGTGATACACAAACTATGACAGATAACTCACTTCTGTTTCTTTCATGATTCAACTTATCCATAACAGGAACTATATTCATGGTTCAATCACACAAAATATCAGATTTTCTATTTTCTAATTGCAAATTTGTGTGTATTTTTCCTCCAAATCCAGGACCAAAATGCACTTATTAGGTGGTGACACACAAACTATGACAGATAACTCACTCCTGTTTCTTTCATGATTCAACTTATCCATAACAGGAACAGTATTCATGGTTCAATCACACAAAATATCAGATTTTCTATTTTCTAATTACAAATTTGTGTGTATTTTTCCTCCAAATCCAGGACCAAAATGCACTTATGAGGTGGTGACACACAAACTATGACAGACAACTCACTTCTGTTTCTTTCATGATTCAACTTATCCATAACAGGAACAATATTCATGGACTAATCACACAAAATATCTGATTTTCTATTTTTTAATTGCAAATTTGTGTGTATTTTTCCTCCAAATCCAGGACCCAAATGCACTCATTAGGTGGTGACACACAAACTATGACAGACAACTCACTTCTGTTTCTTTCATGATTCAACTTATCCATAACAGGAACAATATTCATGGACTAATCACACAAAATATCAGATTTTCTATTTTCTAATTACAAATTAATGTGTATTTTCCCTCCAAATCCAGGACCCAAATGCACTTATTAGGTGGTGACACACAAACTATGACAGATAACTCACTTCTGTTTCTTTCATGAATCATCTTATCCATAACAGGAACAATATTCATGGTTCAATCACACAAAATATCTGATTTTCTATGTTTTAATTGCAAATTTGTGTGTATTTTTCCTCCAAATCGAGGACCCAAATGCACTAATTAGGTGGTGACACACAAACTATGACAGACAACTCACTTCTGTTTCTTTCATGATTCAACTTATCCATAACAGGAACAATATTCATGGACTAATCACACAAAATATCAGATTTTCTATTTTCTAACTACAAATTAATGTGTATTTTCCCTCCAAATCCAGGACCAAAATGAACTTATTAGGTGGTGACACTCAAACTATGACAGATAACTCACTTCTGTTTCTTTCATGATTCATCTTATCCATAACAGGAACAATATTCATGGTTCAATCACACAAAATATCAGATTTTCTATTTTCTTATTGCAAATTTGTGTGTATTTTTCCTCCAAATCCAGGACCCAAATGCACTTATTAGGTGGTGACACTCAAACTATGACAGATAACTCACTTCTGTTTCTTTTATGATTCATCTTATCCATAACAGGAACAATATTCATGGTTCAATCACACAAAATATCAGATTTTCTATTTTCTAATTGCAAATTTGTGTGTATTTTTCCTCCAAATCCAGGACCCAAATGCACTCATTAGGTGGTGATACACAAACTATGGCAGATAACTCACTTCGGTTTCTTTCATGATTCAACTTATCCATAACAGGAACAATATTCATGGTTCAATCACACAAAATATCTGATTTTCTATTTTTTAATTGCAAATTTGTGTGTATTTTTCCTCCAAATCCAGTACCCAAATGCACTCATTAGGTGGTGACACACAAACTATGACAGACAACTCACTTCTGTTTCTTTCATGATTCAACTTATCCATAACAGGAACAATATTCATGCTTCAATCACACAAAATATCTGATTTTCTATTTTTTAATTGCAAATTTGTGTGTATTTTTCCTCCAAATCCAGGACCAAAATGCACTAATTAGGTGGTGATACACAAACTATGACACATAACTCACTTCTGTTTCTTTCATGATTCAACTTATCCATAACAGGAACAGTATTCGTGGTTCAATCACACAAAATATCAGATGTTCTATTTTCTAATTACAAATTTGTGTGTATTTTTCCTCCAAATCCAGGACCAAAATGCACTAATTAGGTGGTGACACACAAACTATGACAGACAACTCACTTCTGTTTCTTTCATGATTCAACTTATCCATAACAGGAACAATATTCATGGACTAATCACACAAAATATCTGATTTTCTATTTTCTAATTGCAAATTTGTGTGTATTTTTCCTCCAAATCCAGGACCCAAATGCCCTCATTAGCTGGTGACACACAAACTATGACAGATAACTCACTTCTGTTTCTTTCATGATTCAACTTATCCATAACAGGAACAATATTCATGGACTAATCACACAAAATATCAGATTTTCTATTTTCTAATTACAAATTAATGTGTATTTTCCCTCCAAATCCAGGACCAAAATGCACTTATTAGGTGGTGACACTCAAACTATGACAGATAACTCACTTCTGTTTCTTTCATGTTTCATCTTATCCATAAAAGGAACAATATTCATGGTTCAATCACACAAAATATCAGATTTTCTATTTTCTAATTGCAAATTTGTGTGTATTTTTCCTCCAAATCCAGGACCCAAATGCACTCATTAGGTGGTGATACACAAACTATGGCAGATAACTCACTTCTGTTTCTTTCATGATTCAACTTATCCATAACAGGAACAATATTCATGGTTCAATCACACAAAATATCTGATTTTCTATTTTTTAATTGCAAATTAATGTGTATTTTCCCTCCAAATCCAGGACCAAAATGAACTTATTAGGTGGTGACACTCAAACTATGACAGATAACTCACTTCTGTTTCTTTCATGATTCATCTTATCCATAACAGGAACAATATTCATGGTTCAATCACACAAAATATCAGATTTTCTATTTTCTTATTGCAAATTTGTGTGTATTTTTCCTCCAAATCCAGGACCCAAATGCACTTATTAGGTGGTGACACTCAAACTATGACAGATAACTCACTTCTGTTTCTTTCATGCTTCAACTTATCCATAACAGGAACAATATTCATGGACTAATCACACAAAATATCTGATTTTCTATTTTCTAATTGCAAATTAATGTGTATTTTCCCTCCAAATCCAGGACCAAAATGCACTTATTAGGTGGTGACACACAAACTATGGCAGATAACTCACTTCTGTTTCTTTCACGATTCAACTTATCAATAACAGGAACAATATTCATGGACTAATCACACAAAATATCTGATTTTCTATTTTCTAATTGCAAATTTGTGTGTATTTTTCCTCCAAATCCAGGACCCAAATGCACTCATTAGGTGGTGATACACAAACTATGGCAGATAACTCACTTCTGTTTCTTTCATGATTCAACTTATCCATAACAGGAACAGTATTCGTGGTTCAATCACACAAAATATCAGATTTTCTATTTTCTAATTACAAATTTGTGTGTATTTTTCCTCCAAATCCAGGACCAAAATGCACTTATTAGGTGGTGACACACAAACTATGACAGACAACTCACTTCTGTTTCTTTCATGATTCAACTTATCCATAACAGGAACAATATTCATGGACTAATCACACAAAATATCAGATTTTCTATTTTCTAATTGCAAATTTGTGTGTATTTTTCCTCCAAATCCAGGACCCAAATGCCCTCATTAGCTGGTGACACACAAACTATGACAGATAACTCACTTCTGTTTCTTTCATGATTCAACTTATCCATAACAGGAACAATATTCATGGACTAATCACACAAAATATCAGATTTTCTATTTTCTAATTACAAATTAATGTGTATTTTCCCTCCAAATCCAGGACCAAAATGCACTTATTAGGTGGTGACACTCAAACTATGACAGATAACTCACTTCTGTTTCTTTCATGTTTCATCTTATCCATAACAGGAACAATATTCATGGTTCAATCACACAAAATATCAGATTTTCTATTTTCTAATTGCAAATTTGTGTGTATTTTTCCTCCAAATCCAGGACCCAAATGCACTCATTAGGTGGTGATACACAAACTATGGCAGATAACTCACTTCTGTTTCTTTCATGATTCAACTTATCCATAACAGGAACAATATTCATGGTTCAATCACACAAAATATCTGATTTTCTATTTTTTAATTGCAAATTTGTGTGTATTTTTCCTCCAAATCCAGTACCCAAATGCACTCATTAGGTGGTGATACACAAACTATGACAGACAACTCACTTCTGTTTCTTTCATGATTCAACTTATCCATAACAGGAACAATATTCATGGTTCAATCACACAAAATATCAGATTTTCTATTTTCTAATCGCAAATTTGTGTGTATTTTTCCTCCAAATCCAGGACCCAAATGCACTAATTAGGTGGTGATACACAAACTATGACAGATAACTCACTTCTGTTTCTTTCATGATTCAACTTATCAATAACAGGAACAGTATTCGTGGTTCAATCACACAAAATATCAGATTTTCTATTTTCTAATTACAAATTTGTGTGTATTTTTCCTCCAAATCCAGGACCAAAATGCACTTATTAGGTGGTGACACTCAAACTATGACAGATAACTCACTTCTGTTTCTTTCATGATTCATCTTATCCATAACAGGAACAATATTCATGGGTCAATCACACAAAATATCTGATTTTGTATTTTCTAATTGCAAATTTGTGTGTATTTTTCCTCCAAATCCAGGACCCAAATGCACTCATTAGGTGGTGATACACAAACTATGGCAGATAACTCACTTCTGTTTCTTTCATGATTCAACTTATCCATAACAGGAACAATATTCATGGTTCAATCACACAAAATATCTGATTTTCTATTTTCTAATTACAAATTTGTGTGTATTTTCCTCCAAATCCAGGACCCAAATGCACTCATTAGGTGTTGATACACAAACTATGGCAGATAACTCACTTCTGTTTCTTTCATGATTTGACCGATTCTTTGCACCTCGTCGGTTTGTTTACGGTACGTATGGTACGGTACTGTACCGTACGGTACTAAGGTACACGTATTCTTTGCACCTCGGTCGATTCTGGTTGCCGGGCTTGCGCGCAGGCTCAAAGTGTGCATAGCCTAGTAGGAGTATCACGGAGCGTTAAGCAGCAGTTATTGTACTTATGTAAAAAGAAAGGGTTCTCCATAGTTTTTGGGGCCCCCACTTTTATTATTTTCCTTCTGAATCCGGTCCGTTGAGAGTCTGATTCAAAGGCTTCTGAAGAACAGCAACGCTGTGTTAGTGTGTTAGTAGACAAACGATTGTACTCTACGCGTGGCAATTGTGGTTGGATACTTTCGACAACGGATAATCGGACTACAGGCGAGACTATGGAAACGCCAGATCTCTTCTTACTGTGAGCTTGTTCAGATACAGCAAGACAGACCTTAGTAATGTAGATTACAGGTCGTTGGTAGCAACGAGTGTGAATTTTGGGATATAAATCAGTTGAATGTTAAAAGTATGAGATAAAGTGAAATCTTGCTGAAACGCAAGATATCTCTTTTCATGAGGTGAAATACGTTGCAACTGCTGTTGCGTAGTGATGAGATTACTTGCTGAATATTCCCGTACATGCATTGGTCATTGACCGTATATATCTGTATGTATATATATATTGTGTGAGAAGCACACACCAACGGTTTTCTTCTCTTGTTCCGTTAGGAAGATCCTATGATATGTTTATCATTATGATCAGGAATTGCTCCCGTAGCTTGTGTGATACTTTACGAAATCAAAGTTTGCTCACCAAAGAACAAGGCAATACTATAAAACAGAGATTGCTCACTGTTAATGCGCGATGGGAATCGATGCGCTGTGTGAATCGATATGCCGTGGGAATCGATTATGTTGGTTGATACGGGACTCATAGATTCGTACAAATAGAATAGCTACCGTCGTGTAGCTTTGGTACTTATGGACACGAAAGGAATTTAATACTCCCCATGTTTCCTTGTGAAAGGTCATCACGTTTACATGATGCTTCCATCGTCTTGGAGGAGGTCGCCGGTATTCCCACAGAAATGGAAGATGGGCTTGAGCAGTGGATACACAACTGAGTGTCCCCAATGCTTGGTGAGGATATCTGCACAGTTATCTTTACCAGGGATGTACAGCATTAGAATGAAGCCTTTTGCTATCATGCTTCGTACGTAGTGAAACGATAGAATATTGTGACGTTTATGCAACCTTGCGTAAGGAAAGGTCGACGTCTGAATCATCTTCTCGTTGTCTCCCCATGAATAGGAGATGTCATGGACTCGTGTTCCGAGGTATCGAAATGAGTGACGTAGATCAACAATTTGCTCGATGCAAGTTCTTCCTGCGACAAATTCAGCTCCGAATGTGGCTGTTTCCGTTGTAGCTTGTTTCTTCGAGAACCACATCATAGGAGTTTTGTTTGCAAAGTGAAGGATGCCGGTTACAGCCTTCCCACTGAGAATGTCATGCATGAGATTCGCATCATAGAAGTTTGTTAACACTACTGTCTTCCCAAGTGGTGCAGGAGCGTTGTCGGGTAGCTCTTCAGAATGCTCCCCATAGACGGTATTGGACCAATCGATGGTGCCCGGTTTAGTCAGTATAAAATCGAACCTGATCTTAAAATGTCTAAACTTGGAGATATATCCGCATATACTTTTGACACGATCAAGGCGTCCCTCTCGTGGTTGAGCTCTGAAACTTGAGAGTGTCATCACGGCTGTTTGAACATCAAACCGTCCAATGGCAATGATCCATTGGAGTGATCCGATCATGCTTTGGTATTTCTGGATACCAGTTTCTTCAAGAAAGGCCGAGGAATCCAATTCAGGATGATCGTTTTCGGCAATGGGCAATTGGAACCTAGTGTTAGGTTTACATCCAAACATTTGTTCATAAGATGCTTCCATCTTTTCGATGGACTTGATGGGATTCATACAAAGAACACCATGTGCGTCTTGCTCAAATCCACAGCCCAGATGAAAGTTCATAGGTCCGGATCCCTTCAGTTTGAAGTTGTATGGCTCCGCTTGTAAGATTTGCAGGAACGAATTTGGATCTGCCATGCAAAGACATAAATCATCGACATATGTGCATATGAGTTCATATACACGTTCCCCATGCTTGTTCGTTCCAGGCTTGAGAAAGATTTCCGGTTCAGCGCGGGATCTTTTGAAGCCAAGTTCAATAAGGCAAGCTGCTAGTAAATCACCAAAGCACTTGCCCGATGATCTCAGCCCATATAAGGCCTTGTAGATGATCAATAGATGACCTTCTAGTGATCCGAATTCTGGACCCGCCTTGATACGGACTTTCTCGCAGGTCACTGCTTCGAGGTAAGCATTTCCTATATCCGTACCCCATGCTTCCAGGCTGTTCAGTTCAGCTAGGAACAGACACATACGTAGACCGCAGAGTGATACGACACCGGCATAGACACTGTGTACGGGAGCTTCAGTGAGATTGCCGTTCGCAACAAGACGAGCCTTATGTCTAACATCATGTTTGACATCATATATCATGTGTACCTTGATCTGTTGGAACCCATTTGGGATGGAGCTTGCCTTGTACACGCCTTTATCGATGAATGTATTGTATTCATTGAGCTGTTCCATTTCAAGAGTGGTGGCGTCTTCCCATTTGTGGTTTCTGATGGCTTGATCAAAGCGGAGGGCTTCTTCGTGGTTACGAGGTACCTTGAACCCATATTGGTATTGTGGGGTGGTACGGAAAGACCGAAGTTTTGCTTGATGCACGAGTCGATCAAGTTTCTTGGTTCGTCGTGCTAGGTTGGTGATTTGTTTGAGACGTTTCCAACCTGGGAGGTCAAGCAAGTTGTTATCTTTCCCATATTTGGCAACGGTAACAGGGTCATCAGCCGCAATGTTGGCTAATGGTTCATATGTCCGTTCCATGTTTTCCCATTCAATCCAGAGGTTATACTTGGAGCCTTTGTATTGAGGGTGCTTGTTATCCAATGGACCTTGGTGTCCCAGGATTTGGCGGAACGACCAAAGTTTTCCATCTTCTTGGGTCGAATCACGGTGGATGTAATTCATAACATCATTGTATGCAATGATATTGTCAAGTTCGTCATCAGAGTGTTTACACTTGAATTTGATGAAGTCGTTATTGCGTTCAAGACTATCTTCTACATTGATGATGGTAAGACGTTTTCGAGTACCATTGGGGTTGGTTACAAGGAAAGATCTTCCTTGTAGATCGGAAATCGGGATCGTTAGAATGGTAAGGGGTTTACCATCATTGTCAAATTGTGCATTGCCTTCTTCATCGGTAACAACTACCTGTGATGGGTCTACTGTAGGAGTAGCAGGGTTGGTGTGCGGAGTCGTGACGTCACTAACATCAAAATATGCTAGCTCCGGTGGATCAAAATCATCTTCAGTAAGGAGAACGCCATCAGATGTCTTGCTGAAGATGTGTGTTGTAGGAGGACCATCAAAACTCTCCCCATAGTTGTTAGGGAGTGGAGAAGGGGACCAGCTTGGGCTATCATCAACCTTCTTATAGAGAAAGCTCGGTAATGAGGGGTGGGCGGGTGGTTTGGTAATAACCTGATGACCAGATGCAGGAGGTTGACTATGGTCGGGTATCTGAACAGGAGGTGCTGTACCTTGTTGCTCGGTAGGTACAGACGGCGTGGGGTCGTCATGTGCCACGGGAGTGTCGAGGCTTCGATCGGTGTTGGAGTCCGTAGTTGATATGCCAATAGGAGGAGTAGTTGTGACGTCCTGTGGTTTGGAATCTGCATTGGGACTATCCGTAGTGGTATGCTCCCCATGTTTTGTGAGTGTAGGAGCGTCACCGGTGGCGTACAATCAAGGTAATGAATCCTTGGCCTTACGCCATTTGATGAAGCCATCATCTGTAAAGAGGCCAGCTTGTTTGTTGCGTGACTCAGGTGTAAGAGCAGAACGTATACCAGAACGGTCAAGCAATTTGTTGGTGACTGGATCCCAGATTCGGAAACAAAGTCCATTGCCCACATGTTCGGCAATGCCTACGAAATGACCAAGGCGCTTGGTAGACTGAGTACCAAAAGGGGAGTCATTGGTCTTGAAATAAACAGGTTCAAACCAGAAGAAACTGTTGTACGCGCTTATATCGCCAAGTGTACCGGTAGCAATCAAGACCGGTTGTTTGTCCGACAGAGTAGGATCAGAAATAAGATTGAGGAGTCCGGCGACGTATGTCATGCACAACAACCATAGATGTGGTGGTGTGCCTGTATGGTCCATGACGCGATTGACAATATGCTTAAACGTTTGATAGCGTTGTTCAAATTGATTCTGGTGTTGGTGATAGGGTTCACTTTGCCAAAGTCCAATCCATAACATTTTGAGATAATCGATGACCCTCTTACTAGATTGGTAGTTCCCATGATCACATAAGAGGCAAAGAGGCCTGCCCCATTTTCGAACAAAATTCTGAAAGCATGATAGAAAGTCGCCGGTGGCGCGCATCTCTTCAACATGTATGATATGAGACTTCCGACCAAAGAAAATCTGGGCAAGTTTGGAACCGCCATCAATCGCTGGGACATTGGAATAAATGACGTCAGACAAGACGCCCTCAGTGAACGGTCGAATGTTAATTGCCGGCTGGGGGGAATGAAAACGTTTAAAGATGTTACCATCAGGGCTAACCGCTAACAAACCATATTGTGTTGAATTGTCAAAGGTAGCTTTGATACAATCTGTGGAAACCCAACAAAAGAAAGGTTTCAGAGATAAGTAATCATGTTCGTTGGGATAGCGTTCACGAGTTATAGTTGCGATACATGGAGCATCACTAACAGTACAATCCGTGGGAAAAGCAGTGACCGTCTCGCAGATTGGAGGGGGAATGCAGCATGCAAGGCGCTCCTGATGAACATAGTCGGTAGGTGTAAGCCAGAATGAGCGGTCGTTGGTTCCATGATCATCAATAGGGAGAAAGGGTGATCGAGTGCAGTGACTGGAGTAGGAACTGAGAGACGTAACTGTGGATGAGCCAGGAGATACAGAGATATCTAATCCTTCAAGACAACGTGGGTTTCCGTATTCGTCGTATTCGGGATATGGAAGTTGTTGCCACTGAGGAGGATATTTCTGAAGAAAGGTTTCATCTTTAGCACTGATTGTGGTATCGAGAACGGATGGGTCCCAGTGTTTATCGGATGTCATGATAACATGTGGGAGCGTGTCGAATTCATTAGTCGTATACTTTCGCATGGCAAGGTATGGTAAACCATGTCAGATGCTGAGAGGCAGTGCATATCCATCGGAGGTGGTGATTACCTGCCCACCGCCCGCTTTGATGGATGTGTCATTGACATTGGAGAAATATGCTTCCATCTGGCCGGAAGACAAAATAGAGGGGTGCCGACCCGTGTACGCACATTCATTGAAAATGAGGATGATGGGACCTCTATTGGAAACGGAATAGGCGCCACATGTTGCAATGGGAATATTCTGCACTTGGTGATTGTTGATGCCGGTGACATTGACATATTGGGGCGGAATATCTTTGGAGATAAGGCATGCATCATTACCGATGATACAACCATTTGCACCGCAGTCGACCATAGCGAAGCCGGGATTGGTAACCGTAGCTTTGTGAGCACGGTAGGTGTATGAAGGTACCTGATTATCATGTGGGAAGGTTAGGTCATTGTCAGGGTTATACCACTGATGAAAATTGACGGAATAAGAGGATTTTCCAACAGGTATCTGAGTATCACCGTCCTGTTTGTACCGAATGTCAGGATTCTCAGAGAGGAATCTTGCGGGATGTGCAGGCGACACGGAAGACTTGAGGGGTCGTTGATCCTTGAGGGAAGAAGTCTGAGACTTGTATACACCAAGTGATGCATGGAAGACTCCTCTACGGTCCTTTTCCACAGCGGGATGGAGGTCTACAGAGGCATTGGTATGTGTATCACCGCTCGAGGTATCATCTTCAAGGAATGAGACGGAATGCCAATGTGTATATGCTTTCCGGGTGATGGGTTTGACGGCATTGGGATCCGGCTGACCATCTGGGAGCAATTCGCGCTGCAATGATGCGACCACTATTTTCTTGCCTTCGGGGGAAAATTCAGCCAACTCTTCATGTCTTGATATGATAGGGCCTTCCATATGCCAGTGGGCAAGCGTGTGGTAGGGTCAGGTGAACGTCCAGCCTTGAATACCGCATAGTCTTGGTAGTCTCCTTCAAATTCGATAGGGAGAGCATAGTTGCCAGAGTTTTGGCCTTGTCCAGATGAGAAGTCGTGTACATGTGCACGTACTGTGGACTTTGGAGCCAACATTGCGGACTGAGAATCGAGTTGAGTTGCTTCGAGTAGGAGCGTGATTTTGAGTTTGTGGATAGCAGCTGCCTCAGCGGCTGCATCTGTCACGGTGCTATTTGTGCCGCCTGGATCCTTGACTTTAGCAAACTGTTCACTTAGCTGAAAGCTGGAATAGCATGCCTGACATAATGCTGATTTTGCAGTATGGTACTCAAGGCGTTTGTTGGGAGAACAAAGCTTGTTGAGGTGATTCAATTCTTCAAACCAATGTGTGATAAATTTCACTTTAGATTCTTTCCAGTTGCTGAGATTCAACTTCAGCAAAGCTTGCAATTGAGTTGAGTTGTCATATACTTTGGCTTTTGATTCCCTGTTAAGGTTCACAAAATCAAAATATGCTTGACGTCCATTGCGTGTGAGGGAATGGCTGTGAACGCATGACGCTGATAAGTCACTTTTGAAGACTTCCAACATAAGAACCCAGAAGAAGGCACACTGTTTGACAAAGAGGTCACGTGTATAGCCTTGTAGTGCAGCAGGAGGCCAAGTTTCATTGAGGAATGTTTCGGTGTCAATGTCGTATGCCTCGAGTTTAGCCTTGAAACCCACGAGCCAATGTTCAAATCTTGAGTCATTCGTGAGGGGCGTGAAAGACTTTTCATCCCGTGATTTTCGGCACCAAGATTTGTACTTCACTTGCTGAGGGGATTTTTTATTGGTTCCTGGAGGAGGAGCTAGGGGATTCAGGACAGATTCATTCTGAAGGCGCAGCGCACGTGCCATACGGAAGGTACTGAAGCTGTCGTACGTAGATAACGTTACATCCTTCCAATTCTTTTTGTTCTTGCGCAAGTCATTTGAGAATTCCACAAGTGCTTCTATGGTCCGTTGGATGGACTGATGGAGCTGGGTTGGTAGTCCACTGCCAGTATCCATGTAGGTAAGCTCGCTGGAAAAATCAGGCTTGATGAGTGCGTTGAGAAAGGTTGGCCACTCGCATAATCCTCCCTCTCGGAGAGCCTCACACAGATAGCTACTTTCTTCCTTTGCGACACAGAATATGGTTATGAGCATCAACTTCATATGGGGATCAAAACTAGGAAAGCTGGTTGCGGTAGCGGCGGTGCCATCTCCAGTGCTGTTCCCACCACCGAATGGATTGGCAGGCATGTTCGATCTTGATGATGATTCCGATTCGTCGGAGGAATCGCGTGGTGAAAGAAAACTGCTCCGTAGACAATTTGCAATTGGCATATGCCAGCGTAGGGATTGTGTTCAATTTCGTCCCTGTTCTTTGTGTGCAAGCCACCTTGGAGCTTGCAACTGTTAATCTATTATTTTCCTTCTGAATCCGGTCCATTGAGAGTCTGATTCAAAGGCTTCTGAAGAACAGCAACGCTGTGTTAGTGTGTTAGTAGACAAACGATTGTACTCTACGCGTGGCAATTGTGGTTGGATACTTTCGACAACGGATAATCGGACTACAGGCGAGACTATGGAAACGCCAGATCTCTTCTTACTGTGAGCTTGTTCAGATACAGCAAGACAGACCTTAGTAATGTAGATTACAGGTCGTTGGTAGCAACTAGTGTGAATTTTGGGATATAAATCAGTTGAATGTTAAAAGTATGAGATAAAGTGAAATCTTGCTGAAACGCAAGATATCTCTTTTCATGAGGTGAAATACGTTGCAACTGCTGTTGCGTAGTGATGAGATTACTTGCTGAATATTCCCGTACATGCATTGGTCATTGACCGTATATATCTGTATGTATATATATATATTGTGTGAGAAGCACACACCAACGGTTTTCTTCTCTTGTTCCGTTAGGAAGATCCTATGATATGTTTATCATTATGATCAGGAATTGCTCCCGTAGCTTGTGTGATACTTTACAAAATCAAAGTTTGCTCACCAAAGAACAAGGCAATACTATAAAGCAGAGATTGCTCACTGTTAATGCGTGCTGGGAATCGATGCGCTGTGTGAATCGATATGCCGTGGGAATCAATTATGTTGGTTGATACGGGACTCATAGATTCGTACGAATAGAATAGCTACCGTTGTGTAGCTTTGGTACTTATGGACACGAAAGGAATTTAATAATTTTGTGTCCGTCAGATCTTGACAACAAGAGATCTGTGGGCTATGTCAATTAATAGTGAATGAATCCTTACTACCTCAGCATTATGTGGGTCTATTGTGCATTTTCAGCTGACGTCGGGTTGTTGAGATTTATTGGTGGTCACAATTCAAGAATTTTCGCGCATCCTAAAAATAAATAATTTTACAGATTCTTCGTCACCCGTACGGTATGTCAAATAAGAGTGAATGAATCCTTACTATCTCAGCATTATGTGGGTCTATTGTGCATTTTCAGCTGATGTCGGGTTGTTGAGATTTATTGGTCACAATTCAAGAATTTTCGCGCATCCTAAAAAAAATAATTTTACAGATTCTTTGTCACCCGTACGGTAGTAATGCAGTGTGTAGGAATGTACGTATGGTGCTAAATAATGAAAACTGAGATTGTGAGCAAGCTGTCAACTTCTCCGTTGAAAAGCTTGTCTTTATTTGCTAAACAGTTGCAAAGGCGTTGAACTTGAAATCCAACCGTCTTGCACATAGAGAAATTAAGATATGTAGATCATCCAGACTTCAATATTGAACCCCGGCTGGTGGGGCATTGCTGCTGACATCAGATTTCAGATTTTCTTGAATCGTGGGAATTCAATCTTGAGGGTTTGAATACCACACTCTTTTTCTTCCTGTAAAAGTTTCACTTGGTGGCACAGTTTTTTTTGTAGTCGCGTGCAACCAGTATTCCATAGATAAGAAATTTTTAATTGGCGTGATATGGTTTTAGGTTCCAAATGTTCATCCATTGGACGGCATGGTTTTCTAAGAGAAAGGAAACTGCACCATTCGTATGAATTTGCTGAATAGTGTAGGTGCCCTTGCTTCTCGCTTCAAAAGCTCCAGGAATTTGCTTTTCATTTTTCATCATAATTTGGTCTCCAACACTATAATCATGAAGCTTTCGATGGCTATTTTCTTCCATAGCATTCTTGTTGATTTGCACTTGTCTTTTATTTCTGACCATGACCAAGTTGGTGATTACAGGGATTGGTAGGAACATGATGCAACGGAACACAAGGGCTCCAGGCATCATTCCAAAGAATACTGGAGAGAATTCTTCAAGGAGCATGCGCCAAGTCATAATTTGATGGCTTGTGAGGTTTTGGCAGGTCAAGTTGATGTGGTTGGTCCATACTATAATTTCTGCACCCCAAAGAATGGGTCAAAATTTCTTGAAGACTTCAACAATGCAGAGCATCTCTTTGTCAACCGTTGGGTATTTCCATTGAGCAAAGTTGAGTTTTTGGGAGAAGCAGCGGATAATTCTTCCTTCTTGGATGATGACAGCACTAAGCTGGTAATCAGAAGCATTGGTGTAGACGTGGAAGGGCTTGTTTGGATCAAGGAAGGCAAGCAGGATATCTTTTGCAATGAGGGCCTTGACTTTGTTGAAGGCCTCAATGAGCTCTGGGGTGCAAGAGAGCTTGCCTTTGGATCTTCCGGAGAGGTCTGTAAGTGAGGCAAGGACTTCTGCACGCTTCAGATAGAAGTTTTGATAGAAGTTGATCATCCCAACAAAGGATCAAAGTTGGGTTGTTGTCGAGGGAAAAGCCAGTTTCAAGATGGGGTCTATCTTGTTTGGATTGGGCCAAATTCCATCTCTGGAAATAATGGGGCCAAGCCAAGGCGCCTGTGATTGAAACCAATGGTACTTGGAGGGCTTGACCGCAAAGTATTATAGACGCCAGATCTCTTCTTGCTGTGACTTATTCAGATTGCAGCGAGACAGACCTTAGTATGTAGATTACAAGTAGTTGGTAGCAACTAGTGTGAATTTTGGGATATAAATCAGTTGAATGTTAAAAGTATGAGATAAAGTGAAATCTTGCCGAAATGCAAGATATCTCTTTTATTGAGATGAATACGTTGCAACTGCTGTTGCGTAGTGCTGAGATTACTCGCTGATTATTTCCGTACATGTATTGGTCGTTGACCATATATATTCGTATGCATGTATATGTATTGTGTGAGAATCACATGCCAACGGTTTTCTTCTCTTGTTCCGTTAGGAAGACTCCATGAAATGTTTATCATTGAGGTCAGGAATTGCTCCCGTAGCTCGTGTGATATTTTATGAAATCAGAGTTTGCTCACCGAAGAACAATGGCAATATCGTAAGACAGGGATTGCTCACCGTTTATGCGCGATGGGAATCGATGCGCCGTGGGAATCGATGTGCCGTGGGAATCGATTACTTAGATGGATACGGGACTCATTGATTCATGCGCATAGGAAATCTACCCTTTGGTAGCCTTGGTACTTCTGGTCACGAAAGGAATTTAATACAAAGTTGTGGGCTTTGATCAAGGAAAGAACAGAAGAGAAAGATTTGCAGTGAGATTCAAGGGTGTCCAAGAAGATTCCAATATCACCAATGTATACTTCAATGTCTTTCAAGTGCTATTGCATCTGTTCCATCCTTGGGCCCAACTTGGAGAGTTGAGGAAGCCCATTAGCAATCAGAGAAGTCGGAATTTTCCAAATGGTGCAACGAGGATACAAAGCCAAGTGGAGGCTTCATCGGGTTTGAAGGTGTGGAACTGCATACTGACATCAATGAGGGTCACATATTTGAACCCTCTTCTTCTGTGGAAGATATCTTGGATCTTTAGAAGTGGATAGTGGAGCTTTTTGGTAGCTTTGTTGAGCTCCTGAAAGTCACTGATGAGCCAACAGGACCCATCTGGTTTTGGCACCACAAAGGTTGGCATTCCCCATTCAGTGGCATAGCAGCGCTTGAGGATGCCAAGCTTGACTTGTCTGTTAATTTCCTTCTTCACAGCTTCCTGTTGGTGAAGTGGAACTCCATATGGTTGTTTGATGTGATATGGCTTTGCATCTTGCTGGAGCTTGATGCGGAACTCTTGATTAGGGAAAATACCTAATTGCTTATCATTCAAGCATTTGAAAAGTTCTTCATTTTTAAGAAGGATCTTCAGCAAGCAAGATTTTCCATTGTCAGAGAGATGCTTTTGTTCAGCAACTAACTTGTGGAGGTCTATCTTCTCATACTTGGAGGTGCCATCAACATACAATTGTTGAGCAGCTTGGTTGGAGTAGCTTTCAGCAATAGAGTGTGGCTCTGCTGACATGACCTTGTGGAGCATTGACTTGTGTTATTGAAGTAGTTTTGCGGTTGGAATTTCATGATCTTTTCATACCATTTGATGGTGCAAGCTTCATATTAAATTCCTTTCGTGACCAGAAGTACCAAAGCTACCAAAGGGTAGATTTCCTATGCGCATGAATCAATGAGTCCCGTATCCATCTAAGTAATCGATTCCCACGGCATATCGATTCCCACGGCGCATCGATTCCCATCGCGCATAAACGGTGAGCAATCCCTGTCTTACGATATTGCCATTGTTCTTCGGTGAGCAAACTCTGATTTCATAAAATATCACACGAGCTACGGGAGCAATTCCTGACCTTAATGATAAACATTTCATGGAGTCTTCCTAACGGAACAAGAGAAGAAAACCGTTGACATGTGATTCTCACACAATACATATACATGCATACAAATATATATGGTCAACGACTAATACATGTACGGAAATAATCAGCGAGTAATCTCAGCACTACGCAACAGCAGTTGCAACGTATTCATCTCAATAAAAGAGATATCTTGCGTTTCGGCAAGATTTCACTTTATCTCATTCTTTTAACATTCAACTGATTTATATCCCAAAATTCACACTAGTTGCTACCAACTACTTGTAATCTACATACTAAGGTCTGTCTCGCTGCAATCTGAATAAGTCACAGCAAGAGGAGATCTGGCGTTTCCCTAGTCTCGCCTGTAGTCCAATTATCCGTTGCCGAAAGTATCCAAACACAATTGTCACGCGTAGAGTACAATCGTTCGTCTACTAACACACTAACACAGCGTTGCTGTTCATTAAAAGTCCTTGAATCAGACTCTCAACGAATCGGATTCAGAAGGAAAATAATAGATTAACAGTCGCAAGCTCTAAGAAGGCTTGCACACAAGAAGGAACAGGAACGGAATTGAACATAATCCCTACGCTGGCATATGCACGTCGCACATCGCACAAGAAGCAGTTCCCATTCTCAGTTACCACGCACTTCCTTCCAAGGCTCCGAACCACCACAGATGCCGAACATACCGGTACCGGTAATGGCCGTCAATGCACTCGGAGGCGAAGAGAAGAATGACGCCGAAGTCACCACTATCGAACGCTTTCCCAGCTTCGATGCTGATATGAGAAAGATACTCATATCATTACTCAACGTAACAAGTGAGATTACTAGCAAGTTGTGCTTAGCTCTCAAAGAAGGCGGATTATGCGAGTGGAAGTCGTTCCTCGACGCACTTATCGAACCGGATTTTGCACGCGAACTTACCTATATGGAGCGAGGATTGGCAACGCATATCCCTCGATCCATCCAAAGGAGCATAGAAGCACTTGCGGACTTCGCTATCGACCTACAAGAAGAAGGTGTCGACCTAGGAGAAGACGAGAAGGACTGGAAAGATGTAAAGTCATATACATACATGGAATTCCAGGCATTCCGCGGAGAGCGTGCCCAACGCTTACGTAACGAATCTGTTCTGAACCCACCACCTCCTCCGGCGGGAAGTAACAAAAAGTCCCCTCAGCAGGTAAAGTACGAATCATGGTGCCGAAAAGCACGAGATGAAAAGTCCTTTACACCCCTCACGAATGACTTGAGATTCGAACACTGGCTCGTCGGTTTCAAAGCTAAACTCGAGGCATACGACATCGATACAGAGACATTCCTCGATGAAACTTGGCCTCCAGCCACGCTTGTGGGTTACACCCGTGATCTCTACGTCAAACAATGTGCCTTCTTCTGGGTACTAATGTTGGAAGTCTTCAAGAGTGACCTTTCTGCATCATGTGTACACAGTCATTCTACCACTCGTGATGGACGCCAGGCCTACTTCGACTTCGTAAACCTTCATAGCCAATCAAAAGCAAAGGTATACGACAACTCGACCCAGCTACAAGCGTTGCTCAAGTTGAACCTCAACAATTGGAAGGAATCCAAAGTGAAATTCATCACACATTGGTTTGATGAATTGAATCACCTCAACAAGCTCCGTCCCCCCAACAAGCCCCTCGAGTATCACACTGTAAAATCAGCATTGTGTCAGGCATGTTATTCCAGCTTCCAGCTAAGCGAACAGTTTGCCAAAGTCAAGGATCCAGGTGGGACGAATAGCACCGTAATGGATGCAGTTGCCGAAGCCGCTGCTATCCACGATCTTAAAATCACGCTTTTACTCGAAGCAACTCGACTTGATTCCCAGTCTGCGATGTCTGCTCCTCGGTCGACCGTACGTGCACACGTTCATGATTTCTCTTCTGACTCGATCCAACACCATGATGACTATGCTCTTCCCATCGAATTTGAAGGAGACTATCAAGATTATGCTGTGTTCAAGGCTGGACGTACCCCTGACCCTACCACAAGGTTGCCTACAAACATATGGAAGGCCTTGTCACGTCAGGACATGAAGAGTTGGCTCAGTTTTTCTCCGGAAGGAAAGAAAATCGTGGTTGCCTCATTGAGACACGACTTACTTAACCCTAACCAACCTGACCCCAACAGTGTCAAACCCATTACCCGAAAGGCATACCAACATGAACACTCGGTATCTTTTCAAGAAGACGATACTTCGACCAAGGATGAGCATGCCAATTCCGCAGCAGACCTACATCCTGCTGTAGAGAATGATCGTAGAGGCGTTTTCCATGCATCTCTAGGTGTATACAAATCAACGACCTCCTCGTCTAAGGACCAGCAACCTCTCAAGTCTTCCGTGTCACCCGCGCATCCAGCTCGATTCCTTTCAAACAACCCTGACATTCAGTACAAAAAGGACGGTGACATTCAAATACCTGTCGGAACACCATCGTATTCCGCCAATTTTCACCAGTGGTATACTCCCGAGGATGATCTCACCTTTCCTAATGATGGTCCCGTAACGTCATACACATACCGCATACACAAAACTACGGTTACTAGCCCTGGTTTTGCCATGGTCGATCGCGGCGCAAATGGCTGCATCATCGGTAATGATGCATGTCTCATCTCCAAGGATATTCCACCACGATATGTTAACGTCACCGGCATTAACAATCATCAGGTACAAAACATCCCCATTGCTACATGCGGAGCATATTCCATGTCGAACAGAGGCCCCGTCATTCTTATTTTCAATGAATGTGCCTATACAGGACGACATCCTTCTATATTGTCATCCGGCCAGATGGAAGCATATTTTTCCACTGTAGACGACACGTCCATCAAAGCAGGAGGAGGACAGGTCATCACCACCTCCGATGGCTATGCACTGCCTCTTAGCATACGACACGGCTTACCATACCTTGCGATGCGAAAGTATACGACTGTCGAATTTGACACGCTACCACATGTTATCATGACGTCCGATAAACATTGGGACCCATCTGTTCTCGATACCACGATCAGTGCAAAGGATGAACAATTCCTCCAGAAATATCCTCCCCAACCACAGCAACTCCCCTATGCCGATTACGACGAATATGGGAACCCACGCTGCCTTGAAGGATTCGATATATCTGTTTCTCCCGGGTCCTCCACGGTCACATCCCTCAGCTCATATTCCAGCCATTCCACCCGATCTCCCTTTCTTCCAATTGATGATCATAAGAACAACGATCGCTCCTTTTGGCTTACTTCCACTGACTACGCTCATCAAGAACGTCTCGCATGCTGCGCGCCAACCGCAGTCTCTGGAACAGTCACTGCGTTTCCGACAGATTGTACAGCCAGTGACACTACGCGCATTGCAGCTACGCCCCGCGAAAGATACCCCAACGAACATGACTACTTATCCCTCAAACCTTTCTTTTGTTGGGTTTCCACTGATCGCATCAAGGCTACTTTTGAAAACTCAACCCAATACGGTTCGTTAGCGGTTAGCCCTGATGGTAACATTTTCAAACGGTTTCATTCCCCTCAACCGGCCATGAACGTTCGCCCCTTCAATGACGATGTTATGTCCGATGCAGTCTATTCAGATGTCCCAGCAATTGATGGTGGGTCCAAGATTGCTCAGATCTTCTTTGGCCGCAAATCGCATATTATTCACGTTGAAGAAATGCGTACCACCGGCGATTTCCTACCCTGCTTTCAGAACTTTGTTCGAAAATGGGGCAGGCCCATCCGCCTCCTTTGTGACCACGGTAACTATCAATCAAGTAAGAAAGTCATGGATTACCTCAAAATGTTATGGATTGGACTCTGGCAAAGTGAACCGTACCATCAACACCAGAATCAATTCGAACGACGATACCAAACGTTCAAACGCATTGTCAATCGCGTCATGGATCGTACCGGCACACCACCACACATGTGGTTACTGTGCATGACATACGTCGCGGGTCTCCTCAATGTTGTCTCTGACCCTACGCTGTCCGATAAACAACCGATCTTCATTGCCACGGGTATAATTGGCGACATCAGCGCATACACCAGTTTCTTCTGGTTTGAACCTGTGTATTTCAAGACAAATGACTCTCCTTTCGGTACCAAATCTACCGAACGCCTAGGTCATTTCGTCGGCATCGCCGAACATGTTGGCAATGGACTCTGCTTTCGCATCTGGGACCCAGTTACCAACAAGTTACTAGACCGGTCTGGTGTTCGATCTGCTCTTACACCTGAGTCACGTAACAAACGCGCGGGCTTATTTACTGATGATGGTTTCATCAAATGGCGTAATGCAAAAGATTCCTTACCCCGTATATACGCCACTGGAGAAGCTCCAGTTTTCAAACATGGGGAGCATACCAATCGGAATAAACTCATTGACGAGTCTACTAAACCAAACAGCTCAGTTTCCCCTAACGGTTCACCTGCTGATTGTGACACCGCCGATGACACCGTTCCATTTGCACCAACAGATACCACGCCCCACGCATCTGGCACTCAACCAATTCTTCACCCACCCGCCCACCCCTCGTTACCGAGCTTTATTTATAAGAAGGTCGATGACAGCCCAAGCTGGTCACCTTCTCCACTCCCTAACAACTATGGGGAGAGTCTTGATGGTCCTCCTACGACACACATCTTCAGCAAGACATCCGACGGCGTCCTCCTTACTGAAGATGATTTTGACCCACCGGAATTAGCATACTTTGATGTTAGTGACGTCGCACCTCCACACACAAACCCCGCTACTCCTTCCGTAGACCCATCACAAGTAGTTGTTACCGACGAAGAAGGTAACGCACAATTTGATGATGACGGTAAACCTATTACCATTCCTACGATCCCGATTGCCGATCTACAAGGACGTTCCTTCCTTGTAACCAATCTCGACGGCACCCGGAAGCGTCTTACCATTGTCGATGTTGAAGACAGTCTTGAACGCAATAAAGATTTCATCAAGTTCAAGTGCAAACACTCTGATGACGAACTCGATGATATCATTGCATACAATGACGTCATGAATTACATACATCGTGATTCAACACAAGAAGACGGCAAACTCTGGTCGTTTCGCCGCATCCTAGGACACCAAGGTCCACTGGATAACAAGCATCCTCAATACAAAGGTTCCAAGTATAACCTCTGGATTGAATGGGAGAATATGGAACGCACATATGAACCTCTGGCCAACATTGCAGCCGACGACCCGGTAACCGTTGCAAAATATGGGAAAGACAACAACTTGCTTGATCTCCCGGGTTGGAAACGTCTCAGGAGAATCACCAACCTAGCCCGACGAACCAAGAAACTTGATCGACTCGTGCACCAAGCCAAACTACGTTCCTTCCGTACCACTCCACAGTATCAATATGGATTCAAAGTTCCTCGTAGCCATGAAGAAGCCCTCCAATTTGATCAAGCCAACGGAAACACCAAATGGGAAGATGCCACCACTCTGGAAATGGCACAACTCAATGAATACAATACATTCATTGATAAAGGCGTATACAAGACAAGCTCCATTCCCACGGGATTCCAACAGATCAAGGTACACATGATATACGCTGTCAAACACGACGGAAGACACAAGGCTCGCCTCGTTGCTAACGGTAATCTCACTGAGGCCCCTATCCACAGTGTTTACGCAGGCGTCGTATCTCTTCGCGGTCTACGTATGTGCCTATTCCTAGCTGAACTCAACGATCTAGAAGCATGGGGCACCGACATAGGTAACGCCTACTTAGAAGCAGTCACCTGCGAGAAAGTATGCATCAAGGCAGGTCCCGAATTCGGATTGTTGGAGGGTCACCTGTTGGTCATTTACAAAGCCCTATATGGTCTCAGGTCTTCAGGCAAGTGCTTTGGAGACTTACTCGCGGCTTGTCTCATCGAACTCGGCTTCGAAAGATCCCGCGCAGAACCGGAAATATTCCTCAAACCCGGAACGAACAAGCATGGTGAACGGGTATATGAGCTTATATGCACATATGTCGATGACCTATGTCTCTGCATGGCAGATCCCAATTCCTTCTTGAAGATATTGCAATCGTCACCATATAACTTCAAATTGAAGGGATCCGGACCTATGAACTTTCATTTAGGATGTGGATTTGAGCGCGACGAACATGGTGTTCTGTGCATGAATCCCATAAAGTTCATCGAAAAGATGGAAGCATCTTACGAACAAATGTTCGGATGCAAACCTAACACTAGGTTCCGATCACCCATCGCGGAGAACGATCATCCTGAATTGGACTCCTCAGCATTTCTTGAAGAAACCGGTATACAGAAATACCAAAGTATGATCGGTTCACTGCAATGGATCATCGCTATTGGCCGTTTCGATGTACAAACAGCCGTGATGACGCTCTCAAGTTTCAGAGCTCAGCCACGAGATGGGCATCTCGAACGTGCTAAACGTATCTATGGATATATCTCCAAGTTTAGACATTTTAAAATCAGATTCCGCGTGGAACCGCCCGATTTTATATTGACTAAACCCGACACCATCGACTGGTCCAACACCGTCTATGGGGAGCATTCTGAGGAGCTACCCGACGACGCTCCTGCACCGCTTGGAAAGACAGTAGTGTTATCACACTTCTATGATGCCAACCTCATGCATGATATTCTCAGTGGCAAGGCAGTTACCGGCATTCTTCATTTCGCGAACAAGACTCCCATGATGTGGTTCTCGAAGAAGCAGTCTACTACGGAAACAGCCACCTTTGGAGCTGAATTTGTTGCAGGAAGAACTTGCATCGAACAGATTGTCGATCTACGCCACTCATTCCGATACCTCGGAACACGAGTGCATGATATCTCATACTCTTGGGGTGACAACGAAAAGATGATCCAAACGTCGACCTTTCCTTACGCAAGGTTGCATAAACGTCATAACATTCTATCGTTTCACTACGTACGGAGCATGATAGCAAGAGGTTTCATTTTAATGATGCACATCCCAGGTAAGGATAACTGTGCAGACATTCTCACCAAGCATTGGAGTCACTCAGTTGTGTATCCACTGCTCAGGCCCATCTTCCACTTCTGTGGTAATACTGGCGACCTTCTTCAGGATGATGGAAGCATCATGTAGAGCGTGATGACCCTTCACGAGGAAACATGGGGAGTATTAAATTCCTTTCGTGACCAGAAGTACCAAAGCTACCAAAGGGTAGATTTCCTATGCGCATGAATCAATGAGTCCCGTATCCATCTAAGTAATCGATTCCCACGGCATATCGATTCCCACGGCGCATCGATTCCCATCGCGCATAAACGGTGAGCAATCCCTGTCTTACGATATCGCCATTGTTCTTCGGTGAGCAAACTCTGATTTCATAAAATATCACACGAGCTACGGGAGCAATTCCTGACCTTAATGATAAACATTTCATGGAGTCTTCCTAACGGAACAAGAGAAGAAAACCGTTGACATGTGATTCTCACACAATACATATACATGCATACAAATATATATGGTCAACGACTAATACATGTACGGAAATAATCAGCGAGTAATCTCAGCACTACGCAACAGCAGTTGCAACGTATTCATCTCAATAAAAGAGATATCTTGCGTTTCGGCAAGATTTCACTTTATCTCATTCTTTTAACATTCAACTGATTTATATCCCAAAATTCACACTAGTTGCTACCAACTACTTGTAATCTACATACTAAGGTCTGTCTCGCTGCAATCTGAATAAGTCACAGCAAGAGGAGATCTGGCGTTTCCCTAGTCTCGCCTGTAGTCCGATTATCCGTTGCCGAAAGTATCCAAACACAATTGTCACGCGTAGAGTACAATCGTTCATCTACTAACACACTAACACAGCGTTGCTGTTCATTAAAAGTCCTTGAATCAGACTCTCAACGAATCGGATTCAGAAGGAAAATAATACTTCAAAGAAGTCCATCTTCATTCCAAGGTCTCTCATTTTTCTTCTGCCAATAAGGAGGTGATAGTTGATGTTCTGAGTGACAACAAAGCACTCGATTTTCAACACTTTCATGCAATAGGATAGCTCTGGAAACATGTTGCTCTCCAAGATCACATATTGATTACAAGTAGTTTTACCATTGGTTGTTTTCATTTGAATTGGTTTGGCAAGAGAGAGCTTCTTGGCGTTAGAAGGAATTGCTGAGTCAACAATGAGATTGTCTGTGGATCCGGAATCAAAGAGTGTCTTCAGATAGTATTTGCCGGATACGCCATTGATGGAGTTGCACACACTGACTGTGGTTGGTGCAAGATCAATATCCTTGTCAGGAGAAACATTGCTATTGTTATTGTGGCTAATCAAGGTTTTCGATTCAGGGAATCATTGAAGATCCGAGTTATAGTACTCATAATCAACATCCATGTCCACATGGAAGAGATCTGACCAATGCGCCGGTGGAAGGTTTTCTTCTGGTTCATTGATGAAGCCACACATGTGTTGTTTGGGTTCATCTGGGTTGTTGTCATAGGAGAATGAATTGCTTGATCGATTGCTAGCACTATTCTTGTTGCTATTGAAGTTGCAATCATTCACATGTGCATCATTGCTGTTATTGCGACTTGGTTGGTTTGGATTCTTGGCATTAAGAAAGCACTGCCCCCAAGTGTGGTTGGCACCCGGGTGAATAGGACATGGTGAGCCTTCTGATACTCTTGTGGTTGGATTGTTGTTGTTATTGCTGTGGCTGTTGTTGGAGCCTTGTTGCCGGTTTTGGCCGTTGTTGTTGGTGTTGTTATTGGTGTTGTTTGATCAATTATTGTTTCAATTGTTGTTGCAATTATTGCGATTGGGGCAGTTACTGTTGTTACAGTTGTTGTTGCCATTGTTGCTGTTGTTATTCCTGTTTTGGGAGGAATTATCTTGTTGATTATTTTTCTTACTCTTCTTATTTTCTTTGTTTTGGTGTCTCTCCATTCTTATCACTATCTGTGTGAGAGTGTCTTCATAGGGAGAGTGGTGTTCTTCGTAGAAATCCTTCCATTTGGGAGGCATGGATTCAAATATCAAACTCTTGAAGTCTTCATCATTAATGACTACATTCTCAGGTGGGTGTCCTGGAAACAGTCAAAGGATCACATGGTTGTGGAAGGTAACCATGGAGACAAACTGGTGTACAGTCATGTTGGTAGTCTTTTTGATGTTGTTGAGGAACCTTTTGTGGCATATGTATGCATCTGTGTTATTGTTGAATTTGAAACCTTTTGTGGCATTGATATGCATCCTCTGTATTGTTGTGGTTGAATTTGTAGGTGGTAAAGACGTCAATCATGGTTGGAAAGTTCTCAACGGTTTGATTTGGTACGTTGGATGATACATACTCATTCCACCAATTCCTATTGGCGTAGTCTCTTAGGATATCAGAGAACCTGTCATATTGCTTTGGTCCTGTTGTTATTCTTCTTTGCATGTGAGAATTCATTGATGGTAAAAAGAACTTGGAAAAGGGATGCTCCTGCAGTAATAAGTGATACTTTAACCTTGACAGTCTCTGTGCCACCATTGGCATTGGTGCTGAAGTGTTTGAATTCTATCTTGTTGATAGACTCTTGGTCAAAGTCAAACTTGAAAGGGATAACAGAGTAGCTTGCCGTTACTGGACAATTCAGGTAGGAGCAGTTGGTTGCTTGTTAATAGTTACTCAAGTTTAGTAGTTGGTTGAAGCAGTCATCTGGCTGTTTAAACGGTGTCGTATGCCTCTAGTAGAAGGTACTAATGTAGTAATGTAGTGTGTAGGAATGTATGTATGGTACGCGTGACGCGGTAATAAATAGTTAAAAGTAAGATTGTGAGCAAGCTGTCAACTTCTCTGTTGAAAAGCTTGTCTTTATTTGCTAAACAGTTGCAAATGGGTTGGACTTGAAATCCAATGGTCTTGTACATAGATGAATTAAGATATGTAGATCATCCAGACTTCAATATTGAAGCCCGGCTGGTGTGGCATTGCTGCCGACATCAGATTTCAGATTTTCTTGACTCGACTTGTGGGAATTCAATCGTGAGGGTTTGAATGAGTGATTCCCACCAGTGATAAAGTAATAAAAGTTCGGGGCCAGACTAATAAATTTATTCTCTTAAGTAGTAGATTTATTCCATTTTGAATATTATCTGGCAGTCGAGGCAGCCTCGACTGCCAGATTTTTTAAGAGAGAATAAACTCCAACGGAATCTTAGAATCGTACTAAAATCAAAAAATTAGTCCCCAACGTACGAATGGTAGGTGGCGCGGGTAGTGATTCAACAGAAGTAAACAGACAGTTACAGTTTCTTATTTAGAGATTCTAAATTCCAAATTTGCTCTGAGTGATAGTTAATAAAAAATATTCGTGCGTTGAATTATTCACTCGCAAATATTTTTTTATTACTCTGGTCGTTTATTACTTTATCACTGGTGGGAATCACTCAATTGAGTGATTCCCGGCAGTGATAAAGTAATAAAAGTTTGCGACCAGAGTAATAAATTTATTCTCTAAGTAATAGATTTATTCCATTTTTATTCCATACTCAATAGAATCTGGCAGTCGAAGCAGCCTCGACTGCCAGATTTTATGACAGAGAATAAACTCCAACGGAATCTTAGAATCATATCATACGGTACTAAAATCAAAGTTTTTAGTCCCCAACGCACGAATGAATCATGTGGTAGGTGGCGCGGATAGTGATTCAACAGACATAAACAGACAGTTACTGTTTCTTATTTAGAGATTCCAAATTCCAAATTTGCTCTGAGTGATAGTTAATAAAAAATATTGGTGTGTTGAATCTATTCAATCTATTCACTCACGAATATTTTTTTATTACTCTGGTCGTTTATTACTTTATCACTGCCGGGAATCACTCAATACGACACTTACAGTTGTGAAACTCGTGACTAAATCGCTTCCACTCGCGGTCTCGGCTTCCATCCATAATCTTGCCCTCGAGACGATGACTACGGTACGAGTACTGGTACTGGTACGTACTGGTACTGGTACGAGAGTCGCACTCGTACTTGTACCGCACTTCAACTGACTGAACACGGAAGAAACCTAAACACCCTGAATTGTGAAATCGCAACGCAACGCAACGCAACGCAACGCAACAGTATACAACACAACAGTGTACGGTACAACAGAGTACAACACAGCAAAACAATACGAAGTAAAAACACAAACCATGCCGGCCACCTCGAGCGAAGAAATCCAGCGCCAGCACCAGGAAGCCCTGCTACTGGTCGACGGCGATGGCGAAACGGTCCAACCAATGCCCTGCGCTCCGCGAAACGAATTGGGAGAAATTTCCCTCGACGACAAGACGCGGCCTACCTATCCGTTTGCCTTTTACGACACGTCCAAATCGATATCGGTAGGGATAGACGATACGACCGACACGGATCCGGAATCCTCCGATTCGGACGCGTCGTCGTCGTCGTCGGCGGCGGCGGCATCAACGTCCCGCGGCATGCTGCAAGAACCGCTGCTGCAGAATCCCATATGCTGGTCGACGAGGGGTTTTGTGGACGTTTCGAAACTGCAAGAATTGGTCCGGGAGGGATACGATCGGGACTACCGCGACCCGGAACAACTCCCGGAACTCTCGCCCACCAACTACTGGGATCCCCGCAACGCCGACAAGCACAACGTCACCCTCACCCGGCCCTCCCACGATGCGTGGGGGATCGGGAAGATCGTTCCTCATGTTTTCCGACGATTTTCTCACAAAGGTCTATCGATTTCCGTGGTGGAAGGAATTCGAGCAGGCCCTCGAGCCGATCATCGACGTCCTCTTTCCAAATAACGGCAACAACAACGACAACAACGACAACAACAACAACCGTGTCGTGGTCCGGGCGCTCCTGGCGAGTCTCCCACCGGGTGCGACCATTCCCGTTCACCACGACACCGGAGAATGGGTGAAAACAACGCACCGGGTGCACGTGCCGATCCTTGTCAAGGATCCATCGAGGGTGGTCTTTCGGTGTGGACCGTCGACCGAACTCTTGCAACGAATCAGTTGTGAACCGGGACACGTCTTTGAAATCAACAACCAGGCCAAACACGCCGTCAGCAACTGCGATCACGTCCACCGGGTCCACCTGATTCTGGATTACGTGGAGGTTGAGGTGCAGATGCGGGATCGGGATGACACAACGACCACAACTTGCACCGATAGGGAGAAAAACACCACCACTACGACACAACAACAACAACAACAACAACAACAATCAGAACAACCCCTCACCCCGATTCCATTGGAACCGGGCGAGAAGCTGTTCCAAACGAGGCGGTCCGTCGACCGCCTCAAAAACTTGGTTCCGCGGCCCACTCCGTCGTACATTGTTCTGGGAGCCCAGAAAGCCGGGACCACCAGTCTGTACCACTACATCAACGAGCACCCGTGGGTCTTCAAGGCCCGGCGCCGCGAAACCCACTGCCTCGATTGGAGGTGGAACGACAAGCTCCGAACCAAGAGCAAGCAACTGGAATACTGCCAAAAATTCTTTTTCACCGAAGAAATAAAAACCCGGCCCTCCTGCCTGACGGGCGACTCGACCCCGAGCTACCTCCTGGACAGCCGGCGGGTCATTCCCCGCCTCAAGCGGGTCTTTGACTGGAGCCACACGAACACGAACACGAACACGAACACGAGGAACACGACCAGCCAACAACAACAACAAACCTCCACCAAGATGAAATTTTTTGTCATGATGCGGGATCCTGTCCAGCGAGCAGCTTCGCATTACGCCATGGTCACTTCCACCGACGGAACGCCCGCGCAACTGAAAACGAGGGGGTCGGAATGGAGGGGCAAGACCCTCGGGAAAGTCATCGAAACGGAATTGATCCGGATGAAGAACTGCGGCTTGATTCCGTACTGGAACATCAAGGAGGGCGTTCTCGACCGAGATGCCTTTGATCGATTCGCGGGCAGCCCGAAGGAAGCCGAGGCATGGGATCGGTACATGCGGCAACACGTTCCCCTCAACACCGGCTCCTACGGACTCTTGACGAGGGGCATGTACGCGGTGCAACTACGACCCTGGTTCAAGGCCTTTGACCGAGACCAATTCTTGTGCTTGAGGCTGGAATCCATGAAAAGCACGAACGGTGTAAAAGATACGATGCAAAAGGTCTGGGCGCACCTGGATTTGCCCAACCATCCCGTCGAGGACGAATCGGCCAGAAACAGCCGCGACTATGACGCTACGGAGCCAAAAATAAAGGACTACCTACAACGATTTTTTGAACCCCACAATCGAATCCTAGCTTCGGTCTTACAAGAAACGAACTCGGAAGAATGGAACGACCCGTGGCCGTACGACAGCCCACTCGAAGGACATTGATTGATGATGACCATGTACAGACAGTGAAAAATCGAGACGAAGTTTTTGCAATCGAGAAGCTAATGAGTTGCTTTAGTATAGTATCATTATTAAAAAAACAAGTGTAGAATCTAATGTCCGCGAATTACATAATTTTTGGTCTCTTTCTATCATCATCATCATCAACAACAACAGCCAAATCCGGATGCATTCGCTTCACTCCATGAGCGTCATGAGTGGTGTACGTCTTGTTGCTGGCTTTGAAAATTGCGACCAAATGCTCCCGCAAGAGACTATAGGTGACACTATGGGCACATTCGAGCCTTTGCCCTTGCTCTCGACCGGTCCAAAAGCAAGTTCGCCCCTTCCATATTCGTTCCAGCACTTTGGGCCAAAGTGAAATCGGTGTGTTTTTATCCATGTTTTTACACACAAGACTCCGTCCGGTCCAATTGTAATCCAGCAAATACTGGATGCGTTCTAAATCGCGTCTGCCTCCTTCGCTCAGTTCTTTTGTCTTTAGGTAATTCACTCGTTTGTTGTTAAAATGCAACGCGTATGTTAGATAGGATGGAAAGAAATCTTCGAACGAGGGAAGGCAAGCAAGTATTGCAATCAGATAAAGATGCACCACGAGATGAATTGATAAAAACAGGAAAAATAGTTGAGCGAACATCAGATTTGTTTTCGGGTTATGCGCCAAGTCAAGATTGATTCTCGACCATTTCCAGCCACACTTACGATGCCATTTCATATCCCCGTTCTCTTGATAACTATGATGCCATTCCACCGGTCCCATATTGAAGTTTACGTCGCCCAATCTCGGATTGGTAGTCAAGATCTTGATTAGTCTGCGGCAGACCCGGTCATTGATTTCAAAAAACGAGAATTTTTGCGAAGAAATTCTGAGGACACCCAAGTGATTTGGTGTTTTCACCTTTGCAAACGATCCAACAATCTGAGACGTTATATCATTCATTCCTAGATCTAGATTATTGAGGGAGGGGCAAGTCGAAATTTCGTTGTAAATCATGCTTACTTCCTCATCTGACAAGCCATTGACAGAAAGATCCAAACTTTCTAATCGCTGGTTCCCCCTGAGTCCACTAAGAAAAGTTTGAAGAAAGTTTGGATTTCGCGAAGGTTTGTCATAAAAAACCCCTGAAAGATGCAAGTCCTTCAATCTGGATTCCTTAGACGACAATAAGTTCGCAATTCCGTAAACACCTCGACCCAAACTACAGTTCCCCGACAATGCGAGTCTTTGAATCCGATGATTTCTTTCGACAGCGAATGCAATCGGAGAAACATCCACCCTCGTACTCGAAGCTTTCAATTTTATAGACAAGGATTCAATCGACCGATTCTTCCACATTCCAACCGCCATATCTTTCACGTCGTCGGGGAAGAGGAAAATGTCACTAAGATGTAAGTGTTTGAGTTTACTCGTCGCCAAACCCTCTGAAAAAGTTGCTTGTGGAAAGAAACTGCTTAGAGCAAATGCCCCTGTTAGCGTCAATGATTCAAGAACTGAATTTTGACACTTAAACAAGTCGGAGAGGCCTGTTACTCCGTTCTCCGAAGCGCCCTTCAAACAAAGGACAAGACGTTTTAAGGAGGAGTGCGACTTCAAGGCTCCGACAATCTTTGCAATCTCATTCCCGTTGGAAACTTGCGTTCCCCCAAGAAATGAGAAAGAAATCAATGAATCGTTGGCCTTGATTCCTGCAGCCAACTCTGGGACCTCTTTTGGGTGTAAAACTATTCCATCCAAGAAATGGAGTCGTTTCACCTTCAAATTTTTGAGTGCTTCGTATTGTATAAAATGCATGGGGCGGGAATGAAAGATGAGGCATTCAAATCTTTGATTGCCCTTCATCGATCTGGAGATAATGTGGAAGGTAGAATTATCGCATATTCTCGTCGGATTATACCTGTCGTTGGTCAATGAAAAAGCAAGGGTCTGGACTATGTCCAATTGCAGTGCATTTTCCAAGACGGCGTTGATATGCCTTTCTTGACATCCACGAAACTCAATTGATGACCAACAGCGGTCCGGATATTTAGAAAAGAGAAATAGGATCCCATCAACAACCGAGTCATGCCACATGTCGTAAAAAACCAAATGCTTTTTGCGAGGATCATTGATGGCTTCTTCGAGTTTCTGAATGTTGGAATTTGGATTTGACCAACTATCACACGTAAGAAGGACGTCCTCAGTTAGTGAAATTACCTTATCCCCAATGTCGTGCGAAATTACTTTAAACCGATTCAAGATCTCATCTTCGTTGAATGGATGAGAATTGCATTTCGTTGACGACGATTTAGACCTATTCCTCATCATTTTGACTTGGCGATACCGGTTGTTCTAGTCCATCTATTGTTCTTGGACGATGAGCAAGTTTAGAAATAATGGAATGTGTTCAATACTTTTTGTCCTTCAACATTCGGGAGGAGTCGTACAGGTACAAGTACGGTAAGATCTTACTTGTGCGTTACTTGAGGATGTACCCGTAGCTCAAAATAATACGAAGTACTCCCGAGTAATCTGTTTTGGACCAATTGCAATTGTTACTGAAGATACCGCAAGTACAAACCATCATGTCGATACCGTAGAACAACAGTAATCATCTTCAAAACACACGATACCGAAGAACAATAACAATCATCTTCAAAACACACGATAGTGAAGAACAATAACAATCATCGTTGAAGCACGCGATCCCATTATTTGATGATACGTGGAAGTTGTTTATGTATGTTGTGGACTTAATGAATCGACAGAACAAAATAACTCTTCTCAAGGCTGATTCCCTTAAATACTCCAAAGGGTGTCTTTAGAAGAGAACCTGATGTCGATGGATGGGTCGTATAGCATCTTCAGTTTATTATTTTTCAATAGCGGCTCGTACGAACTTCGTACCCCCAGACACCCAGCGATTGGCAGCGAATCGTGATTTGCATATACTAAGTACGATTTCGCGTTCTTCTAAAATTCTGCCGTACCGAATTTGCCTACGGAGGAGGGCACGGGAATTACACTTACCAGTGATGGTATTGTACTCCCTTGGTACGATAACTTGTTAAGCATCAGCGAAATTCGTTTCTGGACTCCGGGAATCTTTTCAACTGAGAAAGAAAAATATTTCTTTATGCAGAAAACGCATGAAATCGTTTCAGGATTCCCGGAAAACCGTTTTTATTTCCCGCAGAAAAAGTTGGATTCCCGTAGCTTCATTGTTACACGCTCATCCTTCACATCTTTTGATAGTAATATTTTTATTACCGTATCGGTACATCCCCCGTTTCAAAATTCTTCGTACTCCTAATACGGAGTGATAGGGTCATTCCCGAAATACTTCTGGGTCCTACCGTACCCAGACCGGATGTTTTAGTCTTGACCAGTCTTTTTGGATCACTTTCATTCCTTGAATACTAAAAACATAAATCTGGGTACGACCCGGAAATTATTTCGGGAATCACCCAATGTGTGTATTTATTAAGGTCCTGTTCGATACAATGAAAAAGTTTTTAGTGCGGGTACGAATTCTGCTAGAAATTTCATTTGCGTTCGATAGCACCACAACCACCTGTAAAAGATCACTGGTAACACGAAGCATCGCACCTCCACTTGTCACCACTACATTGAAATCCATAAGTGGTAAAAACCATCCCATTTAACGCCACGATTGAACAGGTTAAAAAGGTGCAAACCAGAACGTCATAAAAAGAAGAACGCTAAGTAAACACTTGGAACCATTATGTGCATTCAAGAGAATAAATAGCTGCCCGAGAGGAAACTACTTATGACACCCGTAAAAACAATACTGATTCGGAATTAATCTCATTCATTATTCCATTAAAAACATGATGGATCAAACAAAAGACCCATAGAATCAATTAATTGACCTCATCAAAAAATAACACATGCGCAATCTAGAATTATGAGGTAGAAAAAAATTCTAGGTCAGACATATGGTAGAATTTTTTGCCAGGATTCAGTGATTCCCACCTAACGAAAATGTATAAAATTAATAAAGAAAATACATAAAAAGTATGCGCTTTCTATATGTAGGTTTATTCACTTCCGAATAAAATCTGTCAGTCAATGAATGATTCCCACCAGATGAAAACGAATAAAATGAATAAAAAACACATAAAAGTATGTGTTTTCTACATAGATTTATTCACTTCTGAATAAAATTTGTCAGTCCATACGTATCGACTGACAGTTTTCATTCACTTTTTTAACACTGAATGAATTTCAATGGAATCTTAAAATCAAAGATTTCAGTCACCCAACGGACGAATCAGTCATGTGCACCTCTGTTGTTGTTAAGTGGTAAAAACGATTTCACTTAAGGGTACAAAAGAAACAGGTTAAACGATTCGAACCAAGGCATCCTTAAAAACTGGATCAATAAGTAAACACTTGGAGCCCATATGTGCATTCAAAAGAGTACATATAGCAGCCTGTGAGGAAATTACTTATTGCAATCATGAAAATCAATACTGGATCGGAATGGACCTCATTTATTCCATATATTCTGATCATGCAAAGGGCCCACTGATACTATTACTTAACCTCGTAAAAGACTGATATCATCAAATGCCATCCTTGAATACTTAACAGGCTTGCTTGCCAAAATAGGCCGGTAGGTGGCGCGGGTAGTGATTAAACAGGCAGTTACTGTTTCTTCTTTAGGGATTCCAAATTCCAAATTTGGCAGTTAATAAAAGTATTCGTTCGTTGGGTGTGATAAAAAAGTATTCATTCTATATACTTTTTATTAACTTTCGATTCTATTCACTTTCATCTGGTGGGAATCACTCAATGTGTATCCAACTGACAGATTTTATTCACTTAACTCAAACTGAATAGATTTCAACGGAATCTTAAAATCAAACATTGCACTCATTTCAGTCACCCAACGCATGAATCAATGTGTGCACCTCTTGCACCTCTTTCGCCGGGCATGCTTTTTTGGTGATCATCGCTAATTTTGCCTAGCTGAAAAATTGCAAACAGCCTGGAAAAGGAAGAAACGCAACGGCAGTAACACTTGTCGCTCCAGCAAATTTTAATTCAACATCAAGAATCGCGACACAACAACACATACTTTTCTTTTGAACTGACTCAGCAGGGCAATGTCCTTCTACCCCTTTACTACAATCGCTCTTGTTGCTCTTGCTAGTAGTACATTATTAGACAATTCATTGGAAGATGAAGATGAATTGATTCGATTCGATTTGCGGTCCCCTCACAAAAAGAAATACTTCGAATACCATCCATCATAACAATCAACATGGCACCAACTACTGCACCGACTGGTGGCAGTAGTGGAAGGAAAGCCAGCATTGCCAACTACACAAAGCCCGAGTTGGAGAACTTGTTCAGATGCATGAGAAGTTGTTAGAAGTGTAAACACGTACAAACGTAAGTTCGTACCTTGAGTGCCAGCGTGACGTAATTTCGCACCTCAAGTGCGCGCGCAGCGCTCATATGGTGTCAGTGACATCAGCGCTTGCACCTCAAGGGTGTCAGCAACATATCGAATCCACAGCGCCGCACCTCAGCTTGTACCTCTACTGGTGATAACACAGATAGGTATCAAGCGCCCACACATACAAGATAGCAGTAGTACTCATAATTATTATTAACCCCGATTATAACAGTAACTGCATGCACCTCTGTCCATACATCATGGGCATAGAGTAGAGAGAGGATTCTTGATTTCTAATAGTTAATAATAATTATCCAGACGACGACGACAAAAGAAAACAACACCCGCAGCAGGGAGACTGGATGTTAGCCCACCACAGGGCATCGTTGACGCCCGTCAACCTCGCTGAGAGAGAGATCGTAATCCTCCTACGACTTCTTCTAGCAACAACAAAACAGAAACGCTCTAGTGGCGCATGCAGCTCCAAGGGTGGTGCCTTGATAGCTACTGCAACATCAACACCTTCTGCTCCAGTACCGAGTCAAAACCGAGGACGAGGAAAGGAAGACACAACAACAACGAAGCCGTCCCCCAAGATGGGTCCCCCAAGACGGGTGGAAACAACTGAAATAACCCGCAAGGATGTCGGTGGATACTTTTTTATTTGCAAGTGTCGAAGCACGAAGGTGCGCAAAACGAAGTTATTGTTCATGGCGAATAACAAACCAAAAAGGCATATGCAAAGAACATTTGCGAAGTGCGTACGCGGATGGCAGAAGGTTATATAAGTACAACAGAAAGGAAGTGGGCGCAGATAACATAGTATCTGCAAGGGTGTGTTAGAAGTGTAAACGCGTACAAACGTAAGTTCGCACCTTGAGTGCCAGCGTGACGTAATTTCGCACCTCAAGTGCGCGCGCAGCGCTCATATGGTGTCAGTGACATCAGCGCTTGCACCTCAAGGGTGTCAGCAACGTATCGAATCCACAGCGCCGCACCTCAGCTTGTACCTCTACTGGTGATAACACAGATAGGTATCAAGCGCCCACACATACAAGATAGCAGTAGTACTCATGATTATTATTAACCCCGATTATAACAGTAACTGCATGCACCTCTGTCTATACATCATGGGCATAGAGTAGAGAGAGGATTCTCGATTTCTAATAGAAGTATCCTACCGATTGGACCAGAAGAGTGGGATGTCGTTGCAAACCTACACACTGAAAAATGTCCTGGTAGGGACACTGATTCAATCAGGAACAAATACATTTGGTTATACCAGAAGAAGATGCCGACTGGTGATCCAATTACGAAATGGGATGTTAAACAAGCCAAGAAAATTAAGTATCTGATCGGTGTTAGAGCCTCCATTCTCAATGGAGGCAAAACGTTTGATCTTGTAACAGAGGAGTTTGTCCGTGCTGTCGCTGAGGAGTTGTCCGAGGGGGGAAATGATCTGCCACTTCAAAACAATAACGATCCTCACCACTGCCACCACTGCCACTTTGTCAACCAACTCAACTGACTCAAGCAACAACTCAATTGACTCAAGGAACGCAGGACAACCAACTAGTACCACTTCTACTTGGTCAACAAAATCAACCAACACAAATTGATGAAGCAACAGAGCTGACTCCCACCAGTACTGTTACTAGTAGCACCAAGAAGAGACATTACAATTGCAAAGCAGACAACAAATCAAAGATGATGAATGTGATTGCTGCAGTATTGAAGGAGGGACGAGAGGATCGAAAGCTTCATCAGCAGGCATCAGAACTCCAGCAACAACGACAGGAACAGGCAGATCGATGACAGGACAAGGCAGATCAAGAGAGGACGATGTTGTTGCAGGCACTCCTTGCTCAACTTACTAGTGGTGGTGGTGCTACTAGACCTCCTGTTACTCCCCAAGTTACTACTACTGCTGAAGGGAAGGTCAAAAGAAAACTAGATGCCGATGACAGCAGTGACAGCAGTGACGACGACAGCGACTTTGAATGAGTAATTGAACCAATCAATCAAATTAGTTAGTTAGTTAGTTAGTTAGTTAGTTAAAATAGTAATCAAATTAGTTAGTTAGTTAGTATGTTAGTTAAACTAAACAACACTACCAATGTTGCTCCAGACAGAAACTTAGGCTACAAAGACAGTAGAAAAAAAATCTATTGCAACCCCTTGAAAGAGGGATCCAAAATCACTAGAGGTGCGCTGGAGCAAAATTATTCGGAGGTACTGTTGACTGCTCTAAATAATGCTAACTTGTAACGCTAATTTGTAACTACTATCGATTAGCTAATTCGTAATGCTAATTCGCAACTACTATTGGTTATCTAATTTTCTAATGCAATTGATCATCGATCGACTCAACTCTAAAGTATGCAATCAACACTAAAATACATTGTTTGCAGTTTCTGTTGGTAACAGATCGTACGAGAAGAAGCCTTCAGTCTGACTCATGCACGCGTTGAGTATGGGATTTGATTCCAACTCTAGCTGTCTGGAAATTGTACAGACAAACAAGGAGCTTCAGAATAATCTTCCTGTCTCCTGTTTCTTCCAGGAGCATGCTATATTTCATTTGGGGAAATCCCCCTTGGATCTGTCACATTCCCCATTCAGAGAGCTGTCTAACACTGGTCACAGCGTGATTCACTGTAAGAGCTGCTGAATTGAAGGGATCACTTTGGCTACTTTGCATGAGGTATGGCTTTCTAGACAGTTTGAAAGCCGAGTCTACAACAACCTTTGCAAGGAATTTATCGTACATAAGCTCCATCTTTTCATAGAGCCCATAGTCAGCTTGAGTACTATCGTGCCAACAGCCTGGAGCATTCAAGATGCAAGCCAGGATCTTGCTGTCCAGAGCAAAGATCAAAACACTATTGATGTATGTCCCACAAGTCCAACCATTGTAGTATTGGTTCTGTTTTATCCAGTTACCAGACTGTTGGAGATGCAGGTTAAGGCCATCGCAGGCACCCCACACTCTGTGCGGTGCTAACACTGGATACTTTGCAGCAATAGCATCAATGTATTGTTGAGTCTCTTCTTCATTTGGCAAGCAAACTTTTGCAGCAGAATGGTCTTGTAATACAGAAAGAAGGAGTTTGCGTCCAAATTTCAGTCATCTGTACATAGGAGAAGATGTTAATCCAAACGCTAGAGCAACTGCTCTTGCTGCTGATCCTCATCTGGTTCGGAACCAGAATAAGACAAGAGCAAGGCACTCAGTTGCATCAAATTGGTTTGTCGAGCGCGGCTTCCGGGTCTTCTTCTTATTTTCCTTCTGAATCCGGTCCATTGGGAGTCTGATTCAAAGGCTTCTGAAGAACAGCAACGCTGCGTTAGTGTGTTAGTAGACGAAACAATTGTACTCTACGCGTGACAATGGTGGTTGGATACTTTCGGCAACGGACAATCTTACTACAGGTGAGACTATGGAAACGCCAGATCTCTTCTTACTGTGAACTTGTTCAGAGACAGCAAGATAGACCTTAGGTATTGTAGATTACAAGTAGTTGGTAGCAACTAGTGTGAATTTTGGAGATATAATCAGTTGAATGTTGAAAGTATGAGATAAAGTGAAATCTTGCCGAAACGCAATATATCTCTTTTATTGAGGTGAAATACGTTGCAACTGCTGTTGCGTTGTGATGAAATTACTCGCTGATTATTTCCATGCATGCATTGATCGTTGATCGTATATATATATATATATATATATTGTGTGTGTGTGAGAAGCTTCTGACAACGGTTTCCTTCTCCTGTTATCCTAGGAAGATTCCATGATACGTTTATCAATGGAATCAGGGATTGCTCACCGTAGGTCGTGTGATATTTCTCTAAACCAAAGATTGCTCACCATGGAACCTGGGCAATACTAGAAAGCAGGGATTGCTCACCGTCAATATGCGATGGGAATCGACGCGCCGTGGGAATTGATGTGCCGTCGGAATCGATTACCTGAGTGGTACGGGTACTCACTGATTTGTATGAATAGAGCAACTACTGCCATGTAGCTTTGGTACTGCTGGACACAAAAGGAATTTAATACTCCCCATGTCTCCTTGTGAAAGAACATCACGTTTAAATGGTGTTTCCATCATCCCATAGGAGATCGCCAGTATTTCCACAGAAGTGGAAGATGGGCTTGAGCAGTGGATACACAACTGAGTATCCCCAATGTTTAGTGAGGATATCTGCACAATTATCCTTACTGGGGATGTGCAGCATTTGGATGAAACCTTTTGCTATCATGCTTCGTACATAGTGATACGATAGGATATGATGGCGCTTGTGCAACCTTGCATAAGGGAAGGTTGCTGTCTGAATCATCTTCTTGTTATCTCCCCACGAATACGAGATGTCATGAACTGGTGTTCCAAGATATCGGAATGAGTGACGTAAGTCAACAATCTGCTCAATGCAAGTTTGCCCTGCAACAAATTCAGCTCTGAATGTGGCCGTTTCCGTAGTGGCTTGATTCTTCAAGAACCACATCATAGGAGTCTTGTTTGCAAAGTGAAGGATGCCGGTTACAGCATTTCCACTGAGGATGTCATGCATGAGGTTTGCATCGTAAAATTTTGTCAACACTACTGTCTTCCCAAGTGGTGCAGGAGTGTCGTCGGGTAGCTCTTTGGATTGCATCCCATAGATGGTGTTGGACCAATTGATGGTGTCCGCTTCAGTCAATATGAAGTCGGGAGGTTCCACTCTGAACCTGATCTTGAAATGTCTGAACTTGGAGATGTACCCATAGATACGCTTGGCACGGTCAAGATGTCCTTCTCTGGGTTGAGCCCTAAAGCTTGAGAGCGTCATCACAGCGGTTTGTACATTGAATCGTCCAATGGTGATGATCCATTGAAGTGAGCCAATCATGCTTTGGTATTTCTGGATACCAGTATCTTCAAGAAATGCTGATGAGTCTAATTCAGGATGATCGTTCTTGGCGATGGGTGATTGGAACCTGGTGTTAGGTTTGCATCCAAACATTTGTTCATATGATGCTTCCATTTTCTCAATGAATTTAATGGGGTTCATGCAAAGAATGCCATGTTCATCACGTTCAAAACCACATCCCAAGTGGAAGTTCATGGGTCCGGATCCCTTCAACTTGAAGTTGTATGATTCTGACTGTAGGATTTCCAAGAACGAATTGGGATCAGCCATACAGAGACATAGGTTGTCAACATATGTATATATGAGTTCATATACGCGCTCCCCATGTTTGTTTATCCCAGGCTTGAGAAAGATCTCTGGTTTGGCGCGAGACCTTTCAAAGCCAAGTTCGATAAGGCATGCCGCTAGTAGGTCACCAAAACACTTGCTGGATGATCTAAGTCCATATAGGGCCTTGTAGATGATCAAGAGATGACCTTCTTGTGATCCAAATTCTGGGCCTGCCTTGATACAGACTTTCTCACATGTCACTGCTTCAAGATAAGCATTTCCAATATCCGTACCCCATGCTTCCAGGCTTTTCAGTTCAGCTAGGAACAGGCACATACGTAGGCCGTGTAGCAAAATGACACCAGCATATACACTGTGAATGGGGGCTTCAGTGAGGTTGCCATTTGCAACAAGACGAGCCTTGTGCCTACTGTCATGTTTAACGGCATAGATCATGTGTACCTTGATCTGTTGGAATCCATTGGGAATGGAACTTGCCTCATACTTTCCTTTGTCAATGAAGGTATTGTCTTCCCTGAGTTGTTCCATTTCAAGAGTAATGGCGTCAACCCACTTGTGGTTTCCGTTGGCCTGGTCGAATTGGATGGCTTCTTCGTGATTATGGGGTACCTTGAATCTGTATTGATATTGCGGAGCGGTACAAAAAGAGCAAAGTTTGGCTTGATGTACGAGTAAATCAAGCTTCTTGGTTCTTCGTGCTAGGTTGGTGATTTGTTTGAGACGTTTCCAACCTGGGAGGTCAAGCATGTTGTTGTCTTTACCATATTTGGCAACGGTAACAGGACCATCAGCTGCAATGTTGGCTAATGGTTCATATGTCCGTTCCATATTTTCCCATTCAATCCAAAGGTTGTACTTGGACCCTTTATACTGTCGAGGCTTGTTATCCAATGGACCTTGGTGTCCTAGGATTGTGCAAAACGACCAAAGCTTGCCATCTTCTTGGGTCGAATCACGGTGGATGTAGTTCATGACATCGTTGTATGCAATGATATCTTCAAGTTCATCATCAGAATGCTTACACTTGAATTTGATGAAATCTTTATTGCGTTGAAGACTGTCTTCTACATCAATGATGGTAAGTTGTTTCCAAGTACCATCAGGGTTGGTTACAAGGAAAGATCTGCCTTGTAGGTCAGCAATTGGAATAGTCGGGATGGTGATTGGTTGACCATTGTCATCGAATTGCGCATTCCCTTCTACGCCGGTAACAACTACCTCTGATGGGTCTACTGTAGGAGTAGCAGGGTTGGTGTGCGGAGTCATGACGTCACTAACATCAAAGTATGCTAGCTCCGGTGGATCGAAATCATCCTCAGTAAGGAGAACGCCATCGGATGTCTTGCTGAAGATGTGTGTTGTAGGAGGACCATCAAAACTCTCCCCATAGTTGTTAGGGAGTGGAGAAGGGGACCAGCTTGGGCTGTCATCGACCTTCTTATAGAGAAAGCTTGGTAATGAGGGGTGGGCGGGTGGTTTGATAATATACTGATTACCAGATGCTGTAGGTTTGTTGTCTTCAGGTGTCTGATTATCAGATGCCGTAGGCTTGTGCTCTTCAGGGGCCTTAGGCTTGTTCTCTTCAGGTGCCGCAGAATTGTTGGAGCTCGTCTTGTTGTCAGATTCTGTGGAGGATTCTGCAGTAGTAGGAGCAGTGGGGATGTCACGTGGTTTGGACTCCCCGTTTGGGAAATCAATAGTTGTATGCTCCCCATGTTTTGTAATCATAGGTGTGTCACCAGTTGCATGCAGTTGGTTTGAGGAATCCTTTGCTTTATGCCACGCAACAAAACCATTGTCGGTAAACAGGCCCGCTCGTTTATTGCGTGACTCAGGCGTAAGACCGGAGCAAACACCGGAACGATCAAGCAATTTGTTGGTGACAGGGTCCCAGATCTGGAAGCATAAGCCATTGCCGACATGTTCAGCGATGCCAACAAAGTGACCAAGGCGTTCGGTGGACTCAGTACCAAAAGGTGAATCATTGGTTTTGAAGTAAATAGGTTCAAACCAAAAGAAACTGGTATATGCGCTAATGTCACCAATAGAACCGGTTGCTATGAAGATTGTTTGTTTATCAGATAGAGTAGGATCTGAAATAACATTGAGGAGGCCAGCGACGTATGTCATGCATAATAACCATAGGTGTGGAGGTGTACCAGTGCGGTCCATGACACGGTTGACGATACGTTTGAACCTTTGATATCTACATTTGAATTGGTTCTGGTGTTGGTGATATGCTTCACTCTGCCACAGTCCAATCCATAACATCTTGAGATAATCGATGACATGTTTACTGGACTGGTAGGAGCCATGGTCACATAAGAGACGGAGAGGTCTACCCCATTTTTGAATGAAGTTCTGGAAACATGACAGGAAATCGCCGGTGGTACACATTTCTTCAACATGAATGATATGGGATTTATGACCAAAGAAGATGTGTGCGAGTTTGGAACCACAATTGATTGCTGGGACGTCGGAGTATACGACATCCAACAAGACATCATCATTAAATGGTTGAACATTCATTGCCGGTTGAGGAGATTGAAATCTTTTGAAGAGATTACCATCTGGACTAACAGCTAAGGAACCATATTGCATAGAATTTGCAAAGGTTGCTTTGATGCAGTCAGTAGAAACCCAGCAAAAGAAGGGTTTCAAGGATAAGTAGTCATGCTCCTTAGGATGACGCTCACGGGGTGTAGCTGCAACGCAAGGTGGGTCACTTGTGGTACACTCCGTAGGGAAAGCAAGGATCATATCAGATGATGGAGTCGAAGTACAGCAAGAAGCTAGACGTTCCTGATGGTCATAATCCATTGGAGTAAGCCAAAAGGAGCAATCGTTCATGCCGTGATCATTGATAGGGAGAAATGCCGATCGAGTGCATTGACTGGAATACAAACTGAGAGAGGTAACCGTGGACAAACTGGGGGATACAGATATATCCAATCCTTCAAGGCACCTCAGGTTCCCATATTTGTCATATGTAGGGGAAAGGAGCCGCTGTGGTCGTGGTGGATATTTCTGGAGGAAGGTTTCATCCTTGGCACTGATGATGGTATCAAGAACAGAAGGGTCCCAATGTTTATTGGATGTCATGATAACATGTGGCAATGTGTTGAATTCATCAGTGGTGTACTTACGCATGGCGAGATATGGCAGGCCATGACAGATACTGAGGGGTAATGCGTACCCATCAGTTGTGGTGATGACTTGTCCACCACCCGCTTTGATGGATGTATCGTTGACAGTAGAGAAGTATGCTTCCATCTGACCAGACAACAGGATAGAGGGGTGTCTTCCTGTATATGCACATCCGTTAAAAATGAGGATAATGGGACCTCTATTTGAAACGGAATATGCTCCGCATGTTGCAATGGGAATATTCTGCACTTGGTGATTGTTGATGCCGGTGACATTGACATACTGAGGGGGAATGTCCTTGGAGATGAGACATGCATCATTACCAATAATACAACCATTGGCACCACGATCAACCATAGCGAAACCAGGGGTAGAGACATTAGTCTTGTGTGCACGGTAGGTGTATGCAGATACTTGGTTTTCATGTTGAAGGGTCAACTCGTCTTTGGGTTTGTACCATTTGTGAAAATTAACTGAGTAGGAAGACACGAGAGTATCACAATCCTTTTTATATCAAATATCAGGGTTCTCAGAAAGAAATCTGGCGGGATGCGCAGGTGAGACGGATGATTTGAGGGGCCGTTGGTCCTTGGAGGAGGAGGTCTGAGACTTGTAGACACCAAGTGATACATGGAAGACGCCCCAACAATCATTTTCGACAGCAGGATGTAGATCTTTCGATGCAGTAGTACGATTATCAACATGTGAAGTATTGTCCTTTAGTAGGAATGTGATAGAATGATCATGTGTATAAGCTTTTCGAGTGATAGGCTTGGTGGCATTAGGGTCCGGCTGACTGTCAGGAAGCAATTCAGACTGCAAGGAAGCGACTTAGTGCTTTGCAGGGGCCCTGTGGAGTTGTTGAATACGTAGTTATTGTATGTATTGTAAGTATGTGTCAGTAAAGTTATGGTAAGAAGTACCCGTAGGATAACGCGTACAATTTCTACTAGTAGTGTGCATCAAGTAAGATCAGAATTACCAAAGGTGTTCTGATCTGTACCAATTCTTACCAGTACCAATTCTACAATTAGCCAACCAACCAAATTTACGTGTAAGCTATCAGCAAGGTATCTACATTCATAGGGATGGGGTTAGATTCGAACAAGCAAGCTGTAGGAGCTACCGGTAATTACGAGCTACCAGATCTACAAGCAAGCTGTCTATGTTCTTACCAATCATACCAATTGATATATTATTATTCAAGTGACGTCATTCACACAAGCTCTTTTTTAAATTGGAGCAAGCAAGCTGTACAAGTTAACGGTAATTGCGAGCTACCAGATCTACAAGCAAGCTATCTATGTTCATACCAATCATACCAATCGATTTATATTACTATTCAAGTGACGTCATTCGCGCAAGCTCTTTTTTAAATTGGGACAAGCAAGCTGTACGAGCTACAGGTAATTACGAGCTACCAGATCTACAAGCACGCTACCTACCTTCATATTGATCATACCAATTGATCTATACTACCAATCAAGTGAGTCATTCGCGCGAATTCTATTTCAAATTGGAGCAAGCAAGCTGTACGAGCTACAGGTAATTACGAGCTACCAGATCTACAAGCAAGTTACCTACCTTCATATTGGTCATACCAATTGATCTATACTACCAATCAAGTGAGTCATTCCCGCGAGTTCTATTTTAAATTGGAGCAAGCAAGCTGTACGAGCTAACGGCAATTAGGAGCTACCAGATCTACAAGCAAGCTATCTACGTTCATACCAATCATACCAATCGATTTATATTACTAGTATTCAAGTGACGTCAATCGCGCAAGTTTTAATTCAAATTGGAGCAAGTAAGCTGTACGAGCTAATGGTAATTACAAGCTACCAGATCTACAAGCAAGGTAGTTACCTTCATATTGATCATACCAATTGATCTATACTACCAATCAAGTGAGTCATTCGCGCGAGTATTATTTTAAATTGAAGCAAGCAAGCTGTACGAGCTAACGGTAATTACGAGCTACCAGATCTACAAGCAAGCTATCTACGTTCATACCTATCCTACCAATCAATCTATACTACTATTCAAGTGACGTCATTTGCGCGAGTTCTATTGCAAATTCGAAAGAACAAGCAAGTGTACGGTACGAGCTAATGGTAATTATGAGCTATCCTATTCACAGTTCAACAACGTACACAAAATTACGACCACGAAAAATCGTATCAGCCAGAGTAGATGGCTGTGACCGTGAGTACATCAAGTCCAGCTCATTCATGTAGAAATTGTACCAATTTGAAAAAGTCTGATTGTATTTCTCAACGGCAACGACGGCAAATAAATAAAGAAGACCAAAGAAACGGATGACGACGTCGACCGGTCAGAATACATCATCCACAACACCTACCAGAACTCTGTAGGAAGTGTAATCGGGCATACGGAATTCGCTGTCGGCCGACACAAGCAAGAAACGGCGAAATCTTTGAAGGACGAAAACGTCGATTGGTCAGAAAACATCCACAACACCTACCAGAACTCAGTAGGAAGTGTAATCGGGCATACGGAAATTGCTGACATAATCTTTGAAGGACGAAAACGTCGACCGGTCAGAATACATCCACAACTCCTACCAGAACTGAGTAGGAAGTGTAATCGGGCATACGGAAATGCCGTCGATCAATCTGTTGACGGCGCACATCAGAGTAGATGGCTGTAAGTACATCATGTCCGACTCATTCATGTACAAATTGTACCAATTGTAAAAAGTCCAATTGTATTTCTCACCAACCTGTCACAAGTATTTCTTTTCCGGCTCGTTTCTGTACATTCTGTACTACTCAGCAAAAGCCGGATTGGAAATACTATCGAACTTCCGGTCGAGCTAGTGTCCAAGGCAGAAATGGTGACTGTCAAAAGTATTTCAGTTCCGACGTCGCTGTGTACAAATCATACCATTCTGCACAAGTCGGATTGGAAATACTACTGAACTTCGGTCGAGCGAAACAAAGAGCAACCATCGGCATTTCAGTTCCAAAGAAAGAGCAACCAAAAACCAAGCATTTCAGTTCCGACAACGCTGTGTACGAATCCTACAATCCACCACAAGTCCAATTGGAAATACTATCGAACCTCGGTCGAGCAAAACAATATAGTTTTCGAATTGTTTGAAGTGCATTGTTGTGTTGTAGCATGGAAGTAGTAGTGTTCTTGGACTAGCAAATTTGCAGACAAATCAACAGCCACCATAGTAAGATGTCATTTCCATCCTTCACCTTCAAGGGGGGGATAGAATTGTCGCTTTATGGAGACAAAGCCCACTTGTACATTGTGCGTGCGAAAATTTGCTTTGCAGATCATTTCACAGTGGTGTACTTTAAGGTGCAGAGGCTTTCTCCATAAGTATAATCTGAAATGGTACTGTTGTCTTGCAATGATGAATTCAATCTTGAACTTGAAGCTTGTTGCATTACAAGTGGCATTAATTACAATTTGCTGAAAAATACATGGTGTGCACACTTGACTATAGTCTTGTGGGTAAGACTCATCCTCTGTCAGCAATTATGTATTCTTGATGTCATCCCTTTGTTGCTCGTGTCCGCCAACGGCAATTTCTGTATGCCCAATTACACTTCCTACTGCGTTCTGGGAGGTGTTGTGGATGTTTTCCAACCGGTCGACGTTTTGGTCCGTTTGTTTGGTCCTTCAAATATTTTGTGTCCCTTTGTTGCTCGTGTCCGCAGACAGCAATTTCCGTATGCCCGATTACACTTCCTACTAACCAAAAAACCCACCAGATTTGAAGACAGTGCAAATCCTGCCAATTCCCGACCAAACTATAACTCAGTCATCAACCCAAAAACTCGCCAGATTTGAAGACAGTGCAAATCCTGCCCATCCCCAACCTAAAATTAACTCAATCATCAACCCAAAAACCCACCAGATTTGAAGACAGTGCAAATCTTGCCAATCCCCGACCAAACTATAACTCAGTCATCAACCCCAAAACCCACCAGATTTGGAGACAGTGCAAATCCTGCCAATCCCCGACCAAAATATAAGTCAGTCATCAACCAAAAAACCCAGCAAATTTGAAGACAGTGCAAATCCTGCCCATCCCCAACCTAAAATTAACTCAACCATCAACCAAAAAACCCACCAGATTTGAAGACAGTGCAAATCCTGCCAATTCCTGACCAAAATATAACGATTGTTCGTATCTTTCGTTCGCGTCTTTTTCGATCGAATTTGCCCACGTACAAATTGTACCAAATCCAAAAAGTCCGATTGTATTTCTCACCATTGACAACGGGCCGATGAATGATTTTTATCTGTATTCAGGTTATATCTTATGGTTACGTACAACCATAAAAATGAGAGTTCGCTACCATAAAAATGAACGCGCGCCACTAAACATTACTATTGCTTTTAGACAAAGCATCTCATTTCCGTAAATAATTGTTTGGCTAAGCTTTTTAGCGATTTTTAGTCGTAGCGTTTGTACCAAGTCTACTTGTTAAAAACAGATTTTTTAAATATTTCTACGTATTTTCCCCCCCCCAAACCCCCCCATACACTCATACTACGGAGTAGAAGGTTACGTTGTCAATGCTTAGGGTTAGTGTTAAACGTTCAACTAACAACTCCACCAATTTTCTAAATCGTTGAGACGGTAATACGGTACCGTACGTACTCGTAATTACCGTATGAGATAGATTAATCGCCGCTGTCCAATCGACTCGAAGAGATAAATTCATCAGAGTAATCACTGGAAGAGATAAATTCAACAGAGTAATCATCATCGATAAGAAGAAAAGCAAGATGGAGGGAGCAGTAGAAGCAGACGTACCAAATTTGCGATCAAAGTGCACTGTCGTGAAGAAAATAAGGATTAACCGAAAGAGTGCTCGCACTTCCAACAATATCGGAAAGAAGGCGGTCAACTCTTCGAATAGCAGGAGAAGTTCCGAAAAGAGGAGTATCGTCCGTCCGAGTGCGAAGAGAAAACTATCCCCACAAAAAGAAAAAGAAACATCATCCTGCGGATTACCATCGTTTCAATTTCGAACGCAAAACTCGCAATCAGGAACGACCTTCGAAAGAGCCGATGGGTATAGTTGCGCCACGCCGCACAATAGATGCGGCTCTTCATCGTCAAACTTCTACGATGATGGGCAAGAAGATGAAATCCCCTCGGATACGCTCATGGCAATACATTCACTTGTTCATTCTGATCAAGGCTTACACGTGCCCATTACCAACAACGGTTCTGTCCAGGTGGTATTAGAAAATCAGATATACTCGATATTCGACGAAAACCATTATTCTACTGTGAACTCCGAGTTGTTGGAATTGATTCAAAACAACAAGGTGCAACGGATTTTTTGTCACGACATGTCATCTGCAGCATTTATGCTGACTGATCATTACGTGAGAGCGGTTTGGGATGCACATGCCAATCAGGATCACTCGTGCTTGAACCAAACGTCCGTATCGAGATTCTCGGAGGCAATAGTTTCGTGGTTTCTTTCCAATCTTCCGTATTGGAGGAAAGCGACAATTTCGGAATCGAACCTTGAGGAACGATGGGGAACGAACATCACTGAGAGCATCACTGCGAGAACGGATTTAAATGTGAAGGACGTGGTGCGATATTTATCGACAGCGCAATTCCTGATACGAGATTCAAAACTCAATCTGTGCAGCGGCGGGAAGGGAGAATCTTACTTTCTTTGGCTTCCGCAGTGGGGGGTTGTGCTCAAAAGATGGAACGAAGGGAGGCGCCAATTACTGACCTTGCTAGCTCAAAGAAAAGAAATATCAAAAGCGAACGTACTGCAAAAGAATCGGCATTCTTTTATATCTACAGACTTCCTTTTCAACGAATTGCTGTGGAGGGAAAAAATACGGATCGTTGAGCGACCGTTTGGCAGTTTTGTTCAATTAGTCAAAGACGATGATACGTAATTTCGACTGTCACACTGCCGCTTCAACATAAAAGTCTTTTCATACGACCTTTTCCTTTGGTAATTCTGTGTCGGCTGGGTACTCTCTTTTAGTCGTCTCCGTTATTATTCCTACTCGTTTCAAGTTGGTATCTACCGTTATCATATTAAGAAGTAGAAGTATATAATCTTCAAACTCTACGACTCTTCATTCCTTTTTTGAAGTGATCTTATTTTGTTGTTGAGTCCCAATCCACTCGCAGGCAAATTATTCATCATGATGAGGGCACAACTGTCCATTACTACTTTGTAACAAAATTTGTTTGAACATTTTTATTTATTCCACCTAAATCACCATTATTACTGCATCCAAGTGCGTCGAATGATGCGTCGTTCATGATAATATCAAACCAAGACTGTGGCTTATTTTCTAGTGGAAGATGACTTACTATGCTTCTGATTAGGTTCAGCAGTAGATGGGACCGAAGATTTTTGCACTATTCATATGATTATTACTATTTCATTTACAACATGATTACTATTTCATTTACAAATGCATTTCTTATACTGTACAGGTATTCAATAGGGGCAAATATATTCCCCCAAAGAGGGACATTTCCACACGATGTTTTACTTTTAAAAATGAAAATGGGATTGGGGTCTTATTAATACTGTTCTTCTGCTATTTCTTATTCTTCAATTGAAAATCAAAGTTCAATTCACTTTCTTTCTCTGCCCTGCTATATCTTTGACTAAGAGAGAGAATGCTGGTATTATGTCCAATAGAATACAGAGGAGTAACAGAATAGCTGACATTTAAAATTAGCTGACCCTAGGAAGGAAGCATTGATTATTACCAATCAACAACAAGCCTCTTGTTTCTTGGTCCGTCCAAAACTTCCACTAGGCTCACAATGGATCTCACTACATTGAAGCAATTCCAATGATATCAAAATGCTTACTTCTTTTTCATCTTCAATTTGCAAAGCTCAACATGATGGAGATAATGATTACAAAGTACAACCTAAAGGTTATGTGATTACTGCTACCTGTGAGAACCTAGAGATTATCCTAGATATGTTGTTGATGTGTCAGTATGTGTCAGAAACAACAAACTCAAGCTTCAGTAGACAAGTTGTATCTTTGAGCTCAGTACTTGAGGATGGACCTAAGTTGTATAAAAGTATGTACAAGCTCAAGAAGGTTCTTTCTCAGTGATTTCATTTTTTGCCAAGAACTTATTCTTTATTAATTTCTCAACTGTTGTCCCAATTTTTGTTAATTTCTCAATTACTTTCCCTAGACCCTTACAAAGTCAATTGATATCTGCTCATGCAAAACAACTGGTGGAAGATGCATAATCCATGGACTAGCTCATTATGGTACCCCATCAAGCTCGCTTTGGTACATTTTCACTGCTGCACATACAGCACTGCAGTATTGGTACACACCAGCCAGTATTGGTATTCAAGCTGGGGTAAGAAACAAACAAAAGTAATACTGGCTCATCCACAATGGACAAAATATCAGTCTTACAATCATTTAATCACTAATTGGAATCCTCTCAACAGTTTTAGTTGAGCTTCATTCCAACCAAAGTTCTTCTCATGAGCATTGCACGCAGGCTTGCTGTACCAATTGTTGGGTCCAAACTTTGACAAAGTGCCATAGTACTCTAGTTTGAATACAAGCTAGTAGAAGAAGAAATGCATTTCAATGTACCAACAGACATTATGCATCACTTAAACGATGCTCATGCTTGTGTCAAATTCGTGTGATTTATTTAAAAATTCAGAATTGTTTGTTGCGCACATGAAAAATAATTCTCTATGCATTTCTGCATGCAACAATTCCAAGGAGAACTATTTTCACACTCATACGTCACAGTTTCAGACCCATTATTATGGTTCCTTCATGATTTTTTCTGGCACAACTTCATTTCATGCTTACCCCAATAACAATTTATTCTCCAATCAATTTTTTGATTTTTCTTCACAACACGCATCTTTTGTAATATTATCCTTTATGTGCAATGATATTGTCATATTGTTATTACAAATTTCTTCAGAATTGTATTAGCTTCTTGAAAACCGGCAATCTATTATGTTGTTATGTCCATTTCACAATACTCACACTACAAATATTGAATACCAAAAGCCGACAAACATATTTTTGTACAAAGAAGAAATAAGTATTCTATTCACATTTGTAATAATCTCCTTTACACTATTCAATTTTCACAGCAGACAAATATATTGTGCAAACAGACATAAAGTAACATTGAACTAACCGGGCTACAATTGTGCTGTTATCACCATTTACTTTTAAAAAATTTCCACGTTTTTGATGCAATATTTGTAGTCCTTGTCATCTTTGTCAAGAGTCTCCATCATGCCATATTTTCACTTCCGTCTTTGCTCCTTTGTATTTTCTTCGTCCTTGTTATCTTGTTGTGCATGATTGCCACTTTGTTGTTGGTATGTTTTAAGTAGTTCTATCTCTAAATCTATTGACTGCTGTTTATCCCTTCATTTTTGTATTTCACTTTTGACTTATCCGTAAAGTTCTTGTCCCTCGTCATTCCATCCCTCGTTATTTCCGGACTAACTGTCAATGAATTTCTTTCTCTTCCTCCTGCCCTTTGTTGTGTTTAGCCATGATTTGTAGTTGTTGTAAAGGAAAAGCAAAGCAAATGTTTCATTGCTTGTGGTGAAAATTCTACTGATTGTTGTTCGTAATGATTTTTTAAAAAGTCTGTCTGTTTTGGTGACAACACTCCAAGAATTCTTTTGAAGAAGTATTGGAATTCAGGTGAATTGCTTCATTGATAGTCTTTGTGTAATTTGTACTTATTTACAGAGTTTGTCTTTTCATTTTCCGTGATAAGAACTGCTCCTGGGAAACTATCTGGCATCTGTTTGTTCCTTTTATCATCTAGGAGTCAGTGGGAACAAGACAATATGGTTAGATATGATGAAAATGTGTGCACTGGCAACTATGATGATGTTGGCTCTTACCTTTATAGTTTTTCTTGTCTAGAGTCTGAGCATTGTGCCTACATGTAGTGATTGCTCTACAGAAAATTCCAGTCCACTTTGGTGCATGGACATTCATTGTTGTTGATATTTCATTGTCATAATTCAATTTTACAATTTTGGCAATTATCGTCTTTATGTAGAGTGCACCTTGGTTGGTATTTACTGGGAATTTCATCACCCTGAAGGTTTTTTCTTTGACATACTTGGTAATGTACTTTTTAATGTTTTTGTCAGTGTGATCTTTTGTTGTTTGTGTTGCATTGCTGTTGATACTGCTATTGGTTGTATCTGTCTGGTTATCATTCGTGTTTGTTGGCTCACTCCCCAATACACTGCATGCTGGGCTGTTTTCTCTGTACGTATCAATTGTTGTATCCTGAACTGGACTGCAAATTTGTTGTATGCGGTAATGTAATCTTTGATGTTTTTGTCAGTGCAATCTTTTGTTGTCTGTATTGTATTGCTGTTGATACTGCTATTGGTTGTATCTGTTTGGTTATCACTTGTGTTTGTCAGGTCCCTCACCGATACACTTCTCACTGGGCTATTTGTTCTGTATGTATCAATTTTTGTACCCTGAACTGGACTACAAACTTGATGTACCTTTGTTAAATTGCAAATAGAAACTTACCGAGTTTGCTGTTCAGTGTTTTGGCATGCTAGTTTTATGGGATTTGAATTGTTTTGGAATATGCGGATTTTTGTTGTCATTCACACTGTCGTACCGTGCTAAAAGTATTAGTTGCTGTAAGTGCTTGATTTACTGCATCCCAAGGAGCTCAGTATCACCACTATTTTTTGAATTGTTGCCCTTGTGAGGGTGGTGGTACTGGCGCCTGCCTGTCCTTTGTCCGCCCGTGCCCTGACAACGTGGGATGTGGTTTCCAGAAAATCCTGGTGCGGACCAAAATCCTGGCACAGAGCACAATATTATTGTGTACCCTACCCCATCAATCATATGTTCCACCCTTATAGTCTTAGCCCAAGCATAGTAATATATTGTGAGTCTGGATGTATGATGAAAGTAGTAATGAATTACGGTACAGTAAGAACTTATGTTGGAGGGGTGAATCCATTTCTGTACATTTCATGACAACAATCATGAAACAGCATTGCAGAAGTATAGTGCTGGAACAGTGTTGCAGGCTTTCTGTTTGAAACTTTTTCAAATTTGCCTACAGAAAATCTCAAAATTGTGCAACAGCGTTTCATTACTTTATGCTTTGTTTTGGTCAGTTTTAAACTTTTGTTGTGGAACGGCGTTGTAGGTTTTACATTTTACAGCCGTATAGTGGACGAAAAATCTCAAAATGTTTCCATGGTGTTACATGATGTTAAGTTGTTGTCTGTTTTATTTTTGTATTTTTCAACTTTTGTGCTGGAACAGCATTTCAGTTTTTGTTGTTCAAAGTTGGCTCCAATATGTTTTTGTATCATCAGTTTGGGATGTCTTCCTATGTCTGTTTTGTTGTGTTATCTGGTTTGTTATGTGCAAAGTTATGTCATCTTGGTCAACTAGTGAGTTTGTGTAACCATTTGGGTTATGAATAACCATTTTTTCTAATTTGTTACCAAATTGTAACAACTTTGATTGCTGTGACACAACTTATTTTTTGGTGTTCTATAAATTGTATATTGAAAAATGCTAGAAACAATGAAAAGAAAGACAAGAAGTTTGTCTCAAAAAGTTCCGCCCGCAGCCACAGCCCCAGCCCCAGCCAAAACAAGAATTTTGTGTTCAAAAGTTGCAGAGGCAGTTGTACCCAACGACATGATTCCAACAGCCGAGGTACCCACAGATGCAAACACTGCTGCTCCTGGAACTCAAAAGGTACATGTCATGCCTGGAACACCATCAACACTCGCAGCCGCAGTGACACCGGTCTTGGCATTAGCACATGTAGCTGTATCTGCATCCAAAGCTACGCTGTCTCATGAAGGCGAGGAACAAAATGCCGTGATTCCAACAGCAGTGGTAACTCCACGTGATGTACGCAGTTATATTTCACCATCTGAAATTTTTGAGAATGACTCAGAATACAAGATTCACAAAGATGCAATGAAAAGACACGTCAAAGCTTGCCTTCAAAACCAGGGTGCCGACGGCTTCTCTGATATTTTGACTGACAAATTGATCACTGCCGTAAGTCAGGACCTTGAATCGGTCTTCAACCAGTTGATGAATAAGGTTTACATCATCACTAGTCTCTTTTCTTTGGGAGCCTGTCCTGACTTCAGCCAGATGGCGATGGGTGAGAATGCATCATTGGTATTGGGTGCTATTCCAAGGGTCATTGACGTGATAGTAAATCTTTTCTTGTGTGACTCTGGTCAACAGTTCATAAGAAAGGTTGGCATCTTGGATTGAAACCATATGTCTACTTGTTTCAAGGACTACAACATGAAAGATAAATACCACGCCTTTCAGAGAGTGCTGAACTCTGTTATCCACACCAATGATAATACAGGTATAACAGAGTACACCCATGTCAAAGGAGAAGATGAATTACCTGAAGGCAAATTGCATGCTGTTTGGTCAACAAATGTGGTTAACTACAAAACCATACTGAAGTTCATGAAAGTGTACCTAGTAAGCCTTCTTTGGTGGTACGTTCATTCTGTTGAATTCCCACCAGCACCTTCGAATGAAGATCAAGATTTGTTTTTCTATCAAAGATTTCAAGATGATGTCAGTAAAGGCAAGCAATACACCTGCAAGATGATCTCCTTCTTTGATGGTCTTTCGTTGCAACACACCACACTCCAACGTTTTCTTTCAGTAAGTTACTCGTTTGCACAAATAGACAAGGCTATCAAACAAATTTGGGGCAAGGAAGTCTTAGGCCAGCCAAAGACAAGTCCACCATCAGTAGACTTAGCTCCTTTCACAAAATCCGCAAACTACCTCAAGTTGGATTGGCCATCTGATGTGTCAAAGAGAGATCTTGTGTTTCACAAGGTCCTCATGTCTTTGTGGGCACAATTCTAACAAATGAAGACAACAATTTTTGAAGAAGTCAACCTTAACCACTTTGCCAATGAATCATTCCTTTGCCAAATCTGTATCAGTTTTCATTTGTGGTTGGACGGTACAACATAGCAGGACTGGACAATTCGGTCGGCAGAATTGGATTTAAACTGTTATCCCCTCTTCATTTTTCAAAGCTTGTGGAGCACAAAGAAAACAATAATAACTAGCCCGCAAAGCCCAATGCAATTGATAAGAAGCGATCTGCAAAGCCCAAGGGCGGAAGATCATTGCTGCGCCTGGGTCACAAACATAACAAGACTGTGTCAGAGCAATCAAATCTACATGACAAGCACAAGGAGAGGAAGGTTTCTCCAAACCTGGGCCATGTTGTAAATCTAAGATACCTTTTGCAAGTTCCTTGTCCCATAGCCACCGGTGCTACGGAACAGTCGTCTGGTAATGTCAAGGTGTTGTTGTCAGACGTTAATCCCAAGATCAAGTATCCTTGTTTCCCAATTGATAATGAGGTTACAATCAAGGATATGCCACCCCCTGGAATGGGGGTAGTCAAGAGTTATGCATACGGTATAAGAAGAAGGACCAATTTCCTTTGTTCCCTGGATACATTGCGTACAAGGAAAAACTGGATGGCACACAGGTCTTTTGCGCAACCTAGTTCCCATATGACTGTATTGTGGTGAATACATCAAAGTACACCACGTTGTCCAATTTACTCAATTGGAAGGATGCATTGCCTAATGCACAAGTCACACAAGGACACAAATGATGATGAAATGGCAAACTGATTCTAGTCCCCATAATGCCTGACCTTATGAACCAAATGCAAGTGCCCACAAAATTCTGTCTTATCCATTTTGATCAACATTACACCACTTATTTAATATTTATAAAGTGTATTATCCTGAATCATCTGCTTCTTCTTGTGTCAACGTTAGAAAACATCACATACTAATAGCTCAAAGTGTAAGTTCTTGGTGTGATTGACTTTGGTTTTCCTTCCAACAAGAATAACTTATCTGAAAAGACATTAATCTTGTTTTATAATCTCATCATCATACTGTGCATCATCAATGTCACAACCATTCTCCAACAATTCAGAAATAGAATACAAATCATTCTTAGTTGACATTAGCCAAGCATTTTTCCATCCTTTTCTTCAAATACTACCAACATACTCCACCATTTCTTTATTTCAAACATAGTATGCGGATGAAAACTTATATTGCTTGTTGTTCCTTACTTCTTGTTCAACAATGTGGAAATATTGCTGCCTGTTCTTATTTCCAATAAATGAAATAAATAGGAAATCACCAGCACATCACCAGGTGATAACAGCAGTATAATTACTGTGAGATTTGTAAATCATGCACAGAAATTATTTGTTCAACAATCTGGAAATATTCCTCTTATTTGCAATACATCCTCAAATAAATAGGAAATCACCACATCTGGTGGTACTATAAGCGTAATTACATCACAGTGCTTCTGTTGATATTAAAAGAAATAACAGTATCATAAACTGCTGTTGGTAGTAGTAGTAAAAGAAATGTTGATCAACCAAAAAGAATATGGGTGCTGTTGCTAGTAGTAGTAGTAAAAGAAATGTGAATCAACCAAAAAGAGTATGTGTGTTACCTACCAGTCCCAAGTAGTACAAAACAGCACAGATGATGGAGGACTTGATCCACCTACCTCAGTGTTATTGAGGATGGAGGACTCAATCCACTGGCCTTGGTGTCATCAATATCAACTGTTTGTACCGACAGCCAGGAAAGTTACACTTTATAGTCTGTCTGTGTTTGAAACATGTAATTGCGGTGTCCTGTGGTGCTGCCAGTATGTACCGGTACTTGGGGTAGGCACATTCCAACAACTTGATCTTTTTAGGTTTGAGTATAGGGCAATTACTTGCCCACCGTCCAAACTTACAAATAACAGGAACATGGAAAACAAAGCAGAATCAGCGTACAAGAGGACAAAAAATATGGCCCGGTTTCCTATTCTTTCTGCAGAGTACAGGAAACGGAGGAAAGAGCTCCAAGAGGAAGACCTAAACAATGGCGTAAACCCGGTTTTATATCATTTCAAAACCGGGTTTGACGGGCTATGTGCCAAAAATGGACACTTGGTACTCATAATCTTTGAGGGATGCAAGCAGATCAACCACGTGAGAACACACCTCTTCAGCAAAAAAAGGGTGATTTGACGACGAAGAAGAAGCTTTGGGGATTTGGGAAGAATGCTTGAAGTACGCCAGCAAGGAATTGTTTCCAGACTATGAGGAAGGCGACACTGACACTATTGACCGTGTGTGGGTTGTGGGTATCATTCTCTTGTACCTTTTGTGTGTTTATCCTGCATTGAAAAGAACAAATGACATAAAGTGCTACAACAATGTGGGTATCGGACCAAAAGTACAATCTGGAGAACGAGAGAGACTGGAACGAGATGGTGATACATTCCCACCAAAGGAATGATGTAATCTGCTGCCGTTGGCAATATAACACATTAAATAGCGTATACACTTTCACCCTGGGAGCTGTCCTGTCTGACCATGATTTGGTTGAACAAGTGGAGCCCACAGACTGAAGAGCTGATCATTGAAAAGGACCAATTGGAATGGTTTTGCTACTCGACAGACAATACTGAGTTTTACTCAACAGATAAAAGGTTTCCTGTAATGGGTGATTGCTACAAGAAACGTATGAACAAAGTACAAAGGGGAGACCTGAACCCTTTTTTGTACCATTTTAAAATGGGATATGATTTTCTATGTAATAGGTGTCGACAGTTGGCACTTACAATCCTTGATGGATGAAAGCTGACAGATACTGTAAGAACAAGGCTAAACAGCACAAAAGGAAGATTTGAGGAAGCAGAAGCTTCCGCGATTTGGATAGAGGTCCTGGACTTTGTCCACTACAACTTATTTGTACACCATAAGAAAGGCAACACTGATGCCACAAACCACATTTGGGGTTTGGGTATCATCCTTTTGTACCTTCTATGCGGTTATCCCGCACTCAACCAGGAAGGCAGACATCCACTGCTATGACACAATTGGAATTGGACCAAAAGCAGACTCCCAACAACAAAGCAAAATGGAAATGAATGGACATATTTTCCAGCAAAGGAATGGTGCCAGCTGACACAGCCAGTAAAAAAGCACATTAAAGGATGTATACATTTTCATCCAGGGAACTGTCCCTGTCTGACAACGGTTTGGTCCACTGATTGGTGGATAATGACTACTCGGTATGTAATTGTGAAGGAAGGTTCGAAAAATGTAATCTCTGAATCCCCTGCTGAGGAGTATACAGCCAACACAGAACAAGCAGAGGAGATAAAGGTAACGGCCAAAGACACAGAACAAAAATGTATGAAAGAGCAATGGGATTCAGTCATGAACAAATAGAGAAAACAGTCAAAGAGTAAAAAACAGAAACTGAAACAATTAAAGAACAAAGAGAAAAAGGAGGAAGAAGACAGAAACAAGAGGAACATTCAGCACTGGCTACATCTTTACAAGAAACATTGAAGTTCACCTGAAGATTTGGAGGATTACAACAACTATCCTGTTCCTTGTGCTGCATGGGGATGTGTGAAACATCATTTATAACTCTTATTGCAAAACTTGTCACTACTTAGTAATACATCTTTGTCACGTACTTAAAAATGGAAGTATAAATTCTGTAAGGTGAAATATTATTTGTTACAAATTCAGAAGTCATGATTGCCATTCCGAACAATTCAATCTGCAACACTGTTGCAGACACTTAACCCTGCAACACCATTCCAGACAATGAATTTCAAAACAAAGTTCCAAACAACAGACCAGAATTTTTCCAAACTTCCACAGATAAAAATCATCAAAATTGCAGGGTACTGAAAACCGTACTTCTACTACACCGTTCCAGGATTTAAAAAAAGTGGAACGGCAATCAAACATGTTAAAATCAATCATGTCAACATGGAACAGAGTTGCAGCAATAGGGGAAATTTTGTACAAAACTTCTGATCCACCAATTCCAAAATACAATCATTACCTTCACTTATCTGCAACACCGTTCCAAGAAGGATTACAAATCACTACTGGTTTTGCCATCTTTCACTATTGATTTTTTTTCTTTTCCAACCCAGTCATTATGTTGCAGAAATTTAACAACCATTGTTCCTGGTTTCCAAGGGCAAAGTATTGATCTTTGCTTCCAAGTTTTCTGACCATGGCAACTTCAGACTCCTCAATAGCATTGCATTCAAACAAATATAATTTGTTTTGCAACTCCCCTTGCTTCACCAACAAGTGACAGTATTTTTTCCCTTTCTCCCTCTTGCTTGATATTTGGTCAACAGAAACAAAGCAATGAGCAACGGCGTAGTAACCGTTGTATACTAATTCAAACCTGCTGACCAAACTTTGAGGCAGGAAAGAGTCTTCAAGATGAAACAGGCATAGAATCTGATATGGATAAACTTGCAGTCCACATCTGTCCAGGAGGTCTAGTTGAAATTTTCCCAGTTGTACCATACATTTGCCACTTGTCCCAAATCCAGCTTAGATGATGGATGGGCGCAAAATAGTAAGTTCATTCCGCGATGATTGGCATACCTCTTGTGCTCCATGGATCCTTAAACGTGCTGGTGCCTGCAGCCAGAAGGACCACGTCACAACAAAATTTGAGAACATCCAATGGAAACCAAGGTTCACTGGCGTTTTTCTTCTCCTCCCACTTTGTGTAAGGCAAGCCATCCATAATACCAATTGAAAACTTTGACCCAGCTGACCAACCACCCTCCTTAGGATGAATTATTCCTGTTGTAGAGTGGTGAATGAACAAATTGAATTCACAGTCAATTCGATCAATAATTCAGTACTCCATTAATTGCTTGCAGGTTTGCTCAATTAGTGTGGATTTGATTCATTGGATTCTCTTTGCGGGAGTCTTCACTTCAGTTTTATGATTGCTCTCACTTGCTGCAGAGTCCCATCCAGTTGGAGGACCAAATAATCTCATGTAGTGTGCTAAATGGAAATACATGTGATTCTTTTCCAGATGTTCCCCTTTGACATACTTTGTTGCAGATTTGTTATTTATATAGTTGATGAAAAGAACAACCATTTTGTCAAGATTCAAAACACCTTTCTTGTCTTGTTTGAAAACCTCATCAAACGTTCCAGCGTATTTGAGGAACTCTTCCATACCCAACAACAACTCAAGGGCGTAAATACCTCCGTCAATTTCTTCCTCACACTTTCTGCTCCTGTTCTCAAGATTGGTTGCTGTCATTCTTTGCAACAACAACAATTGATAACCTTCAGCAGACAGAAGTGAATGTAAAGCATGTCAATGTACTGGTTCCCCTCCTTCTTTGCTGTATGTATCGATTCCAAAAAATTGGTTCGTGGGAAGTCACGATTAAATTGCCTCTAAACAGCGGCATCATAGTAACTGGCTATCCTTTCCATCTCAACAAGTAGGCGCGTGTTATTTCCTAAAAATTCCTCACAGAACACCTCCGCTGCTCACTTTGCGCAACCAAGTTGGCGTATGTTGTTGGAGTCTCTCTCGTAGTGATGCTAGATGAATATTATGTGGGTTTTCTCCAAAATCAAGATCATAAAATTTGTTACCATTATGTACACAGTGGTGGGAGACATTTTTGAAATACTGTTCAACATTCACTCCTTCGTCCAACGTTGGAGCAGTAAAATTGGACATCTTCCATAGACGAACGGGTTGATACTCTTCCCCATTATTGTCCTTAGACACCTTCATCTTCCCACTTTTTGTTGAAACAGGGACCTTCAGAGCATTCACACAAGCGCCATTACCAAGTGACCGTGGACAATTACAATGTCTACAGATCATCTTTGTATTGGCTGTTTGATAATGTCCACAAAGTTGGTCGTGCTGGGGAGTATCATGACCTATGAAATAAGTGGCTGAAAATTTTATTAAAACATACCATTTCTTCTTGTTCCGCAGCAACTTAGACCATTTGATACCATCAGTTAGGTTATAGGCATCTTTCAAAGATGAAAGGACACCACGAGGCCAGAGTGAAGATTGCTCAAATTGTTGATCAATTTGTCACCTTTATCACGTATACCTGTGGGGTGAAAATATAGTCTCCCATGCATCCGGCCGAGAGTTATGAGTTAAGGTGTTGAATATGCCAAGAGTCATGTTCAGTGGGGTAAGAGTGGTTTGACCACTATTGTCAATTGCAATTCCATCCATGTAGAGAATAATAGGCACCAAAATTTCATTCGAATCTCTTTTGCATCTCTTTTCCCAAGTATCAATCAACCATTGTCCGTGAGGGAGTTCATCTATATCAACGTCACCTTGTAGTTTCGGATACTGGACCAGTAATGCTGGGTCTTCAGCATGGGGAAAGACAGCCCCACATATCTGCACGATTCCCCAACAACCCCGAATCTCGTTTGTGTGACGTGGTGTTTGACCCATCTGTGTTGATTAGGAACCCATGCATACCATATCCACACTGGTGCATGTGAACGAAAAGAGCCACTCTATTGGACTGGACTACTATACCAGACCATACCACCAGACCATACCAGACCACACCAGACCACACCAGACCAAGAAAACCTGGCGTAGCTCATGACTTGTTGACAAAGGGATATCAAACATAGTATGGAACATGGTCATGATCACGATGCATGATTTTTCAAACTACCGTTATTGTACCTATAATATGTACACACGTTACGTACCGTAATGATCTTCATAGGGTTTTTTTCATTGGACGATGGTGGTTGGGGGCAACGAAGATGGATGGTATGGTATGGAATAAGGTACCGCACGTAATTACCAGTTCCTACTAAACGTCTACCGTGAGAGTACACAAAAAAAACGCAACTTAAAATGCAACAGTACACAAACCATGTAGAAGTCTACAGAGGTAACGTTTGGTGAGCACACCGCACCTTTTTGTGTAACACTCTAAGTATCAAACAAAATTTGGCAAGCAAAATTACAATTTACTCGCTAAAACAAGAGTGCTCACAAGACAGATCAAAAATCAACCATTCTCTTTCCGAGTCAAGGTACAAGAAGATGGAAGTACATGTGTACAACAAATAATACTGTTATCTATTACTTCCATGTTACACGACCCTAACATCGACTTAGACAGGTGATCAATCAAACCCGCCGAACCTTCTTGAATACTCAACAAGACCGGCAACAAGACCGGCAACAAGACCGGCAACAACAAGACAGTTCCAAAAATTGACCATTCGCTTTCTGAGCTGAGGTACAAGAAGATGGAAGTAAATGTGTACAAATAATACTGTTATCTATTACTGACATGTTACACGACACTAACATCGACTTAGACAGGTGATCGATCAAACCCGCCCGTGATTACAGAACACAAGACGCATGCAACAAAGAACATGAAAAAACTTGAACCAAAAAACAGAGCTTATCAGCAACAACAGGGGGGGATCCCCTATCCAACAAGCTACTCCTCTCCTCCATCAATTGATCGATTGATTGAATCAATCAGACCAACCATCGAACCAACAACAATCAAACACCAACGAATTGATCAAACAAATTGATCAAACGGTCCCTGTTCGATCAAATGGATTGATCAAACAAATCAATCGATCGAACCACCAACAAATTGATCAAACAAATTGACCAAACAAATTCATCCAGCAATCGCGGGTGCTGCTCATCGAAGTGCCGGATCCCCTCCATCCCTCTTGTCACGACGTATTGCCTTGATTAGTTTTGTGATGGACAAGTCCCCGTAAGCTTGCTTGATCTTGCTGATAGCAGTATTCACATCATTGCCATGATTCAAGAGCCTCTCCATACAACTCCACACGACTTTCCTGTTGGAATACTTGAACTTCACCCGCCCGCGCTCAGCTGCAGTGAGCTCCCTTGCTGGCTTCCTCCTTCCTATTCCATTTTGGTACTCGTCCCACAAGGCTTGGATGGTTCTTGGAGTGGCGTACAAGGTTGCAGGTCGCTGCCCCTCTGGAAGACCCGGAGCCGCGTCCACTACAGCCGGCCCTCTCCCTCCTCCTCCAAGTCGACGCGCCGGCGCCATTGCAATCCCCCTACAAATCTGTTGCAATTGCTTCACCTGTCTCTCTATCTCTGCTATCTCTGCAATGTTATGGTTCCTGAGCTCTGCAACATGGTTCTGTTTGGTACACATCTTAGCATAGATAGCATTCTTCCATTGATGGCCATGCCCTCTCACTCCCCTTGCAATCTCATCGTCTGTGGTAGGAATTCCATCCAAGTAAACGATTCCGTTGTTATTTGAAGCAATCACTCGAACCTTTTCCATAGGATTTGCTTCTTCATCCTCCATCTGGCCCTCTAACAGTCGATACCAATTAAGAATCTGAGCCTTCAATCTAGCTGGAACCATATCAACTGCTGCTGCATCAAAGCAAGCCCAAAGCAAGGGCTTTGCAAGGATGGTGCCAACTGTAGGGCCAAACTTGGCTCTAATTGCTGGCGCGACCGCATTGCAAAGCCAATCCCTTGTAATATCACTACCATCTTTGTCTTTGTACTGACAGATACCCTTGTAACAAAGCTTACTAGCTGCATTAATATCCGGCCAATCCAACTGTACATCCAGATAGTCTTCTTGCATGCCTCTAGTCTTCCATCTAGCTCTGTAGTTCACATTGTCCCTAGTAGCTCCTGCTCTGCGCGACATCGTAGTACCCCACTTCTTAACAGAGTGAGTGCCAAGCTTCCTATCAGTAACAGGTTTGAACTCTGGATCCTCAATGATTCTCCTGAGGGCATTCTGATAGGTGGTCTTGCAAGAATTTGCTTCTGCATCTTGCACCTTTACAGACGAATCAAACACAGTATTTCCTTCTGCAAACAACCATTGGCTTAATTGCCCTGCCCCAGTGCTTAGCCAGACCTCCAAATAGATTGTAAGCCCAAGGAGAACACAGTATCGATGATCCATAGCCCACATTAGCAGCTGCACTGGGCAGTCCCCTTCATCCTGGAAATTCTTCGACCATCTCATTTGCGCTGTAATGTAACTAGTGTATTTCAGGCTTGCTTCCAAGTTAACCTTCTTCATATGCAGCGTATCATCCCCCCTACCAATCATATGAAGCTGGAACTTCAACATTGCTTGGTGTCAAAGCTGAACAATGCTGTGTCCCTTTGCTAGCTCAAGCACTTGCAGGAACTCTTCATTTGTGAAGCACCGGTCAGCTTGGCTCTCTTTTCCTAGGTGACGAGTCTCTTTCTTCTTCACTGCTTTAATAAGGTTATTAATGCAGTGGGACTTCGTGGGATTGCCTACGCGTGTGGCTTCATTCCAGGGGGCATGGCCTGGCATGAAGTATGAGATAGCCTTTTTCCAGTACATCAGAGTACTTGATTGACCAAGTCTTGGATTATTGTTTGTTCCAGGTTCTACTTTCCCATACACCTTGAAACACATCCATCTGTAGATATCCTCAGGCGTAATGACAGCAAGCTCCTCAGTAGTGAACATCTTGTTTGTGGGGTGTTTGCGTTCATGCAAGAAATCCATCACCATCAGCAACGTCTTGTAGTATCTTAATACTTGGGTGGGAGCATTCATATTGTTTGGGAGGACAGGTGTTGGTCCTGCAACTCGTCCTCCTCAGCGGCAAGGTGTGGCTGTTGTATCATCATCATCGGCGGCAGCGGCGGCATCCGCGCCGGTAACACCTGTGCCGTTTGATGCTGGTGTTGCTTCATCGTCATCATCAGATTCAAGGGGTTCTTGTTGGTCTTCTTGTTCTTGATCTTCTAGTCGAGAGCGAGCCCTTTCAAGTGCTGCCAATCGAACATGTTGATTGGCTTCCAAATGTTGAATTATTCTTGCTGTTCTTGTTCCAGCAGGACGAGGAGGGGGGGGAGGAGGAGGACAAGTAGGAGATCCAGATGCTGAGGACGAGGGGAAGGATCCACTATTCCGGAAATCTAGAAGGGATGTAGCATTCCGGATTTCTTCCAAACTCTGACCACCTGGAAGGGGAAAGGCTCTTTCAAATGCTGCAGTGTTCGCTGCAGCAGCGCGGGCTGCAGCACGCCGTTCCCTGGCTCTAACAGCCCTTGGATTGGTACTGAGTACACGGGGCATACTAGCTTGCTTGCTTGGTGTTTGTTCTTGCTTGCTGTTACGTGTTTTTGGTGAATTTGGATACAAAATGTGAGCAAATTGATGCGTTGAATCGATGTGTTGAATTGCAATCGGCAAAAGAAATGAAGTTAGAAACGAAGCGGAGTCTTATTGAGTGTCGGCAAAAACAAGTTAAATAATGGGCCGGTACTCAAGGGTGTGGGTTGCACAAGTTGCGCACCTCGTGTTAAAATACAGCAATAAAAATCAACTAAATATGCAACCCTCTTAAGGTTGAATATGCAACCTGTACTGTACGGTGCTAGTACAAAAAAATGTTACCGCACCTCTGTTTTTGGAGGGTGCGGAATGGGGCATCTCAGTCTACAGAACGTGCAGTACAAAGTTGCACACAGCCAGGAAAATTCAACCCGGGTTGCATTTTATGTGTATCGTGAGGGTGCACAATATGAATACAACCCAAAATATAACAGTACAAAAACCATGTAGAACTCTACGTGAGTAGATTAAGCGCGCGCAAAATCAGCGAGAGAGATGCTACACATCAGCGAGGCTCAAACTCCGCTGAATTGTGCATCAAAAAACTTCCAAGTCCGATCACTGCAAATAACACGTGAAAAATGCAAACACAGAAATAATTTTGGATCATATCATGACAGAAGTTGTTCATCGATTACATGTAACATCTTATCGCTAATACAATCGATCGATTGACCAATTGATCATTCCCTTGAGGCACAAAGCCCTCTGGGATGTGCGTCAAAGAAAATTCGAAGTCAGAACACTGCAAATAACACGCCAACATACAGAAACAGAAATAATTTTGATTCATATCACGACAGAGATTGTTCATCGATGATAGATCCGATTGATCAATCCATCCATCCATCCAATCGATCGATCCGATCCGATCCAATTGATCAACCAATCGAGGAGGCACATAGCCCGCTGGGATGTGCATCAAAGAAAATTCCAAGTCAGATCACTGCAAATAACACGCCAACATACAGAAACAGAAATAATTTTGATTCATATCACGACAGAGATTGTTCATCGATGACATCGATTACATGTAACATGTAATCGCTAATACGGTTAGAGACCAATACGATCAATCGATCATATCCTACACTCGGTACATGAAAACTTGAACTTCGAAACACACTGCTATAAGCAACAACAGGGGGGGATCCCCTATCCAATAGCAACACACTCCACTCCACTTGACAATCCACCAATCGAACGCCGCCGCCGCCACCACTCAACAAAGCTGGAAATTTCCTCCCTGCCTCTCATCTGGGCGCATCTTCTGAATCAGCTGAGTCATAGTACAGTCTCCATAGCACCTCTTGATCTTGGCAATGGCTGTGTTCACATCATTCCCCCGGTCTAGGAGGCGCTCCATACATTCCCAAAGAACCTTCCGATTGCAATACTTGTACTTCACTTGGCCTCGTTCCACGGCAGTGAACTCCCTTGCCGGCTTCCTCCCTCCAATGCCATTCTGATACTCATCCCACAATGCTTGGATAGTTTGTGGTCTATCAAACAGGAGTGCTGGCCTTTCTACGACAGGAGCTCCTTGACGCGGATTTGCAGATGGTCTTGCTCCTACTCCTCCTACTCTTCGAGCTGGTGCTAGTGTCAACCCTCAAACCATCTGGGTAAGGATCTTAACCTGTTGTTTGAGCTCAGCAAGCTCTGAGATCTGATGGTTCCTCATCTCTGCTACATTTGTTTGAGTAGCGGATAGCTTGGCATAGATAGCATTCCTCCATTGCTGTCCCCCTCTACCAAACGCCCCTCCACCATCTCCTTCTTCACCCTCAGGGATCTCATCTAGCCACACGATTCCATTGATATTGGAAGCAACAACTTCAGCTCTACGAATAGGATTCACCCCATCCTCAAGTCTGCCTTTTAATAGCCTCATATTGCCGTACAATCTGTTGCTTCAGTCAAAGGGGGATATAATCTGCAACAGCAGGATCAAAGCAAGCCCAAAGCAAGGGCTTTGCTAGGATAGCAGCGACGTCGTCCCCAAAGGCTCCTCGAATTGCAGGAGCTACTGAAGCACAAAGCCAGTCATCCGTTAGTCCACTGTCATCCTTCTCCTTGTACAAGCAAATCCCACGATGGGAAAGCTTGCTACCAGCATTGATATCCGGTCAGTCCAACTGCACATCCAAGTACCAATCTTGAATACTCTTAGTCTTCCATCTAGCTCTATAGCTAACATTATTGTGAGTCGCGCCTCCTCTCCTAGCCATAGTTGTAGCCCACTTCTTAACTAAATGAGTCCCTAGCTGTTGCTGCCTTCCAAGGGGCCTAAACTGATCACCTTCTATGATAGCCTTCAGACCCTTTTGGTATGCGGACTTGCACTTGTCCGCTTCCTTGTTCTGGGCTTTCAGTGGCGACTTGGAATCAGTATTGCCCTCAGCAAACAGCCACTGGCTCAACCGGCCAGCGCCACTACCAAGCCATGCCTCCAGGTAGATAGCAAGGCCAATCAGTACACAGTATCTGTGATCCATAGCGCCCATCACGAGTTGTAATGGACAATTTCCCTCGTCATGGACGTTCCTCGACCACCTCATCTGAATCGTAAGATAGCCAGGGTATGTTGTACTAACCTGCAAGTTGGCCTTCTTCATGTGTGAGGTGTCATCCCCTCTTGCAATCAAGTGCAGTTGGACTTGGAGCATGGTCATGTGACAGAGGCTTTGGAGGCTGTCGCCAATGGCAGTGAGGTCAAGCATTTGAGCAAACTCTTCATGTGTGAAAGCCCTATCAGCACACGTTTCAACGCCAAGCTGCCGGGTTTCCTTCTTAGCCACAGCTTTGATCAGCCGATTGATCTTGATAGATCTAGTAGGATTGCCTGTCTTGTTTGTTTCATCCCAAGCTGCAGTGTTAGTCATGAAGTAGGAGAGAGCTTTTTTCCAATACCTCAAAGTGCTAGAACGGCCGCCAACTGGATTATCGTCTATTCCTGGATCCTCCATCCCATACACCTTCAAACACATCCATTTGTAGATGTGTTCTGGCGTAACAGTGTTGAGCTCTTCCTGGTTGAACACCTGGTCGGTGGCATATTCATGCCCTCCAGCAATATGAGACATCAACTCCAACAAAATCTGGTGGTATCTTAAGAGCTGAGTGGGGGCATTCACATCATTGGGTAGAATTGGATCCGGTCCCCTTTGGGCCGGTCCTCTTGTTTGACGGGGGATTGTTGGCGCTCTTCTTCTTGTTGCTGGGGCCAGCGGCGTTGTTGTTGTTGTTGTTGTTGTTGTTGTTGCTGTTGCTAGTGGGGCCGTCGGCGCATCTTCATCATCGTCCTTGGTGTCATCTAGGACTTCATCATCATCAGCAGCTAAGGCTAAGGCAGCTAGCTCCCCTAGGCCATTATCTTCAGCTTCATTCTCCTCCTCCTCCTCCTCGTAGTCCTCCTCCTCCTCATCCTCGTCATCCTCACCATCCTCGTCGTCCTCCTCCTCCTCCTCCTCTGGAGGCTCCAGTTTGTCATTGTCAGAATCACCAGCATCTTTTGCTTCTGCAGCTGCTGCAGCTCTTTGCATGACAGCGCGTGCATGCCGGATTGCTCCAAGGTCCTTTGCTTGCTGCACAACCCTTGCTTCCTCCCTTGGTGTTCTTGCTGCAGGATCCATGGCAGCTAAAGCTGCTGCTGCTTGGGCTCAAGCACGACGTTCGCGGGCCCCTTCACGGGCCCGAATGTTCTTTGGATCCATGCTCAGAACACGCGGCATCTTGTTTGCTTGTTGCTTGTTGTTTGGCTTGTTGCTTGAATTAAATCGATTGATTTGCAATTAAGATCAATGATAAAAAAAGTGAGCGTTTGGCTAATCGATCGAAAATCAAGTGATGTAATCTAATGGGAGTGCCATCGATTGACAATTTTCATGTGGATGAGAATTAAGAGAGCAAAAGCACATAACATTATTTCCTTGTGACTTGCTATTCGGGAGTTGCATATACTAAGCGAGTTGATGTAGCGAGCCGAATGAAAGTAATGGTAGTGCCACGTGGCACTCCCTACAACCGGTAGAGAGCCAGACCGGGGGAAAACCTAGTAGAAATCTAGTAGATTTCACTATCACTGAAACCAGCTTCTAAGCACACGCTTAGACCCCGATAGCCTCAACAAGCCGGCAAAGGATTCCTCCAGCAAAGCGCAAGCCTACTACTACACGCCCTACCAGAAGGAATACGATCGATACAATCGATTCCCTGTATCACTAAAACCAGCTTCTAAGCACACGCTTAGACCCGGATAGCCACAACAAGCCGGCAAAGGATCCTCCAGCAAAAGCGCAAGCCTACTACACGCCCTACCAGAAGGTATACGATTGATTCCCTGTATCACTAAAACCAGCTTCTAAGCACACGCTTAGACCCCGGTAGCCTCAACAAGCCGGCAAAGGATTCCCCCAGCAAAGCGCAAGCCTACTACACGCCCTACCAGAAGGGATACGATCGATTCCCTGTATCACCGGATAAGATGTATCACTGTGTCACTGTATCACTGTAGCTCGTAGGAATGGAGCGCTTGCGACCAAAAGACGCGTACGAAGTCAAAATGAGTTTCGTATCAACCAAAATTACAGGCTAGCACTAGAACAAGCCTGTAAAGGATCATCCCTCCCGCAAAAGCAAGCAGCTCACTCTTTCTGTTCCTAAAACGATTAGTAATAGAATAAGTAAAAAGGCTTACACGTCCAGGTCCAATAGTCATCCCTATTGTACCCGTACAAGCCTACCGATTCAATAGTCATCCCTATCGAGACTAGTTAGCGCATCGACGATCCAACAACGGAGGTCATCCCTATCGAGACTAGTTAGCGCATCGACGATCCAACGACGGAGTACTAGTGTCTCATCGAGACTAGCCGTACCACTAGCGCATCAGTCAGTCTCTTACTAACACACTCACACAGCCGCTCCCCATTGTCACCTTACAATAGGGCCTTGATACCGGCGACTCCAACGTCTCCCCGCAGCGAGTAGACCTCCAATCGTCCATCCGCGAATCGCTTGGCGGCTCCGACCTGCACCTCAAAGCACCAAGAGATGCTGACCTACTCAGAGTACTTTCGCGCTACCCCAAGCCCGTTTGGGAGCTCGGCTGAGAGCAACAAGGCCTACGCCACCATCTTTAGCTACTTCACGCTGCCCTCCCTCCCCCAGGTCCTCTTGGAACATCTCCTCAACCTCTTTGAAGCTGAGGCTGTGGGCGCGCTGGGGATCTTTGTAGCTGACTCCCAAGGCCTGCCCTGCCTCCGATTGGTGCATGGCCTTCGAAAGTACCTGGGGCCCTTGGCTCAACACAGCCCCAACAAAAACAAGGCCTTTGGGTACTTGGATGACATTGAAGGGGAAGCTGGGGAACTGGTTCTAGTAGATTCAGCCATGCTGTCCCCCACCATAGCCACCCGGGTGCTAACCCTGGATCATCATCTGGCAGAGTTGGAGGCACACCCAGGAAGACTGTCCATCCCAGTGATACCAGAAGGGACCGGCCATTCCGAGTTGATACGGGCCCACAAGGTCTTCTTCATCCCCTTTGAGTTGGTGCATTTCCTCTTGGGCAAGGGGCTCTCTCCAAATCAAGCCATGGAGGTCCTCCATCCTCAGCTTAACAGGGCGGGGCTAATGGAGTCCTGCACCCCCCTGTTCAACACTCTCCGGTTGGCCGGGACTACAGCTACAGAACCCGGGGGCAACCCCAAGCTCCTGCAGCCAGGTCCCTTCTTTCGAAGTGAGACAGGCCTTACCAACTACATGAAGCTCAAGGTGATGTACCGGGACCTGCCAGAATTGGAGCGACCTTGGGATCCACCTGGATCCACCTGGAGACCCGGCACTCACAGCAGCAGTCACAGCCCTCACCGACCACCAACTAAAGCTAAGTGAGAATATGGACCACAAGCGATCACAGTCAGTGAGGACCACTTGGGGCCCCTTGTACACCCAGCGCTTGCTTCTGCTCTGTGGTAAACAGGAGGAAGCGAACCTCCCCCCCATCTATCAGGCCTGGGCTCAAAAGAGCAAGCACGAGAGGACCCACATGATCTTCCAAAGCCAAGTGGCAGCCAGGGCATCTGAGTTGGGGATCCAAGCCCCCTTGATTACCACCGCCGCTCTCAAGAGGTTCCAGGATGGCAACTTCCATGGTACTGATCCCTTTGATGTGGCAGATGGAATACTCCCCATGGCTTTCACACCCCCAGGTGGGTCTGCCACCACCCTGAAGCGAGAACAAGAAGCAGCAGCCACGGTAACAGCTTACGACACTATGATCTCCACTGAGGGCAATTCCCTCACCTTGAAGGACTCCTTGGAGCTTCAGAAGACAAAGGCCTACATCCCTGTCGACTGGACTGAAGCCACCACCCAGCTGGAGAGCTACCTGGCGGTCCTAGCCACCATCCTAGGACTCAATCATGATGTCGTCACCAGCTACCAACAAGGCCTCTGCAGGCTCAAGATCCAGCAGATGCCCCTCCGAAGAGCAATTGCAGATGAGGTGGGAGAATTCCTCACCCCTGCCATTGTAGTCTACTACTTCCAAATCCAAGTCAGGGGGTGGCTTGAGGAGCAGCGGGAAGCAGCCTCCATCCTTCCCTCCCCAGACTTTGGGGTGGACTTCCACACCTTCAGGATGAGCCAGAACCTCAACTGGCTCCCCAATGTCTCCAATGTGGCTGCCCTGAGACTACTGCGACGACCAGATCCCCCTCCATCCCCCACCAAGGCAGGCGCCAAGGGAAATAGCCACAACAACAACAGCCCCAGTCCCTCCAGCAGCCCGGGAGTCCGCAACCCGGCCAGAGGGACTCAACAAACACGACTCACCAACCCACACCGGGACTCCCGCCTGCACGACAGCACCCATCCCATTGTCAAGAAACTGGAGTCGGCAAAAATGAGGGAAGCCATCCAAGCTATGAGAGACAAAGGGAAAGGCCCCCTCTCCAGACCAGATGGCCAAGAGAGATGCCACTCATGGCACATCAAGGGTGCCTGCTTCAGCAGCTGCAAGCACATATATGACCACGTGGCCATCACTCCCACCGAGCAAGATCAACTCTGGCAATGGTGCCAAGAGGCATATGCCTGACGAGTCGGCAAGCGCCATCCAACTCATGGCATCACGCCCTCCACACCAACCTGGGGGGGATCATACTAAGTAACAAGCCATCATCTACTCACGAATCTAATTCTCACTTACAAATCACACATGAATTAGGTAAGCCCAAACAGCACGCGCGCGCATGTACTCCCCTCAACTTGTATGTGCCTTCCCCAACTTCTACAGGTTCTACAGATTCCACGGAAGCGCCCACCATCCCCCTGGGGGAAGCGCCCACGGAAGCGCCCACCATCCCCTTGGAAGAAGCGCCCACCAGCCCACCAAGTCCTTCATCCACCTCCTCCTCCACATTGCCTGGGTCCGATCTCCTAGTCACTGTGAACCTATTGCCTTTTCCTAGGCCCGAGCTCCTAGTCAAGGCCAATCCATTGCATAGGCCCGAGCTCCTAGTCACCCCAACACCGACGCCTAGGCCCAAGCTCCTAGTCAACCCCACACCGACGCCTAGGCCCAAGCTCCTAGTCACCCCCACACCGACGCCCGATCCACTCGTCACGGCACCACTCTCCTTTCCCCTAGTCACTGCATCCCCCTACCCCGTCGACAGGCTGGACGCATCCCCCTACCCCGTCGACAGGCTGGACGTGCACATCAACCGAGCTAGCACTGTCTACAACCACAGCGCTAGCTGGGGGGACTTTATCCGGACCATCCGAGGACAAGGTGATATCCACCCACATGTGGGTACTCTCCCCCATCCAGCCAGTGGCATCCTAGACCAATTTGGGAAGGAAGGCACCCCAGCATCCATGTCTGGACCCCCTTGGGACCCAGCCAGGATTGCGACAGCCATCAGCAGAGGGCCACACCAATCCTCCCACCTGGGCATTGACTTCCTTTGCGAGGAGTATGCCGACATGATGGACAAACAACAATGGACGGTCCTCCCAGCCAGCCTCATCCAAGACCTTCCAAACCTCCGGCTGAGTCCACTGGGGCTAGTCCCCCAGCAAGGCCGGCGCCCCTGAATGATCTCAGATTACACCTACTCTGAAGTTAACCAAGACACCATCCCTCTAGCCCCAGCAGAAGCCATGCAATTTGGCCACACCCTTCCCCGGCTCCTCACCAAGCTGCACCGCGCCAACGACAGGTTCGGTCCAGTGTACATGTCCAAGATAGACCTAGCTGATGGATTCTACCGGGTCCAGTTGAAACCAGAAGACACCATGAAGCTAGGAGTGCTGTTCCCTTCCAGAAAGGGCGAGCCACCCCTCATTGGAATCCCCCTCACCAACCCCATGGGGTGGAAATCCAGCCCACCAAACTTCTGTGCCTTTACAGAAACCATTGCAGACATGGCCAATGCCACCCTCTCCACAGGGCTGGCAGAGGCCAGGCTCACACCCCATCGACTGGATCTCCCCTCTGAAGCGACGCCTGCCGCGCCTCCAGCTCCCCCAGATAAGCCTCCTGCACCAACAGCGCACACGCCTCCCGCTACTGCCCCTATGGTGCCTCATCTGCCCGCTCCTCATAGTACCACTCCCAGCAAGAAGCCGGTTCGATACTGGGATGTCTATGTGGATGACTTCTGTGGCCTTGCTCAGGGCAACCAATGGACCTGACGCGCCATCAAGAGGGTGCTCTTCCAGTCTCTTGACAAAGTCTTCCGGCCCCTGGATGCCTCTGACACCCCCTTCAGACAGGAACCAGCCTCCCTCAAGAAAATGCGCCAAGGGGACGCCAGGTGGACCACCAAGAAAGTCATCCTGGGCTGGCTCATTGATTCCATCAACAAAACCATCAGCCTTCCTCCCCATCGAGTGGCCCGGCTACAGGAGATTCTTCATTCAATTTCCCCCAACCAGCGCCATGTTCCTATCAAACAATGGCACCAAGTCCTTGGGGAACTCCGATCGATGGCCCTTGCCATCCCTGGCGCCATTGGCCTCTTCTCCATCCTCCAAGAAGCCTTCCGACACCAGGAACCGGGCAGGCAGCGCCTCCGACTCACCAAGCGCGTCCATAGCTTCCTTTGGGACTTCCAATGGCTGGCCAATGATCTATCCAACAGGCCTACTTCCATTGCAGAACTGGTGCCGGATCCTTTCCCTGCCACCATGGGCGCTTGTGATGCCTCTGGTCTGGGCATGGGGGGCATTCATTTTGTCCCCCTTCCCACTGGTGCAGTGCAGCCCATCATGTGGAGGCATGCCTTCCCCAAATGGGTCTCCTCCCAACTAGTCACCTTTGACAACCCCAATGGCACCATCAACAACAGTGACCTTGAGCTCGCTGGTTCCATTGCCCACAATGACATCATTGCCCAAGCTGCCTGTGTCCAATCCAGAACTACCCACAACTGCTATGACAACACAGCAGCTGTCTACTGGCAAAGGAAAGGCGCCACCACCACCACCAGCCCTGCCGCTTACCTCCTGCGAATTCAGTTCATGCACCAGCGTCTCCACCAATATGTCCCCTCAGGGATTACATCCCTGGCCCTGTGAATCACCTGGCGGATTTGCTCTCTCGCTCTGACCTCTCTGACACTGCCCTTCTCAATCATTTCAACACCAACTACCCCCAGGACTTGCCCTGGATCTTATGCCCCCTGAAGCCTCCCATGCATTCTGCTCTGACCTTGACTCTATCCAGGAGACCATGCGCGCTTCAGTCACTGAGCTCTATGCCCGCAGAAAGGATGCCCATTGGAATCAATGGGTTCAATTCTGTTTGTCTCAAGGCTTTGAACCAACCCTCCACTTGGTTACAGATCTAATCCCCATCCTCCAAGTCTTTGCCCAGCGCCTCCATGATGGCCGACTCTCATATAGCCGCAAGCCCATCAGATCTTGCACAGTATCGGACACCCTCAGGTCAGTGGGCCAGACGCTGGCCCGCTTGGGGTCCAAAGACCCCCGAACCAACTCAACCGACAGTCTTGACTTCAGGCTAACGGCCCAGTTCAAGGCCTATGCCAAGCTCGACCCAGCCCCTTGCCGGGTCAAACCAGTCCCCATCACCCTTGTCATGCATGCCCTTCGCTTTGCATACTATGACTCCCCCTCCCCTACCCGACAGGCCATTGCCAACATGATCTGCATAGCCTTCTTTTTCTGTCTGCGCCCTGGTGAGTACACGACTGGTACTACCAGGGACAACCAAGCCTTCCACCTCAAGGAGGTCTCCTTCTACCTTGGCTCCAAATTTGTCCACCATGATGGCCCTGAACATGAGCTCCTTGCTGCTACCTCTGTCACCCTGACATTCACCACACAGAAGAATGGGGACAAAGGTGAGGTAGTTGCTCATGCCAGGAGTGGTGACTCCCTCTGCTGCCCTGTAGCAGCATGCGCGCGCTAAGTGCTCCACCTCAGGGGCTGCTGCACTCGCACCCACCCCTTCAGCCCAGCCCTCAAGCTTGCCAGTTACTTTGACAATGGGGTTCTCACCCTCGTTTGCGCAGCAACTGTCACATCCTCCATGAGAGTCTATGCCCAGACCCTCTACCATACCACATGTTGTGAGCATATCATGAGATTGCTCTGTTACTGTGTATTTTACTGTATTCGACCGGTATCCCTGTGTTAGTGTTGTATGTAGGGATGTCTAAACCGGTCGTCGATCATGTGTAATTCGTCATAAGACAGAGAGCACATGATATGACCTAAATGTCTTGATACTTGAAGGCCTTTTATCTCTGTAGGAGTACAAGTAACTTTTCAAGTGTAGAATGGATATAATTCCTGTAGAACGTACGTAAGTAGGGTACGTGTATTTTTGACCGACAACACCACAGGCATCTCCCCTGCAGCAATCTCTGCTCCCTCCATTCAAGCGGGGGGAGCCATGGCCCTCCTACAGGGCAAATGCGACTCTAATGTCACCAAGCTTCTTGCAAGATGGCACAGCGACTGCATGATGAGGTGTTTGCACCAGCAGTCCCTCCCCATCTTCCAGAATCTTGCCTCTGTAATGTTCAACAATGGAACATACTCCTTCCTGCCAGAAGAGTGGGTGCCGGCTGCCGCCCCCACTCCCCCTGGCAGCTCTCTCTGATTCCCCTTGGGGAATCTCCCACCCTCGCAGTCTGGCCTCCATGTCCCTTCCAGGTCCAGTCTCCATCCAGCTCCCACCCTGTGGCTTGTGGCCCAATGGCAGAAAAGGCTTAACAGCCAAAGGCTTAACTGCTCAAGCTGTTAAGCCAGGCTGTGCGCCGGTGTGTGTGGGCACAGCAAACTAAGGGACCGGACTACAGCCTGCAAAACAACCAACAGGCTGGAGTTCCCGGCTCCCCCACTAGCATTTGCTTAACCCACCAGCACACCCATGAACTACAAGCATTGCACATACAGTACTACAAGTAGGCTGGCTACTGAGGCTATCACGAATGTAGTGAGTGATAGTCACTCACTATTCGGGAGTTGCATAAGTTGCGCACCTCCGTGGGAAAATGCAGGGCTACAAATCAACCAGTAGTGCAACTTTGCTAAAATTGAAAATGCAACCCGTACTCTACTCTTAGTAGTACAATTTTTTTTGCGTACCTCACCAGATGGTGGGGTACCAAACACAATACTAGTGCCTACGTAGAATGGTGTAGCCGGTTGTACTAGCCCAGGTTAAATGCAACCCGGGTTGCATTGGTGCGACATTGTGAGGGTGCACAATATAAATACAACCCAAAATACAACAGTACAAAAAACATGTAGACCTCTACGTGATTAGATTAAGCGCGCGCAAATCTACAGCAAGAGAAGCTACACGATCAGCGAGAGATGCTACACATCAGCGAGGCACAAACTCCGCCGGGATGTGCATCAAAAAAACTTCCAAGGAGAAATCACTGCAAATAACACGTGAAAAATACAAACACAGAAATAATTTTGATTCATATCATGACAGAAATTGTCCATCGATTACATGTAACATCGAATCGGTAATACATTAGAGACGGTACAATCGATCGATTCTTCAATCATTCCATCAAGGCGCAAAGCCCGCTGGGATGTGCGTCAATGAAATTCCAAGTCAGATCACTGCAAATAACACGCCAAAATACAGAAACAGAAATAATTTTGATTCATATCACGACAGAAATTGTTCATCGATGATTGATCCGATCGATTGATCCATCCATCCATCCGATCGATCCGATCCGATTGATCAACTGATCAAGGAGGCACAAAGTCCGCTGGGATGTGCATTAAAAAAAATTCCAATTCAGATCACTGCAAACAACAGGGCAAAACACAGACACAGAAATAATTTTGGTTCACATCACGACAGAAATTGTCCATCAAGGAGGACATCGATTACATGTAACATCTAATCGCTAATACAGTTAGAGACCAATGCGATCGCGATCGATCGTATCCTACACTCGGTACATGAAAACTTGAACTTCAAAACACTCTGCTATCAGCAACAACAGGGGGGGATCCCCTATCCAATAGCAACACACTCCACTCGACAATCCACCAATCGAACGCCGCCGGCCGCAGCTCAACGAAGCTGGAAATTTCCTCCCTGCCTCTCATCTGGGCGCATCTTCCGAATCAGCTGAGTCATGGTGCAGCCTCCTCCATAGCACCGCACGATCTTGGCAATGGCTGTGTTCACATCATTCCCCCGGTCCAGGAGCCTTTCCATACATCCCCAAAGAACCTTACGATTGCAATACTTGTACTTCACCCGCCCACGTTCCACGGCATTGAACTCCCTTGCCGGCTTCCTCCCTCCAATGCCATTCTGATACTCATCCCACAAGGCTTGGATAGTCTGTGGTCTATCATGCAGAGTGGCCGGCCTTTCTACCACAGGAGCCCCTTGACGCAGATTTGCAGATGGCCTTGTTGCAGCACCGGCAGTTCTCCGAGCTGGCGCCATTGACATACCCCGCATGATCTGGGTAACAATCTTAATCTGCCGTTTGAGTTCAGCAAGCTCTGAGATCTGATGGTTCCTCATCTCTGCTACATTTGTTTGAGTAGTGGATAGCTTGGCATAGATAGCGTTTCTCCACTGCTGCCCTCCTCTACCAAAGGCACCACCGCCATCTCCTTCTTCTCCATCAGGGATCTCATCCAGCCACACAATTCCATCGATGATGGAAGCAACCACTTCAATTCTACGAATAGGATTCACACCCATAGGAAGTCTTCCTGGCAACAACTCATATCGCCGTACAATCTGTTGCTTCAGTCAAAGGGGACAATAGTCTGCAACAGCCGGTTCAAAGCAAGCCCAAAGCAGTGCCTTTGCTAGGATAGCAGCGATGTCGTCCCCAAAGGCTCCTCGAATTGCAGGAGCCACTGAAGCACAGAGCCATTCCTCAGTCAGTCCACTGTTATCCTTCTCCTTGTACAAGCAAATGCCTCGATGGCAAAGTTTGCTACCAGCGTTGATATCCAGCCAATCTAACTGCACATCCAAGTACATGTCTTGCATACTCTTGGTCTTCCATCTAGCTCTATAGTTAACATCATCACGAGTCGCCCCTCCTCTCCTAGCCATAGTTGTAGCCCACTTCTTAACTGAATGAGTTCCTAGCCTTTGCTGCCTTCCAAGGGGTCTAAACTGATCACCTTCAATGATAGCCTTCAGACCCTTTTGATATGCTGACTTGCACTTGTCTGCCTCCTTGTTCTGGGCTCTTAGTGGAGACCTGGAATCAGTATCACCCTCAGCAAACAACCATTGACTCAATCGGCCCGCGCCACTACCAACCCACACCTCCAGGTAGATAGAAAGGCCAATTAGTACACAGTATCTGTGATCCATCGATCCCATGAGTAGTTGCAATGGGCAGTCCCCCTCGTTGTGGACGTTCTTTGACCACCTCATCTGAATCGTAAGATAGCCAGGGTATGTTGTACTTGCCTGCAAGTTCGCCTTCTTCTTCATGTGTGATGTGTCATCCCCTCTTGCAATCAAGTGCAGCTGGACTCGGAGCATCGCCATGTGCCGGAGGCTGGGGAGGCTGTCTCCAATGGCAGTCAGCTCAAGCATCTGAGCAAACTCTTCATGTGTGAAAGCCCTATCAGCACACGTTTCAACGCCAAGCTGCCGGGTTTCCTTCTTAGCCACAGCTTTGATCAGTCGATTGATCTTGATAGATCTCGTAGGATTGCCTGTACTTTCAGTATCACTCCAAGCTGCAGTGTTTGGCATGAAATATGATATTGCTTTCTTCCAGTATCTCATTGTGCTTGATCTTCCACTCACTGGATTATCGTCTGTACCAGGATCCTCCATCCCATACACCTTCAAGCACATCCATTTGTAGATATCGTCAGGGGTAATCACAACAAGCTCTTCCTGGTTGAACACCTGGTCGGTGGCGTATTCATGCCCTCCAGCAATGAAGGACATCAACTACAACAAAATCCAGTGGTATCTTAAGAGCTGAGTAGGGGCATTCACATCGTTGGGTAGAATTGGATCCCGTCCCCTTCTGGCCGGTCCCCTTGCTTGCCGGGGTGCCGACGGGGCTCTTCTTGCTGGGGGGCTCTTCTTGCTGGGGCTCTTCTTCTTGCTGCTGGGGGCGCGTCGTCATCGTCAGCAGCTAAGGCAGCTAGCTCAGCTAGCCCATTGTCTTCAGCTTCATCCTCCTCCTCCTCGGAATCCTCGTCCTCCTCCTCCTCGGAATCCTCGTCATCATTGTCCTCCTCGGAATCATCGTCCTCCTCCTCCTCCTCCTCCTCCTCCTCAGCGTCCGCCTCCTCCTCCTCAGCATCCTCCTCATCTTCTGGAGGCTCCAGTTCATCATCATCCGACAAAGAGCCTTCTTCTTCCGCTCGGCGGGCTGCTCTCTCAGCAGCTGCTCTTTGCATGACACCTTGAGCACGCCGGAGTGCTGCTTGAACTAGTGGAGGGGCATTCCGGGGAACAACATGGGGAGCTGCTGCAGCCAATGGCATGATGACCGCAGCCTGTGGATCCATGTCAGCTAAAGCTGCTGCTGCTTGGGCTTGAGCACGGCGTTCCCGGGCCCTTTCACGGGCCCAAACATTCCTCGGATCCATGCTCAGCTGACGCGGCATGTCGGCTTTGCTTGTTGTTGTTCTTGGTGCTTGTTGCTTCTTGTTGATTCAGATATCGATTTGCAGTTAAATCGATCGATCGAAAAAAGTGAGTTTTTGGCTAATCGATCAAAAATCAAGTGAGCTTGAACAAAAGCACATGCAAATCTGTGTGTGTATTTGCTTGAGTATCGATCAATGGAATAAGCCAAAATTAGCGAGTCACTTGCTATCCGTGAGTTGCATAAGTTGTGCACCTCCGTGGGAAAGTACAGGGCTACAAATCAACCAGTAGTGCAACTTTGCTAAAATTGAAAATGCAACCCGTACTCTACTCTTAGTAGTACAAAAAAATTGCGTACCCGCCAGATGATGGGGTACCAAACATAATACTAGTGTCTACATAGAATCGTGTAGCCGGTTGTACTAGCCCAGGTTAAATGCAACCCGGGTTGCATTGGTGCGACATCGTACCGGTACCTACGGTAGTGAGTTCCAGATTTTTTGAAAATACTGTAGGGTACGAGTACGAACTACGAGTACCGGTACGTACGGAGTTGTCGTTCCGATTTTTTTTCGAAAATACGGACCGAACACCAAACGTGAAACCGACAACAGGTTCAAGGTGTTTGCACTTGGTTGAGTGGCGAGGTCCTACCGTACGAGTATCGTACAGAACCTTGTACGCGTTCGTATTGCCCTCGCAAGCCGTCGTTAGCGTTGCACCGTAGCTAAAGTCGGAGAAAGAGAAGCGAAGTATTTGGGAAAAGGCCGGTCCGTCGAATGAATCCGAAGCAGGTATAATCGTACCATACCCAATCTAGATACGGTAGACATAGACGGGCAAATTGCTTTGCTCACGGAAAGATAGACGATTTGACACCTGGTGTTGTTATACTGATTGCATCCACACACATCCACTGCTTTCGGCTTTGAATCATCAATTGTTCCGAATGATTGCATCGTCGTCGTCGAGTTCGATCCAGAGATGGTTGCGTTTTCTACTACTACTGGAAAGTCTCCTCCGTTGCCGGAGTCGCGGTTTCGTACCCACGACTCGCATGCATCAGGGGTGGGGAAGCCGCCAACGCCAACGCCAACGCCAACGCCAACGCTTGCCATTGAAATCTCCAAACGACCATTCCGATCGGAGCCACCGGCGCATCGGCATCGGCATCGTTTCCACACCCGAACACGGCCAAACCAAAACAAAAGCCTGCCCCCCTTCTTCTATTCGTATTCATACTACGAAGCGTTTCGTACGGGACAACAACAACAAGAGCACCTTTTCACCCGAGGAAGAGGAACAACCAATACCGTCGTCGATGGTTCGATCCGTGCTTGGTATTGTCTTCCGGGGCAACGCCAACGATGGCGAAAGCAGCAGCGCCGCATCCAGGTTGTATCTGAAAAAATCCAAGAAGCCGAAGAAGGACAGCATGCTCGAAACGGGTGTCGAGGCCGCTCTCGTTCTGGGAGACAAACGACGAAGGAAGCAATGGACACAGGGTGTTCGGAAGCAATTTCCCTGGATTCCGACGGAAATACTCTCGGTGTGCACGGACGGGCTGGCGTCTGCGTTTGAATCCCTGGCACCGAAGGATTTGAAGCGAGCTCTGCAACCGGGCGGACTGGAACGAACCAGGTCCAAGATCGGAGGAGAAGTCGTCCGCAATCTGCAGGGCCAGTCCCTGATCCAACAACTGCCGCTCCCAAAGGAGGACAAGAGAAAGCTCTTGACGAATCTCGTCGATTTTTCGCTGGATTACTTTCTCAGAGACCTGGAACCGGTGCTGGCGACTCCCTGTAGCAAGTTGCGCGCGCTGGATCGGGAACGACGAGAAATCCAAAACTACATGTCGTTTTGGGAACTCGCCTGGTATCGTCTTCGATACAAGCCGGGGTCGACGGCTTGTTTCGGATTGCTTTCGTTGTGGGCGGCCTACACAATAGTTCCTTTCTTTCGAAGTAGTTCGAATGTGACCATGGTCATGAAGCAATCGAATGAGGTGCTCTCCTCTGCTTGGGCAATTTTGGTAACGTGCATATTGAACGGGAAACGTGCTCTTTACAAATATTTAATTATTCATATGAGAAGGTAACCAATCGAAGGGGGGCAGGGGACGTAACTGTCGTATAATATTGTTTTTTTTAGAGAGTGGATGTGTGCGTTGTGGTCTTTCGCGGACCTTTTCTTCACAACTTTATTTTCTTGCAACTAGAATACTGTGGGGTACTCGTACTCGTACTCGTACTCGCACCCGGATTGAGTGGTGATTCCGCATTTCCATAGTACGAAGTATGATACAAAGCAACAGTTTACTCTATTCGTCAACACGCATTCAAAATCGATCTCAGGGTTCCAGTCAACTCAACTCAACTAAACTAACTCAGCTCAAAACTAATTCAAGAACTTGACGGCAACGAAAAACACAATGACGACGCTCAATGCCAATCCATAGAGGAGCATTTTCTGTTGCGCGGCCCGTTGGTTCATCGATGCCACAACGCGCCGTGCCCGTCCCGCCATTGACGTCACCTGGCGGACTCTGCCGTGGGCCGATTCGATCGTCGCTCGGTTGTTCGATAGTTCTTCGCCTATTTCGAGGGCTACCTGCTCTGTTTCTTGCAGCACCCTCCGGGCCGAATCCAATTGACTGTTTTGATTCTGCAGCATCTCTTGTTGCTGGCGCATCCGTTCCCTGTGTTGATCATTGATGCTGCTGCTGCTATTGCTGCTGTTTCCGGCATTGCCCCGAGCCGATGCCATCAACGAGCGTTTGTTGTCCTCGTCTTTCAGGGTCTGCAATTCGCTCTTGTAGCCGCGAACCTGCACCAATAACTCGCGTTTTATGGCGGCATCGGGCACGCTGCGGGCCTCCAGTGCCATTTGTTGCAGGAGGTCCTCGCATTGCTCGAGGGCTTCGGCAGGATTGCACGACGGTTCTCCGGTTTCTTCGTCTTTGTATCCCCCATCGTTTGCACCGAACGATGCCTTCACTTGCCGGGTCAGGCTCTGGAATTCGTCGTCGTAGTGTTGGAATGTTTGTGACATGATTGTTGATGGCAAATTAGATTCTAAGATAGCTGCTCGATAGCTCGATGCGACAACAAGTTTCCGATGAAATTTGTAAAGGTATTGGTTCGAAATACGAAGTGGATCTGATCGATACTTCTCTCTCTTGTTACTTTGCGTATGGATATCGATTTCCGATCGGCTGGTGTTGTGTTGTGTTGTAATGTGTTTGTTTGTTTGATCTCTCTAGTAGAGAGACTGTTTCTTTCCGGTCACGAAGAGAGTATGTCTTCGGTGCGATGCGATGTGATTTGATGTGATACTCAGCTGTGCGTCACTCGACTGTCTTCAATCTTGTCCGTTGTTGGATTTGTTGCGGCCTGTTTTTGCTATCTCAATGTCGCAGGGGTTATTAAAGTCTTTTTGTTGAGGGGAGAATCTTGCTTCGTACCGGTGTAATTATGTCGGAACGAAACCTTACTAACGCTCATCGTTCATCGTCACGGTCGATTTTTGAAAACTTGTTTGCGAGTCGCCGAAAACCCTCGAACAATACTCGTACCGGTAAGACTTACCGGTACGACTATTTGTTTCACACGACTTGACGGTGGAGAGGGTTCTTACTTTTCATTTCTATCGGTATTTAGGTAAGATACAGTGTGATAGTACGATACGTACGAAGTCGTCCTAACGCCCACCGGTAGTTCGTATGCATCATCTTCCAAAATGACGCCGGTACGTCGTACGTCGTACGTATTATCCGTATGCACATACATTTGACATGCGACTTCTTCGTCACATTCTTTTCCGTTACCGAACCAGTCAACGTGATTTATATAAGATTGAAAACAGTTTTTGAGTACGTGTAATGCCGTGGAGTTTTCTAATAAACAACTCACTTTCGTAAAAAAATCTCCACGCGATTTTTTTCCACAAAATTGTTCGCAACCCCAGCAGCCTGGCAGCCATCATCTGTTGATGTTTCTATCGAATCAATCGGTTGATGAAGCAGTAAATGAGCTGTTGGTCTCTCTTTCCCATTCGCCACTATCACTACCGTACTACCGATACTGGTACTGTATCCAACCACTACTAGCTTACGAGCCGAAAGCTATCTTCCTACTCGAAGCTATCACTGCATTCTGAAATAAAGAAACCCGTTGTGTTCGAAGAAAAGTCAATCGGTTTGCATTTGGCCTGCCTACTATCAGTGCACTCGCCGAAGCGTTCGGAGGCATCTCGATTTTCCGTGTCTTGAATCATACAGGTAGTGAAAAACAGAAGATACCATCAATCCTTACACACCAAAGTCTTTCTCGGCCCTCTTGGGTTCCCATTTAGAACTATCGTCTCCGATTGATAGAACAGGGGAAAAGGTGAAATGTCATCGACATTGACAACTTTGAAAGTGTTACGACAGGATGCCGAAGGAAACTTGATTCCTCCTGCCGATTCACGAGATGTCGAAAATTCTACACCAACACCAACGGTAGCCAAGTCGAATGATGCCGAAAAACCGGAAACGAGTTCGCCACCTCTTCAACAACAACAACAACAACAACAACAACAAAAACAGCGATCGCCCACAACCACCAAGTTGGCTCTCATTCCCTTGCGATCTGTTGCCTTCTCAAAGAATACGAAGCAGCAGCAGCTGCTGCACCAGCAAAACCCTCTCGAAGCCAAACAATTCCCAATTGTACTCGGTCGGGCAAATTTGTCTCAATGGTGGTACCAATCCTGTGATTGTCAGCAATACTATTGTCGCCTCCATTGCCGACCGGTTGCCCAAAACATTGGCAGCTTGTCAAAGGTCATGATTCAAATCGATACGAAAGGAACGGCGCACATTGTTGGGAAGAACCCACACTTGGTAACTATCATTACTCCCGAGCGTGGATACAACAACAACAACAACAGCAATAGCATCAAAAGCAACAATAATGATGCCAAGGGAACCGCAGATGACGACAACAATAACGATGGTGATAAAATTGTTGAGAGCAACGAGGATAAGGACGATCACCACCAGCCGATTGTTTTGCGTCCCCGTGATATCCTCAGTATCGGTAGACGCGATCGGGAACCCTGGATGCGATTTCAAATAGTTGAAAACAATGCGTCTGTCAATCCTGCTTTGTCGCAAAAAAGGAATTCAAACCATGCTGCGAATGCAAAAACTTTGGGCTGCGGAACCACCACGAGAGGCATCGCTGGTGAGGTTTCGACCAAAAGAGCCTCGCCACAAGCAACAGGACAGGCACAGCCTACAAATAACAATCACAACAATAATAGTAATAATAATCACCAGGCACCAAAACAGCCGCGATCACCGGACATTGCGATTCCCACTCCAAATATCTCCACACAACAAAGAAACGGACATCACGATGCTCAGCTTCCCGAATGGATCACAACCACAACCACAACAAACACGGGTACTGGGAAAAGGAGCAAGTCGTCTTCGCCCTATCACAATTATGGAATAACCGATACCAAACAGCAGCAACAGCATCAAGCCATGGTAGCGACTTTGACCAAGGCAGCAGCAGCTGCTGGTGCTGCAGCCGACGCCGATGAACGAAACAAATCCAAAAAATATTATCGCTGCAATAGCTATTATAATTATTATAATCACGGCAATTACGACGCCGACTCCAACGCCCAACGCAGGCGCAGACGCTACAACAATTCATCATTTGCTCCCTACCACCACGGACTATCTTCTCACAACAGCAAGTCGGTAATTCGATCGGCCGAAGACTTGTACCACAACGGATCATCTCGGAGAGGGGGACGTCTCCAGGGCCACCACAACGATCCACAAATACACTTGGTTTTGCAAGATTTCGAAACATCGGCAAGACTTATACGAGCTGGATCAAGAAGGGGGAGATGTGCTATGAGCATGACAAACGAAACAATCGAAAATGGAGAATGCACTTATGGAGATGGCGGCGGCGGCGGCGGCAAAACTGTGGTAATGGATGACGAAGGACCCCCTCCACGCAAGATGCGACGATTCGCTCGAACCGACCGAAATTTTATCGGCAAACCTCGAGACGAAAGCAGCATCGCTACTCCAACAAACACTACTTCGGTGGCATGCAACGATGAGGGGAAATCGATGGGACTTCTATCACAAACCTATGCCGCGGCTTTATTAGAAGTGAGGCAGAACCGCAAGTAGATGAGTTGGGTCGACTTTAGACGGTCTTTTATCTCCAGGGATGCTTCGAAGGGATCAAGAATTGAAAAAGGCTTGATGCACCACAATGAATATTTTGATACTCCAATCGACCTAAAGAAGTATTTTTTAATCTACCGTATTTAATTTAGACATGATCAGACATTTCATTTAGGATAATGTCAATCACCATCCTCGCTTTCAGTGGTAATCATCTGGATTTTATTTTTATTGAATACCGAGAAACAAATTTAATGACAGAAAGACGGATTTCGTGTTGATGCTCTTTTCCGTATTTTCATATTCCTGTATGAAGTAAAACAATGAAATATCACAATACGAAACGCACCCACTTGAATACCAGGCTTGCAGTGATTGTTCTGGAATACAACATATTTTGATTACTGTAAATAGTAATTTTACATATTAATATATTTTGCTAAAGTAACGATTTTTCGGATGAAATGCACAGTGGTAGCTGCTGTGAATATCAGTAATAGTACACCCTGGATTGTTCAAGGATTTTATAATATGACCCCTGCAGTAAAGTCGACATGTAGTAACAGACAAGATACGTTGCGCCTCTAGTAGTTTTTGTTTTCCCCAATTACACCATGTCAACCAAAAGTTCTACGCAAGCATAAAAGACAAAAAAATGATCGTGAGCACCAGAACACATCTCAGTTGACCAAACTCAATACTACGTGTGAACTCACGTGAAGCTGTACTGCGATGATGATGACTCGATGATGATTTTTTAGTAGAAGAGGATAGAACAGTTTCAGATGTGGGTGCGTCTTTCCCTAAATTTTGTTTCGAAGTATCGGGGGTCAACAAATCACCAACAGCGTCTGCGCTAATTTCTTGAAATATCGAGAGTCCCCGTGTGTGCCCCGGCTTTTTCGATCCCTTTGAACGTGATTTCTTTGGTTCAATTATAGTGCATGTGGGATTTTCGCCAGCTTGTCTTTGATCGTGGTGCTTTTTGCACATACCGGCAAGAATGGCCTGCTTTTTGCATTGGTCAATGGAGCATAGCTTCTTTTTAGCCCCGTGAGCAATACACCGACCGCCTTGTACAGCAACCTTTGTACAGCCATCGACATCGCATCGCTTTCGAGCTGGTCCATGCGTACTGCATAAACCAGCCTTCTTTACGTGTTTGTTACAGGAAGGGTATTTGCATGTTTTGCGCTTAGCACCGTGCGATATACAGAGGCCACCTTGTACAACGCGATTTTGGCAGCCCTCCATCGTGCATTTCCGTCGAACGCGCTTGCTAGTGCCTCCAGCCATGAGTTTGCTCGCAACAGTTGCAGGGACAGCAGAATGATGGTTTCCAGCAGTAGATTCAGTCTTTGCATGTAAACTATGCTCTGCTGGAGTGCCTGTCGTTTCGTGTAGATTCCGTAGAAATGCAGCATCTGCGCTATCTTTGATGTTCACATCAAGTGCAGCAAGAAATGAAATGGATGAAGATGTGGAACGATGATGGGCCCCACCGCTTCCAATCGATTCAGCTTGAGATGGTGGGCCAAACATAAGAGGAAAAGAGCTCGAAAACGAAGATAACTTGCGGTGATGACCTGTTGCTCCTGGGCTGGATATGGGGCCGGGAGCTATTGTTCGAGTGGTTTCACCTACTCCAACAGCGGTGATGTATGTTTGCACCCCTTGCGTACTACCGCTCCGTGGCCATTGTGGTGGTGCGGGTGGACCCATACCTTCGTTAGATTTTGCCGCTGATTGTTTGTGATCAATGCTAGAAATCGTGGAAGAAGCCCGGCGAGATGGGTTGTCAGAGTGCGGACGTTCGAGAGTCGGTTGCTGCAGAGGAGTGTGGTGTTTCATGTAATGTTCCTGGCCATGGGGACGGGCATATTGTACAGGATAGCCACCTGGTGGTGCAGGAGGATGTGAAGGTGGTCCGTGATGGCGCGGATATCCGTTCCCACCTGGAGGGTGGTGGTAATGGTAGGCGTGTGCATATGGTGACTGGGGATAGGATGGATGGGGATAGTATACTGGTCGAGATGGCACTCCTCCAGACGAACTAAGCGAGGAATAGTGACGGTGGTGAGTAGTAGCCGCGGAAAGTTGTGGATGAGTTGGATGAGGCGGGGGGGCTGGTCCATGTACTGTATGATCGAATGTTGAAGATGTTTCAATAGGAGATCGACGTAGGTTGGGATGTTTGTTCCATGGTTGCCTACCAGAAGCGGCTTCCAATTCTTCCCTCGAAAAGTCAGCAGCGGCAGTCAAGGCGTCAAGTCCTGAACTATCAATGCGACGATGAGGTTTTCCGCGTTGGACTGAAGTTGATTTTCCTACCGAGTCAATTCTTCGATGAGCCTCCGCCGGATTTGATACATCCCCTGAATAATCTCGTCTGTGTTTCTGTCCCATATCGGGAGATTCTCTTTTCGACAACGAGGTGGCATCTTGAAAGTGTTCCGAAAGATTTTGCTTGTGTCCTCCCCGATGAGAGGGAGAGGAGCTAATATCAACGCTCCTTCCAGATGATTTCTTTCCCGATCCATCGTGGTCATCGAAAGATGGTTGGATTACTGTTACATCTCCTTCCGCGCCGAGATCTTCTTGTGTAAAGGTTTTCTTGCTCGATTGCTGATCGTCACTCATCACGTTGGAACGATACTTCCGCAATGACAAAATATCTATCGGCTCAAATTCTTCGTGGCAAATTGCGTGCACTACTGAAAAAATGCGTAGAGCTTCGGTCGAGCAGGGCTGATCCGACTTTACGGTGTGCTCGACGCTGATACATGCCGAAATTGTGAGCAAATGGGGATGGATCCATCATCGGTTTGTTTTATCCACAGAGGGTCGTTACCGTGAACCATTACCGTCAAATAGCAGCAGCAGCCCGGATTTCAACACAAACCAAGAATTGCAGGTGGAGTGGGACGTAGGCGTAGGAATGGAGGGGCGAGAGAGAATGAAAGAGGGTGGTATTTCGGTGAGTCGACACGGATAAAGTATGTTGGAAGAGACTTAGGAACGAAAGAAAATGCTGTGATTTCTCGGGTCCAAAAGACAGACAATCCACATATTTGTTCAAAAATGTTGTGAAAAAAAAATTAGGGGGAGTCTCTTCTAGAGTTGGGCTTGATTTTAAAGAAATGAGGCGGACTTCCCCTAAGTATCACAAATCCGTTGGTAGTTTTTGTTGTGGCTATTGTCGCGCTCGTGCCGTCCGTGACTGGAAATTGTTTGCAATGACCATGTGCACGCTATTTTTAATCAGCAGCGCCGTCTGAAGGCCTCGGAGTGTTGCAAAACATCAAAACCGAGAACAATCGAGAGTTGTGATACTCCAATTGCTGGTACGACGAAATGAAAATTGAAGTCGGACAAGGTCGATGTCGCCGATCAGATAGTCCAAGGCAACAAACTGCGATAACATGAATGGTTTCAATAGATCAAAAGCAAAAAACTCACTCTTCTCTCTACGGGAGGTCGGTGTTACCAGATCGAGGATGCTTATTGATAGTGAAGCGTCGTCGTACTTGTAGTTTGTGCCGATTGTAATGCTTACGATACTCGTCGACCGCAACTCGGAAAACATGCGGCGAACACCGCCGTGAGCACTCCTTTTCCCCATTTTTTTGTTCTCCTACGGTCGCAGACACTGTACGTAGCGTACCGTAGTGTACAACTCCTCTACGAACGGTAGGTAGCGGATGAAAAAAATATTGTTGCCAGGTTGTCGCGACCATCCGTGGTCGTGCGTTATGTATTAGGGCTTAAGTATATAGTAAATTAATCTTGTGTTTTCAAATGGATATCGCGCCATATTTTTCGCACGTTCGAGAGAAGCGACGAATTTGAACCAATGAAAAGAAGTAGTGTCGAAAATCCCCGGAAGCAGATCGTAACGGCTGTACAGTATCGTCAGTTAAAACGGTACTACGAATAGTACTCTTACCGTATGCCTTCTAAATATGCGTACTAGGTAGGGATGGTGCTACTAGGGATGGTGCGAGTAAATTGGGGATGACATAGTAGTAGCATGCATTTGCAGTCACATTGTTTTGTGTCCCTTCTAGATTGGAGCACAGTCACCTGACTATCAATGACCAAAAGAATGAGATCATGCCAACTTTAACATCAATTGTGCATGCCATGTGTGTACCACCATTGCAGCTTTGGCGGCCAGTGAAGACTTGAAATGAAGATCGACCATTACACCCTCCTCCGAGTTAGTTTACACTAAAGGAGATTGCTGGAAGTAATTTGATCATCACAAATAGATATGAGGGGGTGTTTCCAGTTAAAAATACACATACTTACGCCCATTCTACATATAAAAATTACTTATACTCCTCAGGAGATTAAAAGTGACTTCAAGTGTCAAGATATCAAGGCATGATCATCATGTGTTCTCTGTCTTATGCATGACGAGAAGCACATGATGATCTATGATCCCATGATACATCTTTTACATGAAATGGCACCATAACAGAGCAATTGCTTGATCACGAGCTCACATCTCAATTATTTTCAACATCCTATTAGTAGGTTAATTTTGAGTACTATATCATCATAATATTCATTTTACACATACAAATAACAACATGTCCTCCATAGTTGATTCACTATTTACGCTCCTCCAACTAAGGGAATACCACATCTAAACTATCAGGATTTCATGAACTGTACAAATTCACATGTGAGAGTGACTCTCTGAGATGTTTTTGAGATGTAATCTGGTGTTAGAATAGAAAGGGAGGCAATGGATCATTTTACTAATGTCCACTGAACTAGTATACTAATTGTGATCCATTGAGGAGAGAAGTGCTCTGCCGTGAGAAGTGTTGATGGTACTATGTATGAGAAGTATGAATATAAAGTGTGCGAGTGAGAAAGCGTCCTGTGGACAACACCACATATACCATGGTCGACTTATACAAGACCCTTGAATCTGAATGATGAAGGAGAGTATCCCAAGATAGTTGTCAATTACGAGGATGAAAACATGTTGCCAGGAAAAAAAAACATTCAAAAGTATACGGGAACCATAATTGAAGACTTGCTTTATATGCTTAAATTGTTCACCAATGCTTGTCAGGATTTGACTATCCCTTAGGAAAATTGGCGAGATGAATGGAGACAATGTTTAACTTGTGGTCCAAGAAAGGGATGGAACCGACTTACAAAGGCAGAGGCAGGAGACCATATTTACTCAGGAACTTTGGAAGGGTTTAATGACGTGGTTGTAGATTATCTTATCTTAAGAACTTAATCACAAACCCATATGCTAAAGGAACTATGATGACAGTGTTCAAGCAAGGAAGATTCCTAAAGCCTATCAAGGTTCCCAAGCATGATTATTATGAAAGAATTGATCTCTTACTGGATTACGTGAATATATTACCTGGAGAAATACCCAATTATTTGGCAGATACTCAAAGAATAAAGACGCTATTCAACGCTCATTCTAAAACTTGGCAAGAGTCTTGTTTGAAAATCAGCTTGACACTTTGATGATTCTACTCCAGACGATATAAGAGATTATGGCATTGTGTAAAACCATGCTGATAACAAGAAGAAGAAAGAAGAAAAGAAAAAGAGACAGTAAGTAAAGGAAATGGTAACTCGGATGGAAAGCACCACAGAAGAAGTAGTTACCATATATAAGGCAAAGGTAAAGGAAACTGTTGGAGGCATCCTTGGGGATCCCATGATTGGGAGGATTGCCATCAGAACCTAAATAATCAGAATCTGAATGCTAACAAGAATAATGTTGGAAATTAGATAGGACTAGATTATTCCCAAGAAAGGACCAATAATAATCAGAGAGACAACAACAAGTAACAGTTGCCACCAAGATAAGAATATATGACGTCAGATCAACAGTGGGGTTCCTATTCCAATAGTCAAGGAAGCAACAACTGAAATGAGGAATGACTGCTGGAACAATAATCAAAGTCCAGGCATTCATTTGAATGAAAGGCAAGGACAACTATGAGACTTGAGGGATGTCATTCCACGGGTCAAAATCTTAATGGTCGATCTATGGGTGTTATTCCCAAGAAACAAAGAAAAATACAAAGTTACACTCAAATCGAGAATAACAATACAATAAATGTTGTACCATTATAAGTGTACAAGATGACGTGGCCCCAGTAATACTTGTCAAAATCAAGAAGGTGCAGGCAGTTGTGCTGGAAAAGCTACTAATGGCTCTCTGTGACTCAGTGAGTACTTTAACCATGTTCAACACTAGGCTGTTATCATCTGGTGTAGTGCCTTCAAGGACCGCCAAGCAAAGGATTACTACCACAGCAAATGGATCAAATGACTCATTGCTACGTCCAATAACTGTCCCGCGACCTTTTTTTTCGTCGCAAGGTACTTTCGCCACCCTTGCTTGTGTGTAATTTTTACACGAGCCCCCCCTGTGATTTGGTAGCTTTGTATCAAGCCCATTTTCCTAACTCTCAATCCCTGGTTTGCAATTTTTTTTCCTTGGGTCATGAATAATTATTATTAATTTTTAATATAACCTACCCGTACGTTCGCGAATCACACCTACTAAAATTAAATGCGCAAGGTCATGACTCACAACCGAGCCCCCCCTGTGATTTGGTAGCTTCGTATCATACTCATTTTTCTAACTCTTAACCCCTGGTTCGCGTTTTTTTTTCCTTGGGTCATGAATAATTATTATTAAATTTTAATATAACCTACCCGTACGTTCACAAATCACACCTACTAAAATTCAATACGCAAGGTCATGACTCACAACCAGTAAAATTTAACATTAGTGCTCGCGGCACATAACCCTTAAAATTTATCTCCGTTGCTCATGACACATTACCCCTATAATTTAATAATTGGGCTTGTGACACACTGCCCTTTAAAATTTATCTCCTTTGCTTGCAACACACAGCCAGTAGAATTTAACATTAGTGCTAACGACACACTACCCTTATAATTTAATATTTGTGCTCGTGACACAAGACCCTTAAAATTTAATATCATCGCTTGTGACTACCTACCACTACAGTTGAATTATTCGGGTCAAGAATTTGTCTAGTAGTATCATATGCAAAATATGTATGATAGGTATAAGTATTCCTTTCCATACATTTTAATCGGTTGTGTCACACAATGCACTATTTATTGCAATGGTATGCAATGTATGTAGAATATGTACCTTTTACCCTAATCACTCTCCCCGAAGATTTACCCGTGTCGTACTATGTGTGAACCCACCCGCCTCAAATTGGTGAATGGACTGACACAATGAACAGTAATGATTCTGAAAACAATGCCTAAACTTCCTCCATTTTGCCAAGCAATTGCATCAATACAGGATCAATATAGTTGTCATCCTCATTTTCCTCTTCAGCAAGACTACTGGCAATAGTTCCACCATCTTGTGACACAGTACTCGTAGGATTGTTTTCTGAGTTGAATCTTTCCTGCATCATTTTCTCCAAATTTTTACCCGTTTTGGGATCTTCTCTTAACGTTTGTACCTTCTTGCACAATTTAGCAAACACTTGCCGTCCTTTTTTGTCCCATCCATCTGCACTTCCACTTTTTGAATCGCAATATTTGTTTTTCATGTATTTTTTTGTACTTTGTGTTGCGTATGTTCCATCAAGTTTCATTTGCTTCTGTTTCTCCCAACTGCTGTACTCGTTGTCAATTATCATTAGGGCAAAAGCCTCATCCGTAACAGAAAAGATGTTACTAATAAGATCCTTTGGCTTCCTCAGCTTAAAGTTTGTCTTTACCGGATTAGCGGCAGACAGGATTCTTGTCACAAACTAATTAAATTCTTCATTATCCACATTTCCATATTGCCGGTACTCGTTGGCCGTAATTTCCACCGAGTCCGTATTTAGAGCTACAGTACCAAGGAATGATGCCGGCACTTTTGCCATTTCACTATCAGCTGCGGTGATGACAACAAATGGCAGTATGATATCATAGTATGGCGGGGTTAGTTGTACATAGGTCGTAGGCACATACAGAAGAATGTCAACAGCACAAGAATTTCCAAACGATTCAACCATTATGCCAACACTTACCAAACCAATTTTTTCTTGCCAATGTTTGATTATTGTGCCTCAATTTTGCCAGGGCTCTAGGTACTGCATTATCAAAATAGTCATAGAATTCCTTAACAGACATATCTTTCGTAACGGAGATTACACCGGCATCGATTCCTTGCACCATTATTTTTTTGGAGAGTCCTTTTGATGTCAGAAATTTCATGCCACCATACCATTCCTGCTTCACATAGGCTTTCACCTGTCCTTCAATTGTATTTTTATGTGTTTTCAATAGTTTCATAGTACCCGTTTTCATACTATGTATACTTCCATAACTCAACGTACTCACTTTATCAACGCAATCCCCGCTCTGCACTGTTTTCAATGGAACCGTGTCGGTAGTTTTTGTAGCATTCTCTTTAGGATTCTCTCCCTTCATACTATCACTCACCATTGTCATCATCATTTTCTCTAGTAGATCTGGATTCTTATTTAATTTTTCTGTTATTATTTTCACCACGCGGGTCACGTTGTTCTTTTTCTGTTGTCTGTGTTGTTACTCTGAAAATCGACCAAAAGGTATAGGATAATTAAAATTTAAAGAGATGTGAGCTCAGAGAGACGCTCTTATTTTCACTATGTATTTTGTACTGTATTGGGTCTCTCTGCTGTGTTTTACGTTATAGAGATACTTCCATAACTCAACGTACTCACTTTATCAATGCTATCGCCGCTCCGCACTGTTTTCAATGGAACCGTGTCAGTAGTTTTTGTAGCATCCTCTTTATAATTCTCTCCCTTCTTACTAGTATCACTCACCATTTTCAGGATATTCTCTAGTAGATCTGGATTCTTATTCGCTAGTTCTGTTGATCTTTTCACCATTCGGTTCACGTTTTTCTTTTTCTGTTGTCTGCCCTCTGTATTTTTTTCTTGTCTCTTTGATATTTTCACTATTATCCTTATTCTTGTTGGAGCTCCCATCATTGTCTTCACTAACCAAACTCAAATCATTGTCAATGTCACTGTCACTTTCACTGTCACTGTTGCTGTCCATGATGCTAATGTTTTCAGCTGTTCTTTTTAGTGGTGTCTCTCTTTCCGCTGCGGTGGTGCTTTCTTGTGTTGTTGCAGTTGTCGTGTTCTTCTTGGTGGACATGGTGGTAGTGCTTGTATTTTTGGTATTATCTCTAGTGTCTCTGTCCCTGGCTGTGTTTGCCATACCTGCTATTTTCTTTTCTTGGAGACGTGTTATTTTTGCCTTGGGTAGGTTGGACCATTTTTGTTTTGGCATCTTCTTGTATTTATATTTTTCCAATCATCGGTGTTTTTGGCAATTTTGTGAATTTTTATGATGCCTTGTTTTTGCATCGATTGTACGAATTCAGCAATTTGCATTACATTTCTCTTTGTGAAAGTGGGCTTGTGAGCGCAGGCCAACCAAAAAGAACTGCCGGCCTAGCCGCACCATTTTTTTCACTATATTCACTACTTATTTCAATACTACTAGTACTACTAGATTGTACGATAACAATTTATTTTGATGTTCCCCGTCCTATCACTCTGCATATTGAAATCTGTAGAACCAAAAACAGGCACATTGTCTGGAATTGCGTTCCAGGGTTAAATGTTATCAATGGTAAGGCGCATTGATGTGCCTGGAATGGAAAATAAGCACAATTTATGGAACGGCGTTTCAGTGTTCTTAAGTGTCTGGAATGGTGTTGGAGATAACAATTGTCTGTAAGGGAAAATCAGCACAACCACTAGAACAGCATTTCAGGGTTAAATTTCTGGAACGGCGTTTCAGATTGAGTTGTCTGGAACGGCAATTCTGACTTCTTCATTTGTAACAAACATTTTTCACAGTAGTTAATTTTTATATTTACGTTTTTAACGAGGACAGGAACGTGTACGTATTCCTAAGTTGGGGTAAGTTTTGCCATAAAGCTTATTAGTACTATTTCACACGTCCCCACGCACCACAAGGAATGGGATAGTTGTTGTACTCCTCTAAATCTTCCGGTGAATTCCAACATTTTTCGTAAAGTTGTAGCCAGTGCACAATGTTTCTCTCGTTTCCATCTTCTTCCTCCCTTTTCTCTTTGTTTGCTGATTGTTTTAGTTTTAGTTTTTTCCTCTTACTAGACTGTTTTGTCGCTTTCTTCATGAATGAATTCCAATTGTCTTTAATCTTATTTTTCTCCGTTTCTTTGTTTCGTTCCTTTCTGTCATCGGTTTCTTCTATGTACATTATACGGTACTTTTCAATGATTGCCTTTTCAGTCATTGTGCGCCACTTGTTGAACCAAAGGGTTGTCAGACAGGGACAGTTACCAGGGTGAAAATGTATGCATTCCTTTATGTGTTTTCTGACTTCTGGCATCAGGTTACACCATTGCTTTGGTGGAAAAGTATGACCATTCAGTTCAAGCCTCTCTCGTTCTCTGAATTGTACTGGTCGTCCAATACCCACGTTGTTGTAGCACTGTATGTCCTCCGTTCCTTTCAATGCAGGATAACCGCATAAAACGTATGCCATAATGATACCCAAAGCCCACACGTGGTCAACGCCACCAGTGTCGCCTTCCTCATAGAAAGGAAACATGTCCTCAGTTATGTACTTTAAGCATTGTTCCCAAATTTCTAAAGCTTCTTCTTCATCGAAATGCCCTTTTGGGCCGTTGAGTCTTTCTCTCACATCATAAATCTTGTTGTATCCATTAAGTATTGTGATTACCAAGTTGCCATTTTCGGCACATAGTGCATCGAACCCAGTTTCAAAATGATATAGGAATGGATTCTGCTCGTCGTTTTCGTCACTGTTATTTAGCTCATTACTTCTTGCACAGTACTCCACTGAATCCAAAAGAAACCTAGGCTTCAAAACCTTCCTCTTGTACGCTGATTGGGGTGTTGTGTTCTCCATTTACCTCTTACTTCTAACAATGTTGGACATTGGGCTAATACTCCGGTATTTTAGTACAATTACTCATTGTAAACTGTTAAGGAATAATCCTTACCGCGCTTTAAGTGGTGTAAATTTCCTGATCTTGCAAGGATTGGCTTATATTGATGTCACTGCTTCTGGTGGTTCAACCCCTCCGTAGAACCGTGCAGACGTAGTAGTCTCCACATTTATTTTTTGTTCCTACTAGTATTTCTTTATTTTTGTATGAAGTAACCTAAATAGTGCTGATTGCTAGTCAGTTTTTTAGTGCAAAAGTTTGTCATTGGCTGCAATTTCAGGATGAATACTGCTCATTCTATGGATTGGGTAGAGTATGAAACAATGTTGACAATTCTCAGGCTGATACTTTAGTCTGTATGAATTTTATAATAATTTTAGTCCCTGGTCATGCATGTACCAAAAAAGTGATCGCTAGTCAGTTTTTGAGTGCCAAAGTTTTTCATTTGCTTTAATTTCTGGATGAATATTGCTCATACTATGGATTGGGTAGACTATGAAACAATATTGACAATTCTAAGACTGATACTTTAGTCTGTATGAATTTTAGAATAAAGTTTTTCCCTGGCCATGCATGTGCCAAAATAGCAATTGTTAGTCAGTTTTTGAGTGCAAAAGTTTATCATTGGCTTCAAATTCTTGATGAATATTGCTCCTACTATGAATTGGGTAGACTATGAAACAATATTGACCATTCTAAGGCTGATACTTTAGTCAGTATGAATTTTACAATAATTTTTGTCCCTTGCCATGCATGTACCAAAATAGTGATTGCTAGTCAGTGTTTTAGTGCAAAATTGTGTCATTGTCTGAAATTTCAGGATGAATATTGCTCATACTATGGATTGGGTATACTATGGAACAATATTGACAATTCTCAGGCTGATACTTTAGTCAGTATGAATTTTATAATAGTTTTTGTCCCTTGCCATGCATGCACCAAAATAGTGATTGCTAGTCAGTTTTTGAGTGCAAATCTGTGTCATTTTCTGAAATTTCATTATGAATATTGCTGTTACTACTTTGGATTTGGTAGACTATGAAACAATGATGACAATTCTCAGGCTGATACTTTAGTCCGTATGAATTTTTGAGTAATGTTACTATTCCGAACAATGCTCAATGAGTCAGCTTGTGCCCTGTAACTGCACCAAAAATAACCTCTTTTTTGCCATTTGGAGAGACAAACCACAACATTTCCAGCATTCTGTGTGAAAAAGTTGTTCCTAATATGTATTTGATGACTCATGATAAATGTATTCATGGCTTGGACTTGATACTTAGGGAGTCATTACCCAATGAGTCAGTTTGTGCCCTAGAACTGCACCAAAAAAAATGTTTTGTGCCATTTGGAGAGACAACCGACCACATTTCCAGCATTTTGTGTGGAATAGCTGTTCCTAATATGTATTTGATGACTCATGATAAATGTATTCATGGCTTGGACTGGATACAAACTGTACAATTTTCAAGCTGATACTTTAGACAGTATGAATATTGGAATACTTTTTGTCCCTGGACATCATCCAATTACCAAAACTGTGAGTCCTGATCAGTTTTCAAGTGGAACAGTGTGTCATTGCCAGCAATACATCATCAATGTTGCTCATAGTATGGATGGGGTAGACTATGAAACAAACTGCATAATTTTCAAGCTGATACTTTAGACAGTATGAATATTGGAATACTTTTTGTCCCTGGACATCATTCAATTACCAAAACTGTGAGTCCTAATCAGTTTTCAAGTGCAACTGTGTGTCATTGCCAGCAATTTCATCATCAATATTGCTAACACTCTGGATGGGGTAGACTATGAAACAAACTGCATAATTTTCAAGCTGATACTTTAGACAGTATGAATTTTGAAATACTTATTGTCCCTGGGCATAATCCAATTACCAAAACAGTGAGTCCTAATCAGTTTTCAAGTGCAACTGTGTGTTATTGCCAGCAATTTCATCATCAATATTGCTAACACTCTGGATGGGGTAGACTCTGAAACAAACTGTATAATTTTTAAGCTGATACTTTAGACAGTATGAATTTTGAAATACTTTTTGTCCCTGGACATAATCCAATTACCAAAACTGTGAGTCCTAATCAGTTTTCAAGTGCAACTGCTGTGTGTCATTGCCAGCAATTTCATCATCAATATTGCTCATACTATGGACGGGGTTGAATTCATTGTTCACTGAAAATGCATCCTGTTGTCGTCCATCATGATACGAACAGATTGGACTGCTGTAGTACTACTACTAATACTAGTAGTAGGTAGAAGAATCCGAGAACATTCAACTACTAACCACTATGAACATGCAGGTTGGACTACAGTACTACAAGAACATGTAATACTAGAGTAATATGAAAAGCTTAAAGTAATACATTGCAATAATTGCTTGTAGTAGTCTAGTAAATATGACTTATGATTCTTTCTCACGTCAACGACCATTTGTTGGTTAATATCAACCCAATGTGTAGAAGAAGAAGTACTAGTGACGTAGTACTACTATGGTCACTTCTTTGCCGGTTTGCCACTCTTTGTTGTGTTCTATGGTGGTGCATGTTCACGGCTATGCATGTCTACCCAATACAGCATTGTTTTATTCTTTGAAGACCTCGGACAACTTGGTGAACTGCGGTGTATTTGACCCGACACGGTCGTAAGGGAACCAGGTTGCGCGTTTCGCTGTTGTACCATCCGGTAGTTTCTTGTGCACCATGTATCCAGGGTAAAGAGGATGATGGTCCTTCCTCTTTGATGCATAACTCTTCACTACACCAGTTCCAGGTGGTGGAATACCCGTGATTGTAACCTCACTACCAATTGCGAATTTAGGATACAAGATCACGGGATCAGGATCTGCGAACAACACCTTCACGTTTCCGGAGCGCTTCTGCGTTACTACGTTGTTGGGTCTAGGACGAGGAACTTGCAGAAGGTATCCAAGATCTTGAATATGGCCAAGGTTCGGAGAAACCTTCCTCTCCTTGTACTTTGGCTCTCCATTTGATGCGTCTGATGCAGACTTCCTTCATTTATTCTGTTTCTTAAGAAACAGCTTCTTCTTTGCCTTCCTGGATGTGTTCTCTTCGACTGCGTTGGGGACAGCAGGATGTTTGTCGGCGCTTCCTCTGTCCTCTCCTTCTTCATCATCCTCTGGGTTACCTTCACCAATATTGGAGTCTGAGTCGACCATCGATTTATCTTCCCAAGGAAATTGAAAGAATGATTTGACTGTGTTGAGCCCTTTGTTAGTGAACACTAGCCATCGGACGGAATATGTGCCATTCTCTTCGATGAATGTCTCAAAGTTTTTCAAGTGCTCCTTCAGGAAGTCCCACTTTGCAATGCTGGTTGCTCTGTAACATTGACTCGTGGGTACCTTGATTTTTTTGAATAGTTGGATCAACAAGTTGCCATCGGATTGTAAAGTCTTTTCATCCTCGCCTGACACAAAGCTTACTTCCAAGTTTGCTTCCAACACATATTTTTTGTTCTGGAAAACCAAAGACAGAAGTTCCTTTGTCAATGGAATGAACAATAGGCCCCCAACAGGTAGATAATTGTAAGTTGTAAGAAATCGCAGAGACCTCTCAAAACACTTACAACCTTTGAGTAGTATTTCCGGTCGCGTGATGAAAATATCGCGGAATACGAATCTCGTATGTTCCCAGAACAATCGGTCGTCAAGCGTGTGCGTGCAGTTCTCATCAAAATTAAGGAACCTTGTCACGGATAAGCTGTAGTCATCTTTTGCAAGTGGGTAAGTATGTCAATAATCTTCACCTCTCAGAAGCTCAGGTGGAGTTTGTTCTTCAAATTGAATGGATTGAGCACCGTCGTTGGTGAAAATGAATAACCGATCTTTGCAGTGAGGTTCACAAGGGTTGGAGTTCGACGACAATGAATGGCGCTCTGCTTTCAAATATTCGTCCAAATTGTCATGTGCATCATCAACGTTAAAAGAAGTTTTTTCTTCCTTGCCCAGTACTGCCTTCATTATTGCCTTTGAAACCATAATCCTAGTAACTGGGACACGTGTACCGTTAAGACCACGGGACAACTGTGATGTTAGAACATAGTCGAGCAATTTGTCGCAAACAAGATCCACCTGGTCAAGTTGGTCCAGCGCGGAAACAACATTGTCAACGCAGGACAAACTCAGGAGGTAATGTTGCAACAACGCCTTCACGTGTTGTTTGTCCTCAGGAACGAAATTGTTGACAAATATGTCCCGTTCCTCCGATTTCTTTGCAGTAGAAAGAGTCACCACATTTTTTGCAAAGTCAACGTCTACTCTGTAACACTTGTTCAGAGTTTTCCGGTGCTCCATAATCTTGCAAAAGTGAAGAGAAGATAACAGTTTGAATTGAATTTTCCCCACCAAATTGTCAACTCCTGGTATTTTGTATTGTCCAACCAAAAACGAAGACTGATAGAGATTTGGCAATAATTCCTTTTACATATTGTCATCAACTAATGACTCGTCGGCGAAGTGGTGAAGGCTGAGTTCTTGAAAAATTCATGCCTTCTGTCGTTGGAAGCGTACCCACAAATACATGAGGACCTTTTGAAACGAAAGGGGTACCTTTGACACATCGGAAGGCCAATCCAACTTGAGATATTTTGGGGAATCAGTTAAGGGCACTAACTCGACTGCTGTGACACCTTCTCTTGTTGGTGCACACACAACTTCCTGACCCCTAATTTGATTCATACTTTTGTCCAACTGCTCAAAGGAGTGACTTGCTGACAGAAAATGCCTGAGTGTGTGGTGAAAGGAAAGACCTTCATAGAATGAGACCATCTGGTGGACGTATAGCTTCCCTTTCTTTACATCGTCTTTAAATCGTTGATAGAAAAGCGGACCTTCCTGGTTGGGTGAAGGTGCAGGGGGGAATTTGACACAACGTACGTACCACCAAAGTAAACTTAAATACACTTTCATGTACTTCAGTATGGTGTCGTAGTTAACAACATTCTTTGACCAAACAGCATGGGATGTGCCTTCTGCTACTTCGTCTTGTCCTTCAACCTGGGTGTACTCTGTTACACCTGCTGTACTATTATCATTGATTTTGATAATGGAGTTGAGCGCTGACTGGAAGGCATTCCATTTATCTTTCATTTTGTACTCCTTGAAACGAGTTGTCAGCGACTTTGGATCCAAGATACAGACCTTCTTTATTAACTGTGAACCCGAGTCGCGTAGAAAAAGATTTACCATCACGTCAACAACCCTTGGTATAGGACCTGATGATGGCTTGTCACCCGTTGCTGTCTCGCTGAAGTCAGGACGAGTTCCGGAAGAAAAGAGTTTCGTGATGATGAAAACCGTGTTCATTAGCTGGCTGAAGACAGATTCAATGTCCCGACTGACGGCAGTGATGAGTTCTTCTGTCAAAATATTCTCTGAGAATTGGTTAGGACCCTGTTGCTTCAGACAAGCTTTGACACGTCTTTTCATCGCATCCGTGTGAACCTTGTATTGGGAGTCATCATCAAATAATTCCAATAATAAAGTACCACCGTCTTTATTGTCCAAACACGCCAAAGGTTGTGCACCTGTGACTCCTTGATCTGGTGTTTGGGGAACGACTGATGGTGTTTGACCATCATTACTTCTTTTTTTTAAGGCTTTTTTTCTTCGATTTCTTGGGTTTCGTCTTCTTCAGTTTATGGACTGCACCCCCTTGACTGACGGGAGGAGCTTTTGGATAATTTCGAAGCAACATTGGTGGTGGTTTCGGTGAGGCTGTGTCTGTGTCTGTGACTGCCCCTTCATCTCATGGTGGAGTAGTGCTGTTTTTTCTGCTGCGGCTTCATCTTGTGGTGGAATAGTATGGTGTTCTGCAATGGCGGTTGCGGCTGCGGCTGCATTTGATGCTGGATTAGTATTGTCTTCTGACGCCAGAGTTGTGTCTGCGACTTCGACTTCATCTCTTGGTGGAATAGTATTGTCTTCTGAAGCTGTGGTTGCAGTTGCGGCTGCAGCTGTCACTTCATCTGCTGGTGAATTAGACAGACGTCTTGACTTACTTCTCAAAATTGCCATTGTTTGATTGATAATTTTGAGAGCAACAAAATAAAATTGTGTGAAAGCAATCTAAGTTGCTACAATTTGATAACTTGTGGCAGAACAAATCAGAAAACACAACCAAACATGACATAGCAAGAGATTCTCAAATGATGAAACAAAAAACAGATTTGACTAAACTTCAAACCACAGCGCCTCTGACGACAAGCAAACATCATGCAACAATGTACAAATATTTCCACGTTAACGGCAAATAAATAGTAGAACCTGCAACGCCGTTCCAAAAGAAAACTTAAAAATTGACAAAAACAAACCACAACGATATGAAACACCGATCATCAATTTTGAGATACGGTGCTCTATGTTGAGATTTTCCAACCACTTCTTTAACACCCAGTAACATTCATTTTGAGATTTCAAATTTAAACATGCTTTGAACACAAAGCCTGCAACGCCGTTCTGGTTAGAGAATTCTGAAACGCCGTTCCATGATTGTTGACATGAATTGTACAAAAAAACGTTTCACCACCCCAACTCAGGTCATTACTATCATACCTACATTACTACTTCATTTTGATATTTCAAATTGAAACATGTTTCGAACACAAAGTCTGCAACGCCGTTCCGGTTTGAGGGTTCTGAAATGCCGTTCCAAGATTGTTGACATGAATTGTACAAGAGAACGTTTCACCACCCAAACAGTACTACTGCATTTTGAGATTTCAAATTTAAACATGCTTCAAACACAAAGTCTGCAACGCCATTCCGGTTAGAGAATTCTGAAACGCCATTCCATGACTGTATACATGAATTGTACAAAATAACGTTTCACCACCCAAACAGAAATCATTACTATCATACCTACATTACTACTTCATTTTGAGATTTGAAATTGGTGGAGTTGTTAGTTGAACGTTAAACACTAACCCTAAGAGTTGACAACGTAACCTTGTAGACGGAGTTTATGGGGGGGTTTTGGGGGGGGGGAAATATGTAGAAATATTAAAAAAATCTGTTTTTAACAAGTAGCCTTGGTACAAACGCTACGACTAAAAATCGTTAAAAACAGGATCCAAATAATTATTTACGGAAATGAGATGCTTCATCTAAAAGCAATAGTAATATCTAGTGGCGCGCGTTCATTTTTATGGTAGCAAACTCTCATTTTTATGGTTGCACGTAACGATAAGATTTAACCTGAACATATTGAAAACAATTAAAATCTGTCTTAGATGAAGTTAGTTGTCACGTCATTGTCAACCTTGCCTTATGAGAGAGTTGGTGAAAAATACAATCGGACTTTTTGGATATGGTACAATTTGTACATGAATGAGTCGGACTACGGTACATTCAAATTTTTCCCATTCGAACAAGACACGACAACAAACCGAGGTGCGAAATATTAGTAACATGGAGTACGGTACTCGTACTCGTACGTACAGTAGATATGAATTCCATCGAACAAGACACGACGACAAACCGAGGTGCGAAATATTTTCTATTAACATGGAGTACGGTACGTACTCGTACTCGTAAGTACGGTAGATATGAACTTCAATCGAAAAAGACGCGATGTCAGCGGCAAATTCCATCGAAAAAGAAAAAGGAAAACAACACAACTGAGGTGCAAAACCCCGATCATTACTTAAAATCAAATACACCTCCACTACTTGGAAATCTTGCCAGATGAGAGCTCGAATTTAAAATAGGATTGGCAAGATTTGCACTATCTTCAAATCTCTTGAGTTTTTGGATTGATGATTGAGTTATATTTTGGTTGTGGATTGGCAGGATTTGCACTGTCTTCAAATCTGGTGGGTTTTTTGGTTGATGACTGAGTTATATTTTGGTTTGGGATTGACAAGAATTTCACTGTCTTCAAATCTGGTGAGTTTTTGGGTTGATGTTTGAGTTATATTTTGGTCGGGGATTGGCAGGATTTGCACTGTCTTCAAATCTCTTGAGTTTTTGGGCTGATGATTGAGTTAAATTTTGGTTAGGGACTGGCAAGATTTGCACTGTCTTCAAATCTGGTGAGTTTTTGGGTTGATGATTGAGTTATAGTTTGGTCGGGGACTGGCAGGATTTGCACTGTCTTCAAATCTGGTGAGTTTTTGGATTAATGACTGACTTATATTTTGGTTGGGGATTGGCAAGATTTGCACTGTCTTCAAATCTAGTGAGTTTTTGGATTGATGACTGAGCTATATTTTGGTGGGGGATTGGCAGGATTTGCATTGTCTGCAAATCTAGTGAGTTTTTGGGTTGATGTTTGAGTTATATTTTGGTTTGGGATTGGCAAGATTTGCACTGTCTTCAAATCTCTTGAGTTTTTGGATTGATGATTGAGTTATATTTTGGTCAGGGATTGGCAAGATTTGCACTGTCTTCAAATCTGGTGGGTTTTTGCGTTGATGACTGAGTTATATTTTGGTCGGGGATTGGCAAGATTTGCACTGTCTTCAAATCTGGTGAGTTTTTGGGTTGATGTTTGAGTTATATTTTGGTCAGGGATTGGCAAAATTTGCACTGTTTTCAAATCTGGTGAGTTTTTGGATTGATGACTGAGTTATATTTTGGTCGGGGATTGGCAAGATTTGCACTGTCTTCAAATCGGGTGAGTTTTTGGGTTGATGACTGAGTTATATTTTGGTCAGGGATTGGCAAGATTTGCACTGTCTTCAAATCTGGTGAGTTTTTGGATTGATGATTGAGTTATATTTTGGTCAGGGATTGGCAAAATTTGCACTGTTTTCAAATCTGGTGAGTTTTTGGATTGATGACTGAGTTATATTTTGGTCGGGGATTGGCAAGATTTGCACTGTCTTCAAATCGGGTGAGTTTTTGGGTTGATGACTGAGTTATATTTTGGTCAGGGATTGGCAAAATTTGCACTGTTTTCAAAACTGGTGAGTTTTTGGATTGATGACTGAGTTATATTTTGGTCGGGGATTGGCAAGATTTGCACTGTCTTCAAATCGGGTGAGTTTTTGGGTTGATGACTGAGTTATATTTTGGTCAGGGATTGGCAAGATTTGCACTGTCTTCAAATCTGGTGAGTTTTTGGATTGATGATTGAGTTATATTTTGGTCAGGGATTGGCAAGATTTGCACTGTCTTCAAATCTCTTGAGTTTTTGGATTGATGATTGAGTTATATTTTGGTCATGGATTGGCAAGATTTGCACTGTCTTCAAATCTGGTGGGTTTTTGGGTTGATGACTGAGTTATATTTTGGTCTGGGATTGGCAAGATTTGTACTGTCTTCAAATCTGGTGAGTTTTTGGGTTGATGATTGAATTATATTTTGGTCAGGGATTGGCAAAATTTGCACTGTCTTCAAATCCAGTGAGATTTTTGATTGATGACTGAGTTATATTTTGGTCGGGGATTGCCAAGATTTGCACTGTCTTCAAATCTGGTGAGTTTTTGGGTTGATGTTTGAGTTATATTTTGGTCAGGGATTGGCAAAATTTGCACTGTCTTCAAATCTTGTGAGTTTTTGGATTGATGGCTGAGTTATATTTTGGTCGGGGATTGGCAAGATTTGCACTGTCTTCAAATCTAGTGAGTTTTTGGATTGATGACTGAGTTATATTTTGGTCGGGGGTTGGCAGGATTTGCATTGTCTACAAATCTAGTGAGTTTTTGGGTTGATGTTTGAGTTATATTTTGGTCAGGGATTGGCAAGATTTGCACTGTCTTCAAATCTCTTGAGTTTTTGATTGATGGTTGAGTTATATTTTGGTTAGGGATTGGCAAGATTTGCACTGTCTTCAAATCTGGTGGGTTTTTGGGTTGATGTTTGAGTTATATTTTGGTCGGGGATTGGCAAGATTTGCACTGTCTTCAAATCTGGTGAGTTTTTGGGTTGATGTTTGAGTTATATTTTGGTCAGGGATTGGCAAAATTTGCACTGTTTTCAAATCTGGTGAGTTTTTGGATTGATGACTGAGTTATATTTTGGTCAGGGATTGGCAGGATTTGCACTGTCTTCAAATCTCTTGAGTTTTTAGGTTGATGATTGAGTTATATTTTGGTCAGGGACTGGCAAGATTTGCACTGTCTTCAAATCGAGTAAGTTTTTGGGTTGATGATTGAGTTATATTTTGGTCTGGGATTGGCAGGATTTGCACTGTCTTCAAATCTAGTGAGTTTTTGGGTTGATGTTTGAGTTATATTTTGGTCTGGGACTGGCAACATTTGCACTGTCTTCAAATTTCTTGAGTTTTTGGGTTGATGATTCAGTTATATTTTGGTCGGGGATTGACAAGATTTGCACTGTTTTCAAATCTGGTGAGTTTTTGGGTTGAGGATTGAGTTATATTCTTCAAATCTGGTGAGTTTTTGGGTTGACGACTGAGTTATATTGTGGTCATGGACGGGCAGGATTTACTATTGTTAGAAACTATTGGTAACCGTTTCAATCAACACTGATGGTGGTTGTTTTTCTTTTTGGAATTCAAGATAGAAATTTTTAATATCTTTACACATTCCCTTCACTTTGGTATAATCTATCTCATCCCTCAAGTACAATCCATTCAATGTTTTACACCTTGATAAAACAACATATATCCAATGTTGCATTCTATAGTTCCAACTTGAAACCAAGATATTGTCTATGGAACGCCCTTGTAATTTATGCACAGTTCTAGCATGGGAAATGTTGAGAGGGAATTGCTTGAGTTTGACGCTCAAATTCTGTCGTGATGATTTGTGACTGATGTGCTCACTAAACAGAGAAGGATACTTGCACAAGGCATAAATATCTTTTTCTGGCATTTTCAGGTTGTATATGGGTTGTTCTTCTGGAGTATTGGTATCTGTAAGAATAACTTGTATAGATTCAATTTTATCAGCATCAATGCAATTGACATAATAGCCATTGATCACAACACTCTCAAGGGCTTTAAACCTGTTCATCTCTTGTTTCAAAACCTTTAAATTCACACATTGAACCATTAGCTATAGATTCTTCAACACATATATTGCTTGTTATCATGATGGGACAACCAATATATAGCTTTAGAAATGGATCAAATTTGGTACAATTTGTACATGAACGAGTCGGACTTGATGTACTTACAGCTATCTACTCTCATACAAATCGATTTTTTGTCGTCGTTGTCGTCGCCTTTGCCAAATGAGAGAGTTGGTGAGAAATACAATCGGACTTGTTACAATTGGTACAATTTGTACATGAATGAGTCGGACATGATGTACTTACAGCCATCTACTCTGATGTGCGTCTTCAACAGATTGTTCAACGGCAATTTCTGTATGCCCGATTACACTGACTACTGAATTCTGGTAGGTGTTGTGAATGTATTCTGACCGGTCGACGTCGTCTTTGCCAGATGACAGAGTTGGTGAGAAATACAATCGAACTTGTTACAATTGGTACAATTTGTACATGAATGAGTCGGACATGATGTACTTACAGCCATCTACTCTGATGTGCGTCGTCAACAGATTGTTTGACGGCAATTTCTGTATGCCCGATTACACTGACTACTGAATTCTGGTAGGTGTTGTGAATGTATTCTGACCGGTCGACGTTTTCGTCCTTTCTTGCTCGTGTCAGCCGACGGCAATTTCCGTATGCCCGATTACACTTCCTACTGAGTTCTGGTAGATATTGTGGATGTATTCTGACCGATCGACGTCGTCATCCGTTTCTTTGGTCTTCTTTATTTATTTGCTGTCGTTGCCGTTGAGAAATACAATCAGACTTTTTCGAATTGGTACTATTTCTACATGAATGAGCTGGACTTAATTACTCTGATACGATTGTGGTCATTGTTGAACTGTGAATACGATAGCAAGTAATTACCAGTAGCTCGTACACTTCTTGCTTGTTCTTTCGAATTTGCAATAGAACTCGTGCAGATGACGTCACTTGAATAGTACTAGTATAGACTGATTGGTAGGATAGGTATACAAGTACGTAACTTGCTTGTAGTTCAAATAGCTCGTAATTACCAGTAGCTCGTACACTTGCTTGTTCCAATTTACTTCAAAAAAAAGAGCTTGCGCGATTGACGTCACTTGAATACTAGTAATATAAATCGATTGGTATGATTGGTATGAACGTAGATAGCTTGCTTGTAGATCTGGTAGCTTGTAATTACCGTTAGCTCGTACAGCTTGCTTGCTCCAATTTAAAATAGAACTCGCGGAAATGACTCACTTGATTGGTAGTATAGATCAATTGGTATGATCAATATGAAGGTAGGTAACTTGCTTGTAGATCTGGTAGCTCGTAATTACCTGTAGCTCGTACAGCTTGCTTGCTCCAATTTAAAAAAGAGCTTGCGCGAATGACGTCACTTGAATAGTAATATAAATTGATTGGTATGATTGGTATGAACGTAGATAGCTTGCTTGTAGATCTGGTAGCTCGCAATTACCGTTAGCTCCTACAGCTTGCTTGCTCCAATTTAAAAAAAAGCTTGTGCGAATGACGTCACTTGAATAGTAATATATCAATTGGTATGATTGGTAAGAACATAGACAGCTTGCTTGTAGATCTGGTAGCTCGTAATTACCAGTAGCTCCTACAGCTTGCTTGTTTGAATCTAACCCCAACCCTATGAATGTAGATACCTTGCTGATAGCTTACACGTAAATTTGGTTGGTTGGCTAATTGTAGAATTGGTACTGGTAAGAATTGGTACAGATCAGAACACCTTTGGTAATTCTGATCTGACTTGATGCACACTACTAGTAGAAATTGTACGCGTTATTGTACGAGTACTTCTTACCATAACTTTACTGACACATACTTACAATACATACAATAACTATGTAGTCAACAACTCCACAGGGCCCCTGCAAAGCACCAATTTAAACATGCTTTGAACACAAAGTCTGCAACGCCGTTCGGGTTAGAGAATTCTGAAATGCTGTTCCATAATTGTTGACATGAATTGTAGAAAAAAATGTTTCACCACCCAAACAGAAGTCATTACTATAGGTAACACCCCGTCCTCCGTTTTGGTTGGCACGTGTCAACCCCTCTCTAAAGAAAAATCCGAGTCGCACAACAAGCAACTAGAGTGGTACCAAGTAATACCCCTCCTCCCCACTGATACTACGAGGAGGAGCTAAAGGAGGAAAGGGGTGTTGACATGGTAATCTCTATGGCTTTGGAAGGACGAGCACAAAGGAGGAGAAAGTCCTTCTTGTTGCTAGCTACCGTATCGGTGTTGCTCACAGTACGTACTCGTAGCGTTTCGATGCTGCTACAGGGGGAGTAGTAGCTGTTTGATGCTGCTACAGGTGGGGGACAAGGGTAAACTGGTACCTAGGAACAAGTACAAGATGTACGGTACGGATCAATGGTACCATTTTGGTGGTACTATAGGTAACACCCCGTCCTCCGATTTGGTTGGCACGTGTCATCCCCTCTCTAAAGAAAAAACTCCCTTAAGAAAAATCCGAGGCGCGCGCGCCGAGGATTTTTCTTAAGGGAGTTTTTTCTTTAGAGAGGGGATGACACGTGCCAACCAAATCGACTCCAAGTATTATCAGTGGGGAGGAGGGGTGTTACTTGGTACCACTCTAGTAGCTGCTTGTTGTTTACGAGGCCCCCCGGGCCGAGGAAACAACAAGCAGCTACTAGAGTGGTACCAAGTAACACCCCTCCTCCCCACTGATACTACGAGGAGGAGGTAAAGGAGGAAAGGGGTGTTGACATGGTAATCTCTATGGCTTCGGAAGGACGGGCACAATGGAGGAGGAGGGTTCCTTGTTGCTAGCTAGTACCGGCGTATCGGTGTTGCTTACAGTATCGTTTCGATGCTGCTACAGGGGGAGTAGTAGCTGTTGTTGCTGCTACAGGGGGGGGACTAGGGTAAACTGGTACCGATCGGTGGTACCGATCGGTGGTACCGAGGAGTACTCGTAGGAACAAGTACAAAATGTACGGTAGGGATCAGTGGTACCATTTTGGTGGTACCGGAGTACCACTCACTTTGTTAAGTAATAATTTTTTTTCAACGCATTGAACGTGTTTTTAGGTATACTCAAGCGTAAAGAGGGAGCAAACGCGCGGGATTCACAGCAGCAGCAGGATTTGGTTGATTCCTTCTTGACACCACGACCTGTGTAGAATCTAGTAGAATTCCTACTACAACCTGGATTTTTGCTGTTTTTCCCCGGTTGTAATTCATAATTTTGAAATCAACCACTTTCAAAAGCAAATTGCTCCCCGACCATGGGAATAGACCATTTTCACTGCTTTCTTTCCTATTACAACAACAAGAAATCCATCCTATCACACTGTAAGCCATTGCCGGTCCTTTGTTTGCTTGGGGGGGAGCTGTTAAGGCTGCTGCGGTTTGATTCGTTGTCATCGTCGTGTTGTTGTCATTTGTTTATTCCTACTAGTATCACTCACGATGCTCTGCTTCTCTTTGCTTCTTTGACCATGGGAATAGTAACAACAAGCACTGTAAGTGACTGTCGGTTCTTGTTTGTTGGGGGGGGGAGCTATTAAGGCTGCTGCGGTTTGATTTGTCGTCCTCGTCGTAATGTTGTCATCTGTTTATTCCTATCTCACGATTTGGCTTCTTTTTGCTTTTGACCATGGGAATAGCTCCTTTCAGTACTAACCATGGTTTGAACTGCAACACATCGAAAGAGCCAGGATCCAGCTCCCCAGAATCGATCTTCTTCTGCTGCTGCTCAAGCTCCCCGGACTCCATCATTGAACGCAACAACAACAACAACAACCAAGAACATCTACCGACGCAACAACAACAGCAGTTCGTTTTGCTCTGACGATGGTAATAGCAACAACAGCAGCAACGTGGACACAATACGCAACAACAACAACAACAACAAACCAACGTCGGTCTGTAGCAGCCAGGAATTCTTCATTGAGCAACCCCTACAAGAAGAAGAAGCGCGCCCGTTGGACCCTTCCTCTTTCATACGAGGGATTCCAGCGGCGATACGAGCTGCGATACAAGATGCGTCCTCCCCTTGTACCCGGTCCGCTCAGCAGACTCAATATTCATCATGGTGTGCTCTCTAGCAAGAAATAGGTCTACAGACTAATTCTACTAGCTCTTTTTTTGGCATATACTCTGGTCCCTAGTCTGCTGTGTATTAGTCTGTTCTGGGAGTATCGAAAGTAGTGGTAAGAGAACAGTGCTCAAAATACGACTGGAAATTGCACAGCAGTACATTCTACTAGAAATCACCTAGAAAACAGTACCAGAATAAAGTGTGGTACCGGAGTACCACTTTTGGTACCAAAGTACCACCATCTGCTACCGGAGTACCACTCCCTTCTCCCGCCCGTTGAGCCTGTTTCAAACCCTCATTTTTCTTGGTACTTAGGAGTGAGTACACGTGCTCGTCCGCCGAAGCCATAGGATTACCGGAGTACCACTCACTTTGTTAAGTAATAATTTTTTCAACGCATTGCACCTGTTTTTAGGTATACTCAAGGGTAAAGAGGGAGCAAACGCGCGGGATCCGCAGCAGCAGCAGGATTTGGTTGATTCCTTGACACCAACTGTGTAGAATCTAGTAGAATCCCTACTACAAGCTGGATTTTTGCTATTTTTCCCCGCTTGTAATTCATAATTTTGAAATCAACCACTTTCAAAAGCAAATTGCTCCCCCGACCATGGGAATAGACCCTTTCCACTGCTTCCTTTCCTATTACAACAACAAGCAACCCATTCTTCTATCATACTGTAAGTTATTGCCGGTCCTTTGTTTGCTGGGGGGGGGGGGGGGGGGGGAGAGATGGTGTTTCTATTTGATTTGATTAGGAGTCGTCGCCGCTTTGTTTATTCATACCACTCACAATGACTCTTCTTCTTTTTTGCTTTTCACCATGGGAATCCTTCCTTTCCTATTACAGCAACAAGAAACCCATCCTATCACACTGTAAGTCGTTGCTGGTTCCTTGTTTGCTGGGGGGAGACATACAGGCTGTTTTGGTTTGATTTGGAGCTGCCGGCGCGTCGTCGTCATTTGTTGATTCCTATCTCACGACACTCTTCTTCTTTTTTGCTTTTGACCATGGGAATAGCCCCTTTCCAGCACCCATGGTACAAACTATTCCATCCAGGAAGAGCAAGGCTGATTCAGCTCCTTGGACTTGGTCTTCTTGTGCTCCCGCTCAAGATCTTTGGTCATCTACGGACGCAACAACAATGACGATGGCGTCCGAAATACTCTCGCCCTGGCGTTTGACCTACAAGCACTGTGTTGCTCTGATCTAGGGGACTAGTAGTGTATCCACAGCGTTTGAACTACAAGCACTGCGCTGCTCTGATCTAGGGAACTGTGTATTCTTGCTCTGGGGTCGGAATTAGTAGTACTACAAGAACCACACTGCTTCGTTTTGCTCTGACGATGGTAATAGCAACAGCAGCAATGTGGAGGACACAATACGCAACAACAACAAGAAACCAACGTCGGTCTGTACGGTAGCAGCCAGGAATTCTTCATTGAGCAACCCCTACAAGAAGAAGACCCCCCCCCCCCCCCCCCCCCCCTCCTCCTTCTGGATCTCCAACTGCCACTGCTGGAAAGAGGAAGAAGCGCGCTCGTCAGACTCGGCGTCCGAATTACAAGCAGTGCCTGCTCCAGTCTAGGAAACTGTGTATTCTTGCTCCGGTGTCTGAACTACTTAGTCTGTTCTGGGAGTATCGAAACTAGTCGTAAGAGAACAGTGCTCAAAATATGACTGGAAATTGCACAGTACATTCTACTGGAAATCACGTAGAAAATAGTACCAGAATAAAGTGTGGTACCAGAGTACCACTTTTTGGTACCGGAGTACCACATTCTGCTACCAGAGTAGTACCACATTCTGCTACCGGAGTACCACTCCCTCCTCCAACCGTTGAGCGAGTTTTAAACGCTCATTTTTCTTGGTACTTAGGAGTGAGTACACGTGCTCGTCCGCCGAAGCCATAGGATTACTATCATACCTACATTAGTACTACTACTATCATACTACACCCGGACACAACCAGAAATTATCTAGTATGAAAATCATGTACAAATATACTATTGTACTATGCTACGCAAATTCATTACCGGTAAAAAGACCGTCACACGTGTGGTACGTACCACCGGTACATGAAAGATCTCACTGTATCACAAGTTGAGAACGTTAACTAAAAATCAAGGGAAATATAGCGCGCGTCGCGCGCTATTATTCTTTATTATTCTATATTCAAAACGCACGCAACACGCAATATTATTTACTTAACCTCCTCAACTTAAATAAGAAAATCAAATTATTCTTTATTATTCTATATTCAGTGTATTAGATCTTGCATGTTAAGTATCGATTTTTTTATCGAACACACACACACACACACACACAGCGGACACACACAGCAAACACACACACACACACACACACACACAGCAAAAAGTAACTTTTTTTAAATGGAACACACACACACACACACACACTGTGTGAGAGTTTTTTTTTTCGCAACCCCAAAAAAGTACGCTTCCCATTCATAAATTTGAAAGACCTTCCCTCCTGACTTATCTGAGTAGAGTTGCTTTAGGCACTCCGTCTGAGAATGTGGGATTCCACTTAATCCAACGATCATACCGTGATCATTGATCAGCATTAGGCAGGTAATCCATGCTCACCTATTTTAGTCTGAATTAACAGCCTTGTACTGCAAAAGAAGTGGAAAGCTTTGGGCGAGAGAGTATTTGCTGGAAAGAGACGTATCGAAAGCAAAAACTCTGCATCCCTTACAATCTAGTATATCAACAGGAACTTGCTACTGTTGTTCGTGACATGGGAGTTAGAAGTCTTTGAATCAACAGCAGATTCCATGGAGGTACATTTATGAACAAGACAACAACAACAACAACAACAACAACAATTCGACGGTGGAAAATCAACGGCGGCAGCTGCAGCAACAACAACAAACCATCCAACACGCAAACCGAAGCGGCAGCAAAAAGAACAATGTGAGATAGATGGATAATGATACCTCCATCCTACATTGTTGATGACGCATTCCTCACTTCTGTTTTCCTTCTTATTTGTTTCATAGGTATTGATCAGAAAAACGATCATCGGAACACAGAAATCAATGCCTGCAGCAGCATCCAACACGCGACGCAAACCGGCAGCAAAAAGAACAACGTGAGATACTAGATGGACAATGATGCCTACATCCTATATTGCTGATGATGTACTACTCACTTCTGTTTTCCTTCTTATTTTCATAGGTACGGATCGGAACAACGGATTGGAACAAAGGATCAGAACAACGATCAATTGTCACCAGCAGCGAGAGCACCAGCAGCGAGAGCACCAGCAGCGAGAGCCCCTTTGATACGCCACAGCAAGAGCAACAGCACTCCTCCTCCTCCAACAGCAGCGATTGGCAACAACGTCATCCACAGCAAGAGCAGCAACAATGTCGGCCACAGCAAGAGCTGCAACAACGTCGCCCACAGCAACAGCAGCAACAACCACAGCAACAGCAACAATCGGCCACAACGTCGGCAACAGCAACAGCAACAGCAGCAACAACGTCGGTCACAGCAACAGCAGCAACAACGTCCAACAGAGCAACAGCAGCAACAACATCAGCCGCAGCAGCAGCAGCAACAGCAGCAACAGCAACAACGTCAGCCGCAGCAACAGCAGCAACAATGTCGGCCACAGCAACATCATCAATTGGAGACAACGTTGAGGCCCACACGCCTGTTGACAACACGTCCTATCTTCCCTGCAACGGCGCGGCGTCCAGAGACGCCCACACGCCCGTCGACAATTGTCAAACAACAATGGCACCCGGTGCAATGGGATTCAAAACAACAACAAACCAATTACCAAAATGAGGAGGGAGGCAAAAAGCAAAGAGAAAAGATGAGAAAAGAAGGAAACAGAGAATGTCATTGAATTTTCTCAAAAACGCAGCACCATTGGCAACAATCCACCAAACTTATGATCAATTGTCTCAGATGAAACCAAACAAGACAACAGAAAGGGACAGGAATCGGCGTAGAGATCCAAATGCAATTTTCAAATATGTCAAGCAAATAGCATTGAAAACAGTTAATAATTGTAAAGAGGTCAAAGGTTATTTCATGGAAACAAGTTGGGGTTTGAAAACAGTTGGAGAAAAGGAATATCCATTGGCAGAGGCTGTGTCTATTGAAAGTTTCAAGACATTGGATAGTACCAACGAAAAGTTTATTTTAGCGTTTGACAAATCAGAACCATCATTGTGAATCTTTGCAAAAGCTTCCACACAATTTGCAAAGCAACGCTTGGGTACACCGGACAATATAGAAATTACAAAAACGTTTGCTGGGGAAATTGTTGAAGCTAAACCCAAAATAGACCGAGGAACAAAATGTGATAGCGTCAACAATGGATATTCTATTATTGGGGTGAGACCAAATCAATTGACATCCGGAAATGGTGGATATGTTTTCAAAAACAATGTGGACCCAACAACAAAAGACAACCTTGAACAGACAGCCCCACACATTGTGAAGGAAATGCAGCTTTGTTTAAGTCCAATGGCAAAATTTGTCAACCTTGAAACGACTGTGATGAATGAGGTTGTTAGTCGTACAACACTGAATGCAATCGGTCATCACGCAACGGCCTTTTCTATTGGAAAGGATTATCATTCAAAATGCTACTATATCAATGCCGATATGTTCTATACTAGTAGGCTTACGGTTATTGCTCTGAAACATGTAAGTGATGACAAGGTTATATATTACTTTGTGTTCCCCAGCTATGGAGTGAAAGTGCCGTTGAAATCAGGGGATACACTGCTGTTTAACCCTTCCGTGTGCCATAGCTGTTCGAATCCTAATTACGAAGGCTGTTATATTATGAGCGCCTATGTATCAAGAAAAACGGTGCTAACAGCTAATCCTCTATAATAATCATATTAAACAATAATTTAAAGTTAGACGTTCCATTCCCTTCTGTTGTTTTCCTGACCCATTGTGCAATCCATACGGAGTAGCAATCAATTGAAACATATTAGAAATATGTTACGATTGATACGGAGGAGTATTCGATTCAGTAATACTAAGTTATTATTCATATTGTACTAGGTAAACAATTAAGTATTGGATGTGTCAGAGAGGACCTCACTATCGTCATCATTGTTCAATGTCATTGAACTGTCATCACCTGAATTAGTAGCATCATCATTATTGTCGCTGTCATGTTCAACAATAGTACATTGGGAGTAGAGGGCCTCTGCATTAGGCAAAGATGACGTTATCTTGTGGAATTCATCCAGCCAAGCCCTTCGATTTGAGACAACTAGATATGAGTTTGATTGCAAGGTACCCAGTACATTGAGTTGTGAGACAACTGCTACATTGGAAAGTAGGCTGTCAACATGAAATAAGGACAGGGAATTTTCGTCTAATTCACCTCTTGTCACAAACAATGAAGCTGTCGGTGTTGGAGTTGAGTTAAACTTGGTCACTACTGCATAAATGCCTTTGTCTGCAATTTGGTATTCAGAAACAAATGAGTAAGGCTCCTTCAGATTGTAGAGTTCAAGGAAACATATAATATGGCAGGATATTTCACATGCGTTGGCATCGAACAAGGCCCAATCATACCAGACAGAGTCCAGTTGGCCACCGTCAGAACGATATGAAGGGTGACTCCGAAAGAAGTAATTTTGCTGTGTGCATTGGTCAAACCTGTTATGTTCAGTAAATCCTTTGACAGAGGTAGAGTCCTGCAAAAGTGGAAGAACATTCTGACATACAAAAGACAACACGATGGGAGAAATATAGGGTTTTGTTTTGTTCGATGACCTAACCCATCTCATAGTACTTGCCCCATCGTCGTTAATGAACACGTGAAATTTTGAGCCAGAAACTTCAGGAGGGATTCGATTACCAGAAACATCTTGTGTCGTCACTAAATTGAACTTGGAAGTAGCTACTCGTAGCAGCATTTTTTCTTCCTGTCACTTTGCCGTTTGCATTATCAATGTGGAAGCATTCTGTTGAGTGTTCTTAGACGGTGCTTTGATTTCAGTTTTGTGGTGTGATTCCGAATAAGAAGAATCCCATCTGCATGGAAGTCCCCAAAGCTTTATGTACTCAACAAGGGGAAAGTAAAGATGGTTTTTGATCAGTTTCGTACCCATTCCCTCTCTGAGGCAAGTGAAATTAATACAATTGATAAAATGGATTATCATCTTGGGGAGATTTTCTAATCCAGAAATGGATATATTGCCATGCTTCAAGAATTCTTCCATGGAGAGGACCAGTTGAATGACTTCTACCTGTTTCTGAATAAATGTCGCGTCTTGGATGATGTTTATTGCCACATTGGAACAAAGGGTGATCAGAATGGAAATGAGCATTCCGGAATAATCATTACTCTCCTTTTTGGTAATGGAGAGAAGCTGACTTGAAAACTTTGTTCTAGGGAAATCTCTGTCTGATTGCCTTGACAAAAGGCCGCTGTATAACTGCGCGAGTGAACCAATAGTACCTGATGTACCATTAATGTTTAAATCAGGGGCATACCAACACTTAGTACTCCCTTTTAACAAAGAATCAAGTGATTCTACTGCCCTACGTGCTACACCCAGTTGATACATATGCAAACACTCACCAGGAGTAGCAAAGTGAGTGTTGTTGACATTACAACCAAAATTGAGGCTGTGAAAAGCATTTTTATGGGATGGTGGGAAATGCTTTTGAAGTACTCCTTGTATTCCTTTGCAGAAATGTTTGGTTTGGGGGGGGGGGGGGGGGGGGGTTCAAAATCTTCTGGAACCGAGAGCCGGGTATGTTCCTCCACTTGGGCTTTTGGTTTATGAATGACATGTGTAGGACATGTACAGTGACGGCACAATTTCTTCACCTTTTCCGTATAGGATCCATACTTTCCACATAGTTTGTCGTGAAGTTCTGTATCACCAACAACATATGCAATCGCAAATTTCATTTTCACTTTGAACACTTTTCCTGCATACGGAAGATAATCCCACTCCAACCCGCCCTGCATTTCACATACTTGCTTGAAAGATTGCAAAGCCGAGGCCAGCGCAGTGTGTAGATTTTGAATATTATCTTTCGCCATGTTTTTTTTGTATGTCTTATGCTCTCAATTTCAGTGTTGGGATGAAAATAAATTGTGGTCCAAGCATCAGGTCGTTTTCTTGCTTCAACATTGAAAATACCAAGAGTCATGTTGAGAGGAGTGAGTGAGAGATGGCCATGTGCATCCAAGCTGATTCCATCCATGTAGAAAATGATTGGAACAAGAATTTCCTCATTTTCATTGCAGATCTGCTTCCACAATTCAGTCCACCAAGAGCCGTGGTGTAGTTCTGTTATGTATGTTTCGTTGGTGATTGGTGGGTTGTTTTCTGGTGAAAGAGGAGTCTTGACATTGGGAAAAGACAAAAAATCTTGCATCAATTCCTTATTGGTCAGAAGGGAATGAAGTGCGTCAGGGAAGGATCAAACAACTATTTGGGTGGGTAAATTGCCAGGTAACCAGTTAATTATGTGTGGCTTGAACTTGGTCTCAGAAATGCCCAAATTGGACTTGATTTTACTAAATATGGCTTCTTGATGGTGGGGGAAGGTAGTGCTGAAGTCAACACCATGAATATTTTGACATTTGTTTGCCCATTGAAAAATAGATTTGAACGTGTTTAGAGGTAACTTATGTTTTGTCATTAGATTCACGAGCTTTATTTCAGCAATGAGCCTCTTGGTAGGTGAAAAAGAAACATGGGATTGGATCAATTGCTCTCTTTCATTGATGTTTGGTTGGGATGGGGTGGGTTCTGCAGCATCCACACCATTATCGTTCTGAATGGGAAGGAAAATATCTTCATGAATAACCATGTCATTGTTGTTGCTGTTGTCTTCTGAAGGAAACAACTGTGATTCCATTACATTTCTATCAATTGATGAAACAAATAAATTGTGTACTACCTGACTGTTTAGAACTGAGTTGAACGTTTTATTAGAGGATGCCTTGTTAGTGTGCGCGACGGCAACAGCGGTGGAGGGAACAATTGGACCATTCTCGGTCAATGTCAGGCCATATTGTGAAGGGGAATGGCAAACTGTAGTGGATTCTTCTTTGGCAGATGACAAAAGTTCCATTAGGTTATGGTTTAAATAGAAATCACGGCAAAAAGCTATTGAATCAAGGTGACGTGACAGGCCTGACACATTGGTATGATTGGTGTGAAGAGGAATCTTGTCTGCTTCCGATGAATGTCTTCAACTTGCCCTTATAGGACATGCAGCTATGACAGATAAATGATTTGCTTATTTTGGTATAACAACCACTCTTGAAGTGACGGTGATTTTTTCTAGGTTGTGACATGTTCTTCTATTGGAAGAAGGGAGGGGAAGAAATGTTTTTGATGGTGGTGTTAAATGAACATGATGAAAATGAGCACAATGCTATCGGAAGTGAGCATGAAAAGGCATGATGGTATGAAAGAAGACACGACGTGACATAGAAACAACGCGGGAACATAGCAAACAAACACTTCTGAAATTAATTTTATTTCATATCTTGGGTTAAGGTTAGAAAGTTTGGTAGCAAGAAATAGAGTGTTTAAATCAATTTAGTCAAAATTGAGAGATCAAGGGACATTTTGAGTCCTCGGGGAGAGTTTTTGTCGCAACCTGAGGGGGGTTGAAACTCTTCACCACAAAAAATTGCCCTTGTGCATAACAAAGGCAGGGTCGATTTTATGAAAATAGGGCTTGCTAAGGGGTCGCGTTGGGTTGCGTGACAGTTATCGGATGTATTAGTATGGCTGGCAGATATCCAATTGCCAGGGTTTGTTAATGGAAGACATGTTGCAGGAACCCGTGTTGCCTTATTCAGTTCACCAGGTTGTTGAAGATATTTCCAAAGGATGATATTTTTGCAGATATGTTTCAACATAAACATGTTATCATACAAAGTTAAAATTTTGGAAAATAAAATATCAAAAGGTTTTTGCGGGAGAGGTAGCTCAAGTTCAACAACACATGCCTGTTGAACAAAAGGAGAATTTCAACAAATAATGATACATACACATGAAGCTGTATTTGATGGAAAACCAGGCTGATATCCTTGTGGAGAGATACATATTGATTGAATCAATGGAGGTCAACCAGTGCACAAGAAACCATATCTGGTATGATAACAACGGGAATAAATATGGAAAAAGGAGCTTGACAATCTTGTCAGGGATGGAGCTCTTGAACAATGTGGTCCATCTGATTGGGCATTTCCAACATTTATTGTTCCAAAGAAAGAAAATAGGGCTAGATGGGTTTCCGACTTTTGGAAGCTTAATGAACTTATCAAAAGAAGACGGAACCATATACATTGCCAAAAATCCAAGATATGTCGAACAGAAGAGAGGATTATTGTTCCTACTTCATCAGGTTAGATCTGTCAATGCAATACTACTGGTTCAAACTTGACAAATGGAGCCAAAAACTCTGCACCTTAATCACTTCATACATATTGTACTGATATAGAGATTGCCAATGGGTGTAAAAATATCCGGTGATGTGGTCCAAAATATCATGAATGTAGTTCTTCAAGGATTAGACTGTACCTGCTCCATAGATGGCATGGGAATCTGTACTAAGAAAACAGTTGATCATCATTTGTTGGAAATATTTGATAAAATGTTACATAAATTTGCAGACGATTGACTCAATTGCAACTCACTTTAGTGCAAATCATCAGTCAAAGAAACTGATTTCGTTGGACATTGGATGACTCCAATGTGCATTCAACCTTGGAAAAGAAAGGAGAAGCAATCAAATATGGATAAACCACATAACGTCACAGGTGTGAGATTGTTGATAGGAGCAGTCCTCAATACTATAAATCATTCTGACCCCCAAAAGCTCATGTTCTTGAATGCAAATGACCAGGAAGGTCAAATTATTTGGGACTCAAGCAAACAACATGCCTTTGATGAAATCAAGGCGTTATCAGCATAAGATGATGCTCTCAACACTTATCCAGATTATACCAAGTCATTCCATATCTACACAAATGCCTCAGATTATTAATAAGACTCTGTCATAATTCAAGATGGCCAACCTGTAGCATGTTTCAGTCAGAAACTAAAAAACGCACAAATAAACTATACAACAACTGGAAAGGAATTACTCACAATAGTTCTCACACTCAATGAGTATAAAAAAAATGCTCTTATGTGAAGAGCTTAATGTCTATGAAGACCACAAGAATCTCATATTTAAAACCTTCTTGGTGCAAAGACTATTAAAATGGAGACTCTACATTGATGAATTTAATGTCAATCTCAAATACATACCTCGAAGAGATCACATTCTTGGAGACTGTTTTTTCACATTGCCTTGAATGGAGTCACCTGCTGTGGGAGATAAAGAACTATCATTGATCGATTTCTAGCAACTGAAGATTCCAGAGGATGACAAGATCGTAGTTGACAATGATTTTTTCACACCCAAGCCAATGAGTTAAAGCGCGTTGAAGGATACTTTTATATTGATGATAATGATAATGATGCTGATGCTGATGATGAGTTGATGGAATGTCTCCTTAATCTTCTTCTGGTTCATGTGAACAATCCAATTACATTGATCAATGTCCAAAATCATCAAGTTTAAGATATTCATCTCCTTCAAACATCACAGGATACCCCACAATGATATCCTATACATACATTAACAGCATATGTCAAGTAATTAATCTGATTCATGATCAGTGGAAATTGTCTTACCGCCATCAATGGTCCAGCAAATGATACATTGGTATCATGTGGTATTAGGGCATTGCAGCAGACAATGACTCTATGTATTAGATCTGTAATGGTGGGATTTAGTAATTCAATACTATGAAACCATTTCAGCAAGACTCTTCTTTCCTAGATTACATGCTCATTGCATGACGCATGCTTGTCCAAGTAACAACTGTTATCAATACAAAGAACATGCATGCAGTTATGGGCATTGGCCACTGAGGAATGATGGAACAATTCCTTGGGATGAAGTATTTTTGGACTTAATTTATCCATGTATAGAGCATAAAAGCAGGTGGGAGAGAATATCAATTTGAGGCCTTAACTCAAACCAATTCAGTTACTAATCTGGTTGAAATCATCAGAATGCAGAATAAAACAAGCAATCATGTCTCACAGCATTTTGCCAACTGATGGTTGGTCAGATATCCAAGACCATACCAATGCATTCATGACAATGATGGAAAGCTCATAGGACAAGAGTTTCAAATGTTGTTAATTCAAAATGGAATTAATTCTGTTCCACCTAAAGTAAAAAATCCTCAATCAAATGCCATCTACGAATGCCTTCATAAAACCACTGGAGATATTGTTTGAGTAACGATAAGGTATCATGCAGACCACATGGAATAAGCTGAACAGGTTGTTGACAATGCATTCTCATGTTGTATGCATGTAACTTGTTGTGCAATTAATCATACTATGAAAATTTCACTGGGAACATTAGTCTGTTCAAGAAATATGCTTGTTGATGTACCTTCACAAGCAGTCTTGAAGCAATTAGAGGGAGAAGACAGCAATTGGTTAATCAGAATGCATTGTGATTGAACAATAGAAGAGTTGATGATTATAACTTCCAAGGTGGACAACAAGAAGGTATGGTATCAATATGATCCAACTAGCTAAACTCCAAGAACGAATTCATTGTCCAAATCAAATTTTACAAGTTTTGGTTAATGGTATTGTTAAGGTTGCTAGTATTTATGGCAATCTAATCCAAGAAACATAGTACTTCGTATAACATTAGAAAGATCACTCCTTACAGATGTCAGATAATTCAATTACGGAGTAGCAAGCTCGATCTCTGTGAGGGATAGTGTAACAACGATGACCAAAAAAAGGAGGCCATGCCAACTTTAACATGACATGTGTGTGCCATTGAAGCTTCACCAGCCAGTGAAGACTTGAATTGAAGTTTGACCATTACACCCTCCAAGTTCGTGTTACATACGGGTTTTAGGTACGATGAGGCTGACTAAGATTTGAAAAACCTATTCTGAGGCTCTCGCCCATAATACGAGTACTATGGTACGGTACGGTAGATAGACACTAGACACAATTCGTCTTGGGATATTCGATACATTTCAATACAATTATTGGTGGTGGTGCGCCTAGTGCGAGGAGCGTGCCGGAGCACTAATAGGGTACTCACAACATACTATATATACATATCTTACCCGTGGAGGCCGAAATGAAACAAGCCAGGTGGTAGTCGTGATCGTAGGAATACGGAATCTTACCACAATATTACTACGTGGCCAACACTAGCCATCCATACTACTTGTTATTGGCATCCACCCAATTGCCATACTTGAGTGTCACCACTTGATATCCAAATATCACGAGTGGGCTCATAGTAGTTTAATTACTTGTATCTAACCAATAGGGTTGATTGCACTCTTTAAGGTTTCATAGGTAGTATTAGATTTGCTACTGATTTCAACATACAAGTAATTAAACTACCGGGAGTTGACACAGTGATTGCCTGATTCAACTTGAGGCCACCATAGCGCTTTGAACTAACACCAACACATTCCGCACGTTGAGTCAATACAACATCCTCTGAGCGCCTTACCGCTGTCGAAGTTGATACAATCCTCCAGCAGAACCATGAACCAACTGGGCACACCAAAGAACTCCAACCCGGCCCCCGTTGGCAACAACAACAGCCAGCAGCAACAAGCAGGAGGAAGATCCCCCAATAGAAATCGTCAAGGGAATAACAACAACAACGGCGGTGGCAGTAACCACCCCACCAGCAGCGAAAGAAAGTTCAGTGGCATTGACCAAGATGAGCTCAATACGATAAGCTCTAGTATGAGGGGCTCAAAATCATCGGTGGCAAAAAGAACTCCAAGTTAAAAACCACTCTCATCAACATGGAGCCATCAGCTGAAGATGATTTCCTACCCACCATGCCAAGTCCAGCCGACTACTACACCATCCTGGGAACAAGGGGGAAGGAGGTCATTGGCCCCGGCAAGAAGCGGCTTCTCGAAGAGTTGTGGATCAAGAAAGGGGAACGGTCAGCAAAGAAGTATGACCAATATGCCGAGGACTTGAAAAGCTTGTTTTTAACCATAGAAGGACAGCTCAGTCCCAAGGTAAAGCAGCACTTAAAGCCTAACAAATCTTGGACAGACATTGAGGATGATCAAAACACCCTCAGCATGCTCAAGCTGCCTGTTGAGAGAGTACTGCTATCGGGACAGCACGACCAAGGTACATCCAATGGTGGATATTGCTAACAAGATCTACAAGTTCTTCTCCTGCAAGCAAGACACCAACAAAAGTGTAGCAACGTAGTACGCTGAAGAGGTTAAGGCACCATTTGATGTTATGACTTCAGCTGGAGTCACAATCAGATCTGAGGCCATGACTAAGTTGGCTCTGAAGAAAGCGTTCCCCGGCACATCCTACGCTGACTACACCACTATGGATGAGACCAGCAAGGCCAAGACCGATACACTAATGGAGGACATGCTCCTGTCTGTAGTGATCATAAATGGATGAAACACCAAGACCCATTGCAACCTATCCGGGGTCCTCAAGGACAACTACAGTCTCAGATCAGATGTCTATCCCACCTCACAGCCTAAGGCCACTGAACTAATGAACCAATACAAGTCAGTGGGGTGCACAACAAGAGGACAAACCAACAACACAGGTGGGTCCGGACACAATGGTGGCCGCGGCTCGACCGGTACGAGACAACCCTCACAAGTAATGGTATCACAACGCCCACTACAGGTAGCTCCAAGGTGTCTGAGCCCCACCAAATCCTCATGGCTGGAGTTGAAGATGGAGCCTTCAATGACGAACTATGTTTCTTTCAATTCAGTACGAATACTACTATGCCCCACCAAACCCCGGAAAAGTCCAGGAGTGTGGGGAGGCATACTACTGATGCGATTGAGGACTACAGTATCTGCAGCAAGTTGGAGTACATGTTCTCACAGTCAAACAGGGAGTATCAATCCATACTGGATCTTGCTGGATAGCCAGGCTACCTGTAACCGTGTGAGTAACCCAGCATTGTTGAAGGACATCCAACCCCATCCAGAGGGCCGCATACATTGCAATGCAGGCGTGGTCATTGTCGATATGGTGGGGGAACTCCCAGGCTTTGGTACTGTCTGGTTCCAGGAAGGGGGCATGGCCAACATCCTGTCACTCAGCTTAGTGTCCAACCAATATCGCATCACCCTGGATACAGCTATCACTCAGTCCTTCTTTGTCCATAAGCCTGATGGAACCACCCGGCGATTTGATCGCGCACCCAGTGGGTTGTATTACTGTGACCTAAGAGAGACATATGGCACCATCCTCGCCATCATGTCAGTGGAAGGGCAAAAGAAACTGTACTCTGACCTGGACGTACGTTGGGCCACAAAGGCCCGGAAGTTGCAAGATGCCATGGGGTTTCCCACCATCAAAGACTACCTCAACATTATCAACAATAATCTACTCCTTAACTGTCCTGTCACACGACAAGACATCAAAATTGCTGAGGACATTTTTGGACCCAACACTAGCATGATAAAAGGGAAGGCCGTCCGACAGCAGCCCACACATGTCCGTGAGGATGTGGACCCTATTCTGGCCTGACATCTTGACCCGATACAAGGCTGTAGCCCTCAGCATCGATATCTTCACAGTTAATGGGATCAAGTTTTTCAGGAGTGTCTCGCGACATCTATACTTCCGGACAGTCAGTGCCATTAAGGATTCATCCCAGTCGACCATCCTTCAAACACTTGTTGCCATTATTGGACTCTATGCCACACGCGGGCTAGTTGTGACAATAGTGTCCGGGGACAATGAGTTTAACTGTCGCGAGGAAGCCCTGCTGTCCAGGAATCCACCAGTCCAATTTGAAGGAGTGGGAAGAAACCAACATGAGTCATATGTGGAGCAAGACAACCGAACATGCAAGGAGCGCATTTGCTGCATGTTTACATCAGTGCCATTTAAACGACTGCCCCGTTGGGTTACCATTGACATGGTGGCAGTCAGAATCTTCTGGCTTAATAATTGGTGCAATCGTGTGGGGGTACTATCTGATACCATTTCACCCCGGCAACTAATGACAGACATAGTACGCCTTGACGCAACAAAGCACTGTAAGTTCCAATTCGGGGACTACGACCTGGCACACGATGACACCAGCGACAACACAATGAACCCAAGGGCCTAGGATGTAATATACCTCCGACCAACCGGGGACCGGAGTGGGGCCATGTACCTCTTTGATCTCAACACCGGTCACCGCATCCGGCGACGCACTGCAACCAGCGCACATATGATAATCACAGTTATCAAGCGTGTGGAGGCTATTGCCGCCAAACAGAATGCCCCCATTGGCTTTATGCTGGGAGACAAGGAGGCCCAGACTACCATTCTACTAGATCTGGATACTGAGTCCGTGTTATCTGATGATGGAGCCTCCGGCTTCCTTCGCACCAAGTGAGGATGGTTCAGTTGAGGATGAGGCCGGCATTGAAACAATAGACCCCAAGGAGATCTATGGCCTACAACAAGAACGGGAAGAGCACGAGAACGGTGCTGACAAAGGAAGCTACCATGGTGATCCACACCCACAAGAAGCTCAAGCGCTAGCAGCAAATACAGTGGGCGATTTGGATGGGGGAACTGATCTAAGCAATACGGGCAAGGACGACGAGTCTGGCGAGGACGGCGCGTCCGTTGAGCTGGCCGGCGCGGAAGACACGGCTGACTCTGACTCTGAACGCGAGAGCAATGCTGATGGGGCGAGTGTGTTGAGCGCATGCAGCACCAATCAACCCCCAGAAGCGCCGGACGACCCCAAAGGCAGACAGGAATTCGATTCCACCAATGACAGCCCTGACACTTTGGACACCCATAATCTAAGCACTAGCCCTGATACCAATAATGCTCAATATACAACAGCCAACCATGGCGCTGAAGAACCAACGCGTATGACCCTTAGGCCACGTGTTACACGTGGACACAACAAATAGAGACCAGCAGAGGGATACCAGCCAGATGTTCACCACCAGAGTCTCACAGCGATCCATTCGGATGTGTTCCAAGGGGGTTTCAGACGAGCTGTAGAGAAGTTGGAAGCTGACCAAGATAAGTACATGTTCATATCAAATGCTATGGCCACATACAATAACATTGATGCATCACTAGTGACCAAGCAGTACGGTGTGAAGGCCGGGCTGATATTGTTCAGGACAGCCAGCATTGAAGCTGTCATGGCCGAGCTCAAGCAGCTGCATACCCAGAAGGTAGTGCACCCTATACACATCAGGGACATGACACAAGATGAAGTCAAGCGGGCTCTCCCATACCTGATGTTCCTGAAGAGGAAGCGATGTGGGAAGATCAAAGCCCGTGGGTGTGCTGACGGGAGGTCCCAACACAATTTTATTCCCAGGGAAGACACATACTTACCCACTGTTTCCCTCCACGGCCTCATGCTCACTTGCTTGATCGATGCAATCAAAGGGCATGACGTTGCTACAGCTGACATCCCAGGAGCTTTCCTACAGACCCCAATACTGGAAGGGGAAGTGGTTCACACTCGCTTTGATGGGCCAATGGCGGAGCTGCTGCGGCGCATTGATCCTGATCTCTATCACAAGTACATCATGCAAGGCTGGCGAGGACAATTTCTCTACACCCAAGCCGACAAGGCCAGCATATGCGGCACTCTGTGGGCAGCCCTGTTGTTCTGGGAGAGATTGTCAGGACAGCTAACCACATGGGGCTTCAAACTCAACCCATACGACATGTGCACTGCAAATAAGCTGATCAATGGATCACAGTGCACCATTGTGTGGCACGTTGATGATCTTAAGATATCCTACAAGGACCCAAACATTGTAACAACAGTACTAGATGATCTTAACAAGGTGTTTGGGGCAGAAACCCCACTCACTGGGACCATAGGGCGGGTCCATGACTATGTTGGAATGACCATTGACTACAGTGAACCCAGAAAGGTCAAGTTCAGCATGTTTGACTACCTTGAAGGAATCATGAGTGAGCTCCCGGAAGAGCTCATTGAGGGGGGAACAATCCCAACACCGGCATCAGACCACCTGTTTAAGGTGAATACAGAAGGAAACAAGCTCAAGCTCATCGATGCTGAGACATTCCACAAGCATATGATACAGCTCCTGTTTGCCAGCAAGAGAGCCCAACCCGGCGTACAGACATCAATTGCATTCTTACGTACGCGGGTGTCCAGCCCCAACTCTGACGACTGGAAAAAGCTCCGAAGAGTACTTGGATACATCCGTGACACTATCTTTCTACCTTTAGTAGTACTGGGATGGGACATCACTGGGAATGCCTATTGGTATGTTGATGCCTCCTTTGCAGTGCACTCAGACATGAAGAGCCACACAGGGGGGAGTGCTTACATTTGGGCAAGGGGCTGTGCTTGCACTATCCACCAAGCAGAAGCTCAACACCAAAAGTTTGACGGAGGAAGCAGAGCTACTACTAGTGGGAGTAGGTGATTCACTACCATATAACTTGTGGTGCTATTACTACCTTGAGTGGCAAGGCTACGCCGCACAGACCAAGCGCGGGACTGACACGGCCCACAGGCTTGGAAACAACAATATACTTAATCAGGACAACACAAGCGCAATGAAGCTAGAAATGAATGGTAAATCCTCCTAGTACCAAGCGCACCAGACATATCACCAATATTTGATACTTCCTCATCACTGACATAGTAAAAAAAGGGGAAATCACCATACAATACTGCCCAACTGGTGACATGATTGCTTACTATTTTACCAAGCCATTGTAGGGGTCACTAATCCGGAAGTTTTGAAACACTATCATGGGCGTAATGGACGCAGAGTACCTACAATACAAACAGCAATACAAGGCTCGCAAGCTGAGCACCCCATAATGTCTATTCACCCATGACAATGCGCCATTGCTGAGTAGCAGGAGTGTGTTGGTGGGTGCGCCAAGGTGTGAGCGTGCCGGAGTACTAATAGGGTACTCACAGCCTACTATATATACATATCTTACCCATGGACGCGGAAATGAAACAAGCCGGGTGGCAGTCGTGATCGTAGGAATATGGAATCTTACCACAATATTACTACGCGACCAACACTAGTACTAGCCATCCATACTACTACTACTTGTTATTGGCATCCACCCAATTGCCATACTTGAGCGTCACCACTCGATATCCAAATATCACGAGTGGGCTCATAGTTTAATTACTTGTATCTAACCAATACCGTAGGGTTGATTGCACTCTTTAATGTTTCATAGGTAGTACCTTAGATTTGCTAATACTGATTTCAATACAATTATTACTATCACTAATTTTTTATTACTTCGCACTTCTTCGGTGTTTCTTTCAGTACTGTTTTTCATGCCGGTACGGTAAATACCACTCAACTAATTACCCAACATCCTCATCACCCATTGATGGAAGAGCACCGCCCTTGCAAAGATTTCTGCTGCTGCTATTATTCGTTGTTGTCTATTCAATATACGTGCATTCCCCTGTTTCGGCGCTGCAGCATACATGGCAGCACTCGCAAATTATCTGTGGCTCTCCCGTGGACGGATCCGGGAGACAGTCTGCTTGGAGGTGATCGAGCATGTACTCCTCCTTTAGATTACAGATGCTGGACGAGATCGATCCCGTTAACTTGGTCCCATCCAACCACAATTTTCTCAGGTTCGTCATGGAGCTCATTTCGGAAGGTACAGTCCCCGTGAAATCGTTATTGCTGAGACGAAGAGTGTTTATTTTTTCGAGTTTTGTGATGTTGCTACTAATAGTTCCGGTAAAGTTTGAGCGATCAAAATCGAGACGCCACAATTGCAACATGTCGTAAATCTCGCCTGGAATCGTTCCTTCGAGAGAAGTATCACTCAGGCGTAGATCGGTCAAATGATTCGAGAGTTTTCCCAACTCGGTTGGGACAGTCCCAGTCAATTCAGAGTTACCGTGCAACCAGAGCTCGTTCAATTGCATGTTGCCAAGGTCGGAAGGAATGGTACCTTTGAAGTTGTTTTTGTGAAATCGCATAAATGCTGTGGATGCGTAAATGGTGGGAGAACCGTTACGGTAGTTTACGATTAGCAAGCAGAGAAACAAAAATACAGGTGCGATAATAATGGTGTGAGTCCAGGTTTGTGCAAAGGATCACGGAACTAATTGCCATGGCACGGCTTGAATTGGCTTGCCGCACCGCACCAGCACCACACCACATCACACCGCACTACACTACACTACACTACACTACACTATGCGATGCGATGAAGCACACTCTCGCTAAATGAGACCGAGCCACAATCACAGAGCCATACAGGCACATAATTCGAGCAGCATAACACAGCAAAGCATAACACAGCAAAGCAAAGCAAGACATGGCACTTACCGAGTGATTCGGCCTTGATCAATTCTGGGGGCAAGGTTCCAGAAAATTGGTTCTTGTAGATAAACATGCCCTTGATGGTGCGGAAATTCCCAACGCTGGGAGGAAGTTGTCCGGTGAGAAGATTTGACGCCACATTCAAGAGCTGTAGATTCCTAGCAGAGGACCAGCTATCGGGAAAACTCCCGGTGAATTCGTTGCTGTGCATCTCTACGTGGATGAGATGCTTCATCCGACCAAAGCCATCGGGGAGTGACCCGGTAAATCTGTTCCATTGCATGGCAACGGTTTGAACGTAGGGCAGCTTCGAAAAACTGTCGGGAAAGGTACCTTGAATGTCTTGTCCGTGCAAATCGACAATTCGAATCTGCATGAGATCGTCGCAGAGAACTCCGGCCCAATTGCACTCGTGCTTCGAGCTAAGCCACCGATTGGCCGGGTCTGTGCGAGGGAAAAACGAAAGGGTAAGGTCGAAGGCAAAAATAGAATCAGTGAGAATTTTGTAACGGTGATCAGTGAATGCCAAAAAAACCAGTGATTGCGAACACAGCAATGACTGCAACACACAAGGGTCAATTCTGTATTGAATAGGACAGGATAAGATAGGATAGGATTGTGTCGGATCCGATCCAATCCAATCTAGTCTAATCCAATCAAATCTAATCTAGTCTAATCCAATCCAATCCAATCCATCACAATCGTACTCACAAGCATCGAATTCCAACGGATTAATGCTGGACACCTTCAAAAATTCACATTGCTCTGTTTCGTTTGCGGACGGATCGAACACCTGTTGGTTGCACGAGCGCCAATCGGCAATCTGGTGGGTATCAAAGTAAAAAGCGGCCATCAGAAATCGCTGGATGAAATTGATGTCGGTGGACTCGAGCCGAGCCACGTCGTCGTGGATGATCCATTCCTTGGCGAGGTGTTCCGGAGAACTTGGGTCGTTGAGTTTCTGTGATCCAACTTCGAGTTCGAGCTGCTCAATGAAATCCATAGTGCAGCGAGCACACGTCGGCGCATCGGTGGGGATTCCAATATCGTCCATTTGCTGTTGCTGTTGCTCCAGAATGGCCAGGACTCCGATGGAACAAGCAGTAACGACGATGATCAAAACACAACACAAGAGCCCATACACACGGTAGCGTTGGTTCTTGTACACGAGTAGCTTGGTGGCATCAGGATCGTATTCGACTGCCGACGGAATGAAAACATCCTCCTCGTGAACCGCAACGGCCACGGCTAGACCATCGTTGTTGCCCCCTTTGTTGCTATCGTCGCCTGCCGTGATGCTGTTGTCCACGGGAGGTGCCGACTCCACGAGGCTACCGATGCCGCCATTGGAATTCGATGCTGGATAGGTAACGCCGGCAGCCGACCTGGACGTGGGAGAAGAAGCTTTCTTGGCCAGAATGGCAGACGCTCGGCTCGTGGACTCCCCCGAACCCGTGGTAACTCCAACTCCAGAAACAGAAGTAGAAGCAGAAGTAGAAGTAGAAACGGCATCCTTTTTCTTCTTCTTCTTCTTCTTGGCAAGTACGGAAGCCGTAATGTCCCCATCGTTGGAAGAAACAGCCCCCGGTACCGTTGCCGGAGCCGTGCGTTGATGTTGGGTCTTCGGCGAGTTTCTTGGCAATGGCATTGCTCCTCTTGCTAGTGGCGATGGTGCGACCGGCCCTGGCCCGTTCCTTGGCAGCCACATCGGCTTCCAACCGATCGAGTCGGTTGTTGTTGTTGTTGTTGTTGTTGTTGCTGTTGCTGTTGCTGCTTGCCCTGGCAGGGGTTGCTTTCCCAGAACCCCGACCGGCACGGGCCTTGTCCTTGGCGGCAATGTCGGCTTCCATTCGGTTCAGGCGCTTGACGGCAGTGAAACTGCTTCCCAGCGACGAGGCTTGGGATTGCGAGCTCCTCGAGGACGGTAACGGTAACGGTAACGGGACGGACGGATTCCGCTTAGAAACAGAAGCAGCAGCAGCAGCAGCAGCAGCAGCAGCAATCTTGGGTGCCCTCCCCCTAGCTTTGGCTGCAACTTCTTCTTCCAACCGCTCCAGCTTGGTGGTATTCTTGCTGCCTCTGGTAACAGAACTCGTCAGGTGAGCCGGGGCGAGCCGCTTTTGTTGGTACTTGGTGCTAGTGCTAGTGCCAGTGCCAGTGCCAGTGCTAATGCCAGCGCTGCGGCGACCCCGAGACTTGGCCATGGCGTCGGACATGTCCCGGGCCGTGGCGTCCGCGGCAGACGAAGCACCGGTGGTACCGGCAGGGGTGGAGACGGATGCACCGGTGGAGCTTGAACCCGGTGGTGGGGGCTTTCGGTACGCACCCGAGGCTACGGCACTCTTCCTGGCGGCCTTGGCTTTCTGTTTGGACACAAGATCACTGTTGGCGGCGCCGTTGCTCTTGGTGTGAACATGGACGGCCCCCTTTTGGTTCTGGCGCTGTCCCGCAATCTTCTGGTCCAGCAGGGCTGCGACCGCGGCTGTTTCCATCGTTGTGGCGGTACCAGACGAGAGAATCGATCGGTTGTCGTTGTTGCTGTTGCTGTTGCTGTTGCTGTTGTTACCGTATGGATAGTTTTTCGTTTCTTCTTCTAGGTTGGCATTGTGGGGGTGACGTTGCCGTTCCCGTTCCCGTTGAGTTTGATGAGATGGAGGAGGTGGCTTCTTTTTTTTTGCCTTGTCGCTGGTTTCCATTTGGTTGAGATTCATTGTCGCAAGTTTCGAAATTTCGAAATTTCGAAGCTTGATGCTGTTCTGTTCTGTTCTGTTCTGACCTGGTTTGGTTTGGTCTTCTTTGTGGTGATCTGTAGTGTACGATGCGTTACGTTACGCTACGCTACGGAACTAGCTCCTGGCACACACAAGAAAAGCAATCTCCATGAGGGAATGACAGGTTGGTCGGATAGACACTATAGATCGAATGCAGTATATACTCATACTCAAGAACAACGTTGCATTTCTCCATCTTGCTTTACTAGTACCATAAATAACAAACAAACTTACCCTCCAAATGGTTGGATGCGATGCGATTATTTACTTTTCTTTTCAATACAAGTAGAATAGGTTCGATTCGATTCGATTCGATTCGATTGGTGCTATGCGTGGTGTATGGTGTATGCAAGTTTTGGGTTTGCCGCTTTGGTTGTTTGAGTTAATATTTTTGCAACTGTGACAGCAGTCGTAAGCAAAGCAACGAGCGCAGTTGTTTGTTTGTTTGTTTGTTTGTTTGTTCACCACGAACTGGTTGTATCTTGTGTTGAAGTTCTCGGCAGCTTCAAGTTGTGATTACGGTTACAGCACCATACAGTGTTTACCGCACTCCAAGTTGTAAATTGACGCAGAGACGGGAAGGAACGTGGCACATCCGTGGTTCAATACAGCGGAAGGGAAAGTTCGGCTTCTTGCCCGAACCGGGTTACTAGGCCCAATGAATGAAGGAAGGAATGAATGAAGGAATAACTCAATCGATTGACGGCTTTTTTGGGTTTACTATCGTCCATATAGTACAGTGCAGTCAAATAACACGAAACCAAATCGAACCAAACCAAACCAAAAACAAAAGCGAAACCAAACGGTCGGATGGTTTCGGGCTGACACATTGCGAAACGCGACGTCACGTCACGCACGAACTGTGATGCGCCCCTCGAATGGACGGGCGGATATCGACGATGCCGCTCAGTTGATGTAAAACGCCAAGACAACTGTCCAAAAACGGTTTCGCCCGGCGCGACGGAATCTCGTTCTGTGCTGTTCTGCTTTGTGTTCTTCGGTTCTCGTTCCGTTTCTGTGTTGGTACCAGTAGCGTGCCCCCCCGGCAGGGCCGCAGCCGGTAGAGTAGAGTACAATAACAAACCAAAAAACCAGCTCCGGCCGAATGGGTTCGAAAACAACAGCTGATTTGTACAGCAATTCCGGTACCGGTAGGTAGGAACGGATCGTGGAGAACTTCTCCGAGCGCTGGGAGAAGATTCAGGATCGGGGGAGTAATCTTTGGTTTCGAAGTCGTCCCGGTATGATTTTTACCCACATTACATATTTATAATATACTCAATACATAGGTCCCACGTCCTAGGATATGTCCTACTTTCGTACTTCGTACCGGTACTTCGTATGTCCTATTTAGGTATGTACGTACGTACGTCGTACGCAACTGTCAACACCATCACCTATCACCTACCGGTACCGGTACGGTATCACATCATTGTGATGGGTTCAGGGTTGACTGCCCTGCATTGCATCTTGCATCCATCGTCACTCCCAAAAAAGGAACCTCGTCCATCCAAAAGGCAAAAAAGGTTCTATCGAACACGGAAGGAACCCGACCGACCATCGTTCGAAACGACAGACGAGATCTACGAGTACGTACCGTACCAGTGCCGCACCAGCAACCCATCCCAAGAGCAGAGCGCTTACAGCATCTTTCGAGGTGCCGAACCGCAACACCAGTTCGCAACAAGTACTGTACCGTATTGGATCCATCCATTCGCCGAGAAAAACGCTCTCTTTCTCTCTCTCTCTCTCCCTCGACACACGTGCACGGCGACGACAACTAGCTCGATTTTCGGTTTGTTTGTGTTTCGGACTCGGCAAGCAAGCAAGAAAGCAAGCAAGCAAGGAGAGGAGCACTATTCTCGGTTGTATCTTCGACGATCTTTTGTTCTTCCCGCGCCTCAGGTCGATAATGTACGAAAGATTGCGAGCCACAACAATTAAATCATCGTTGATTATTCCATTTTCCCACTGACCGGGCGATTGGATTGATTGGTTGTCGAGAAGAAGGAGGACAAGAGCCCAACACAGCAACTGCTCGGACTCCGACACAAACCCAGAAAGGACACGGCACACGGCATACGGGGCACACTCGCACAATACAATACAATACAATACAATACAATACGAACGCAACGCTAGCCCAAAGCACAACCGAAGACAGAAAACGATGGCTTTTTCAAGGGTTATTGCAATGATTATGTTTTTTTCTGTTTCCATTTCCATTTCCATACGGTCCTGCCGGGGATTCCGTTCGTCCTCGTTGCTGTCGTCGAGGAAGAGAGCAGCAGCAGCAGCAGCGTTGTCCCGGTCCTCTCTGGGGTCGCAAGTCAGCAGCAGCAGCAGCAGCAGCAACAGCAACAGCATCAATGTCATCACGTCACCCAAATCCCAAACGGTCAAAAAGATACAGGCCCTGCTCTCGAAACGGAAACAGCGGCTCAAATTCGGGCAAACGGTGGTGGAAGGCCCGCGGATGGTATTCGATTTGCTCGACAACCCAAAAACGTCCCACCTGGTCAAGCAGGTTCTGGTGTCCGCCCGCGACTACGAACTCCGGGAAGACTATCGAAACCGATTGTTTGGTGACAAAAACAACGAGAACAACAACAATAACAACAACAACAACAACAACCTTCTTGTACAACTCGTTCATCCCGACATCTTTCCAGACTGCACCGACACGATAACGCCGCAGGGGATCGTTGCTATTGTGGACATTCCGGACGAGGCTTCTGCTGCTTCGTCGTCCGAAGTAGCTACAGCAGCTACAGCTACAGCAGCATCGGCTCCCATGTACCTGGTGCTGGACGGGGTTTCGGACCCGGGGAATCTCGGGACCCTGCTGAGGACGTCGCTAGCGGTGGGGGTCGCCGGCATCGTCCTGTTGCCGGATTGCTGCGACGTCTGGAATCCAAAGGCGGTACGGAGTGCCATGGGAGCCTCCTTTCAGATCCCGATCCTGGAATATCCCAGCTGGGGCGACGCGAAATCGGAACTGAGGGAGTCCAAGGGCGTCAAACAAGTCTACGCGGCCACCATGATCGAGCCAAGCGATGTCGATGTCGATGTCGATGACAATCCCAAGGCACACAGCGTCCCTTACTTCGAGGTGGATTGGACAGAGGGAGCATCTGCTTTGGTCATTGGATCGGAAGGAAACGGTTTGAGTCCCACGATCCGCCAAGACCTATTGGTGGTCAAACGAAGTGGTAGTGGAGACGGCAAGGACGAGCACGACAGCAAAAACGTCCGTGCGACGCACATTCCAATGGAGGCCGGAATCGAGAGCCTGAATGCCGCTGTTTGTGGAAGCGTGATCTTGTTTGAATACGCAAGGCAATGTCAGCAAGGTTTTGCCTAGCAATAATTCCAATGCCAATGCCAATAACATCAACACCGATACCAATACTACACCTGCAATAGGAGAACATACTATCAATATTATTCTCACGATTCAGTTCACAATATGTCGCTGTGAGGATGCATCACGCACGCGTTCATCCCGTACCGGTACCAGCAATAGGGGCTTGCAGACATTTTTTGCAGGTTATGAGCATCTCAAAGTAGTTACCCGCTCATCACCACGACAACAACTACGATACTATGGTACGCGTACTAGTACGGTAGATAAACCATCTTCCACTCAGCTTCCACTGCTGTACCGAGACTTGATTTTATACACACTGAAACGTCGTCTATCAACCAACAATTCTGCCTCGGCAGTCAATTTGAAATAAGAATTGTACGTCTAGTACGTGTAAGCATACGTGCTGTTCTATCTGGCAACAAAATTCATGACCCCCCTTTTTTTGGTTCGTAAAGATGATTCACTCTTCTCTCACTCTTAAACCCTTGAACCTAAAATTAATGAAGCATGGATTCGTACCGGTACGGTTATTTACTATCCATGATGAGATTTTTTTCGCGAAGTGGTGCTGGGAGCGCCACTTAAAAAACGAAGTGGCGCTAGTTAGTTTTTACCAAATGCGCAGTACACAATAGCCCGTGCTTTGATATTCTTCTTCTATGTGTAATAAAAATAAGCTTATCCAATCACGTACCTTTTCACTTTGATAATCTTGTGTCTGTTGGCAAAATCATGACCCATGGTGACCCAAACAGCTTCCCTCCTCTTTTCTTTCTTTTCATCTTTGATGTTGTATTTCTGTTTGCCGACACAGCACAGGACACACAACATACAACTTTTGTTTTTCCTTACAGACCACTTTTAAAAAAATAATATTATCCTCTATGCACAATGATATTTTTGTAGCGTTATTATGAATTTCTTCACAAAGGTATGAACTTCTTGATAACTGGCAATCTATTATGTTACACCCATTTCACAATACTCACACTAGAAGAATACCAAAAGACAACAAACATATTTTGGTAGAAAGATGAAAGTATTTTATCATCATTTGCAATAATCTCCTTTATACTATTCAATTTTAACAGCAGACAAATATATTTTGCAAACATACATAAAATAATAATGAAATAACTGTGGTACTATAATGATGTTACTATGCGTCAGATAACAATTGAAAACCGCGAAAATTAACACAAATTAACATACATGATTTGCAACGTAACGACTTGCTAAGATAAAAATGACTTACTATAAAGAGATTACTGTAAATCCCAAATGACTGTCATTGGCCATATTGTATTCATTCAAAAGGTATCACGGGAAATAGATCAAAAATACCATTTTTGGAAGAACACGGTATTTTGCTTCTTGACATCTCCTTTCGACAACAAGAAGCATACTTTGCTCACCAACAACACTCACTTCTTCTTCTTCTGAATCAACCATGAAAAGGAGCTACAATCCAGCTGATCATAGGGCCAAAGCCCGCTGGAAGCTCCAGATGACTAGAGAACTCAAAGTTGAAAGGAAAGCTTCTCTTCATCCTTCTGTTGGAGGATCAAAAGGATACGATTTGTGGTACAGACAACAGCAGATGGAAAGGCATGAGAATGGTGAGCCGGTCAATTCCTCCGTAGCCTCTCTATATCAATAGAACCATCAAATCAATCCTTACCAAATGACTGGCAACAAAGACAGAGATCGGCTTGTTGGCCCAGCTTTGGTCAGTCTTGTGGTATGTATCATTATTTATCCACAGTCCCAACTTGATGAGATAGCCATGTACCTCTACAATGACGGCGTCGGGCTCTATTCCAATCAGCTCATCTCCCAAAGATTGAAGGAACTCCAAATCACCAACAAGAAGCCGAGCATCAAAGCTTTCAAAGTCTACTCTCCAGCAAACATGAGGAGGGAGTTCTTGTTTTGAAACAGACAGTTGCCAATTGGTGTGGTTGGCATCCCCGGGAAGCATTTTATGATGTTGATGAATTTGCCATGGAAGCAAAGAGACTGAATCGGTCCAATTCTTGGGAAATTTGTTTCAGGCGAGTCCGGACTGTTGGCAATTATGAGAAGGGGCAGAAGCTGACTGTCATGATTGCGATAGAACCAGGGGATCCAGAACTCCCTGCTGATGTCACTGGAAGCATTGCTCGGCCTCAACAATGGGTGGATGTGAGAAGAGTAGCTGGGACTACCGGTGATAGCTTTGCTTCTTTCATTGGTTCCATCTGTACTTTGATCGAAGACCATCAAAGAGTGACAGAGACCAACATAGATGTTTGCAGAGTCTTCTTGTGGGACAATTTGAGCTCTCATTACAGTCCCATTGTCTATGAGACTGTAATGGGAAGAGTCAGCCCAACACGATTCGAAATTCTTCTACGCCCGGCATACCAACCAAATTATGGACTGATCGAGTATGTGATCTGTCAGTTGCTGAATCACTATGAAGGTGAATGTAACAGGGGAGTTGGATCTAAATCAACTGGAACAACAGATCTTGGTCTCGGTGGCAGCAATCAGCCCTTTTGATGCAATGTTTGCTCATTGTGGATACAGTGAAGATGGTGTCTATCCCGGTGCTGAGATACCAATCAATCTGAATGCTGATCCTCCTGGCTGGAGACCCCTTGGTCCTCCGGGCGCAGTATAAAAATCCCATGGGCAGCCAAAAGAGAATCCCACTTTGAATCGTCCAGATCAATCTCTGAATCTTCATCCTGGCAATGACTTTCATCCCAACATTGCTGAATTGCTGCTTGATATTCTTTTTCTCTCACTGAATTGACTTCTTCAATATAAGATGGTTGATTGTACATTCTTGGAAATGTACGGATAATCCAGTCAGGGATGCGTTTTCGGTCGATTCCATGGAGAGAAAGGAGTCGATCCCACCCCGGCTCACTTTCATCAAGATATGGAGCCAATTCCCACTTGTGATATTCTGGAGGAGTCATGGAGTAACACCCACCTTTGATATTCTGGAGTATCCTTATAATCAGGATTGGAATTGGAATCGGAATCCATCTCCAAATCATCAAAAGAGTCTGAATCAATACTATCATCTTCTTGTTGACTTGGAGGGACAGATGGGTTTGAATCGGCTGGATTGGTTGGTGCAGTTGTTTGGTTCTTGATTTTGGCTTGAAGAGCTTGAAGAATGTGGTTATTGGAAAATACCATGGCCGGTTGGATTGTCGATGTTTTTGCTTAGCGAAGTGTAAAAGAATAGAAATAGAAATAATGAATTAGTCAATTTGCGAATCATCATCATGGTCGATTCGGCCAACAATTCGATTTGTTTGCTTACCAAAGTGTAGCTTGTTGGTGGAGCGGATTTGATAGTCAATAGCTTGGAGGGGCTTGGTCGGTTGTAATATTTGTTGGAGTATTATTCTGTTTTGCAAGTTGCAAAAATTAGAAATTATGAATTAGAGTAAGAACTGTAGCCCATTTGCTTGTAATCTGCTTGTAAACGTGTAATTGCTGTAATTTTTGCAACAGCCTGTTGCAAATTGTGGACATCAATCGTGTCCAGCGCCCGCCGCCCGCCACTATGTATGAGCAAACTGATGTTAATTGTACGAGTTGGTCCCCTCTTTGTCCACTCCCGTGTCCATGATGATGCATTGAAAAAGTGATGGGATTAACTGAAATCCTGAGGTCTGTCACCCTTGGAACTCGTAACTGACTTGGCTTTCTTCTTATCCATTTCTCTTGCTTTTGCTGCTACAGCCTCCATTTGCTCAATGTTTTGGTCTGTTGCAAAATCGAAGTCCTTCTCTAGTATTTGGTCCAAGTACTTGATGGTCTGAGTCTGGAAGGAAGAAGCAGAAGTAGAGTGATTGTTCCTGGAACTAGTTCGGAGGCTAGCACGAAACACCGCAAGCTCCTCCTTGTAAGCCTTGTACCGGAAGTGGATTGATAAAAGGATTGGGACCATGAATTTGGTGTTCCAGTTCCGCCGCCGCTGGGATACAGTGGGGCCAGAGTTAATAGCTTTGATTTGGAGCTTTATGAGTGCAGAGCTGTGCTTGTTTCGATGCAGATCAGACAGAGTGAGTCCTTTGAACTTCACCAAGAATATGGTTTTGATGGCCCTAGTATATGGAGACTTCTTCATCAAAAGGGCCTTCATAGCCTCTCGACAAGAATTTGGAAGAGCCTTCTTTTTTGGAGCTTTGTTGGTTGAAGGAGCCTTGTCGCTTGGAGGGATTTCGATGTCATCATCATTGGAGGAGGAGGAACGGAAATCAGTATTGTTCTTTTGGTGGCTGAATAGAGCACTGCCAATATTCAAAGTTTTCTTCTTTACAGATATGTTCGCGGGAGGGGAATTCTTCCGGGCTGAAGGCTTCCTATCATCATCCGATAGGAGGATTTGGCTGATGTTGCTGTCAGCAGCAGAGTCGACATTGTTGTTGGGGATATCCGTGGTTTCAGAGGTTGATTTCGATTTGATTCCAATTGTGATTGCCATTGTGATTGTCCGAATCCTCTGATAACTGTCACGCGACCCTTTTTTTTTGTCGCAAGGTACTGTCGCAACCCCTTTTTGTGTGTAATTTTAACACGAGTCCCCCTTGCGATTCACTAGGCCAGTATCATGCCTAATTTTCTAACTCTCAATATGTGGGTCGCGTTTATTTTTTTCCCTGGGTCATGAATAATTACTATTAATTTTTAATAAAACTTACCCGTACGATCGCAAATCACATTTACTAAAATTAAATACGCAAGTTCATAACTCACAACCAACCCCCCCCTATGATTCGGTTGCTTCATATCATGCTCATTTTTCTCACTCTCAATCCCTGGGTCGCGATTATTTTTTTCCTAGGGTCATGAATATTGATTTTTAATTTTTAATATCACCTACCCATACATTCGCAAATCACATTTACAAAAATGAATTTTGCAATGTCATGACTCACAACCAGTAAAATTTAACATTAGTGCTCGCGACACACAACACTTAAAATGTATCTCCATTGCTCGCTACACACTACCCTTATAATTTAATATTTGTGCTCGCAACAAACAACCCTTGAAATTTACTATCATCGCTTGCGACTACCTACCATTACAGTTGAATTATTCAGGTAAAGAATCTGCCTAGTAGTATCGTATGCAAAATATGTATGATATGTACGAGTACTTCTTTCTGTACAATTTAATCGTATTTGTCACACAATGTACTATTTGCAATCATGGTATGCAACGTATGTAAGATATGTACCTTTTACCCAACTAATCACTTTCCTCGAAGATTTACCTGTGTCGTAGGTGTGAACCAACCCTCATCAAATTAGTGAATGGACTGACACAATGAACAGTATCGGTTCTGAAAACAAGGCCTAAACTTCCTCCATTTCGTCAAGCAATTGCCTCCATGCCGGATCAATATAGTTTTCATCCTCACTTTCCTCTTCAGCAAGACTACTGGCAACAGTGCCACCATTATTCGATACAGTACTGGTAGGATTGCTTTCTGAGTAGAATCTTTGTAGCATCATTTTCTCCAAATTTATACCAGTTTCCGGATTTTCTCTTAACGTTTGTATCTTCTTGCACAATTTAGCAAACACTTTCCGTCCTTCTTTGTCCCATCCATTTGCACTTCCACTTTTTGAATCGCAATATATTTTTTTCATGTATTTTTTTTTTTTTTTGTGTCGTGTATGTTCCATCAAGTTTCATTTCCTTTTGTTTTTCCCAATTGCTATACTCGTTGTCAATTATCATTAGGGCAAAAGCCTCATCTGTAACACTAAAGATGGTACTAATAAGATCCTTTGTCTTCCTCAGCCTAAAGTTAGTCTTTCCCGGATTAATGGCAGACAGGATTCTTGTCACAAAATAATAAAATTCTTCATTTGCCGCATTTCCGTATCGCCGGTACTCTTTTGCCAGAATTTCCATCGAGTCCGTATTTAGAGCTACAGTACCAGGGAATGATGCCGGCACTTTTGCCATTTCACTATCAACTGCGGTGATGTCATCAAATGGCAGTATGATATCATAGTATGGTTGGGTTAGTTGTATGTCGGTCGTAGGCACATATTGAAGAACGTTGAAAGTGCCATAATTTCCAGATGATTCAACAATTACGCCGTCACTTACCAAACCAATTTTTTCTAGCCAATGTTTGATTATTGTGTCTCAATTTAGCCAGGGCTTTTGGTACTGCATTATCAAAGTAGGCACAGAATTTCTTAATGGGTATATTTTTTGGAACGGATATTACACACGCATCGATTCCTTGCATGATTATTTTATTGGAGAGTGTGTTTGTTGTCATAAATTTCAGGCCACCGTACCATTTCTTCTTCAGATATGCCCTCACCTGTCCTTCAATTGTATCTTTACATGTTTTCAATAGTTTCATAGTTTTTGTTTCCATACTATGTATAGTTCCACAACTCAACGTACTCACTTTATCAACGCTATCACCGCCCCGCACTGTTTTCAATGGTACCGTGTTGGTAGTTTTTGCAGCATCCTCTTTAGAATTCTCTCCCTTCTTACCTTTGCTCCACCTTTTCAGGAAATCCTGTACTAGATCCGGATCCTCATTTGCTATTTCTGTTAATTTTTTTCGTTCACGTTTTTCTTTTTCTGCCGTCCGCCCTCCGTAGTTTTTTGTTTTGTTGTCTCTTTGATATTTTCTCTACTAGTATCCTTATTCTTGTTGGAGCTCCCATCATTGTCTTCACTAACCGAACTCAAATCAGTGTCACTGTCAGTGTCACTTTCACTGTCACTGTCGCTGCTGTCCATGATGCTAATGTTTTCCGCTTTCCTTTTTAGTGGTTTTTCTCTTTCAGCCGTGGTGGTGCCTTTTTGTGTTGCTGCAATGTTTGTGTTCGTCTTGCTGGACATGTTTGCAATGCTTGTATTTTTGGCATTATCTCTAGTGTCTCCATCCCTGACTGCGTTTGCCATATCTGCTATTTTCTTTTCTTGGAGACGTGTTATTTTTGCCTTGGGTAGGTTGGATCATTTTTGTTTCGTCATCTTGTATTTAAATTTTTTCAATTGTTGGTGTTTTTGGCAATTTTGTGAATTTTTATGCTGCCTTGTTTTGGCATCGATTGTACGAATTCAGCAATTTGCAATGCATTTGTCTTTGTCTAAGCGGGCTTGTGAGCGCGGGCCAACCAAAAAGAACTGTCTGCCTAGCCGCGCCATTTTTTTTCTTCCGTACATTCGCTTCCTATTTCCAAACAAGTAGTACTAGTAACGGTACTAGATTGTACGATACCAATTTATTTTGATGTGCCCATCCTACTACCGTATCACACCACTTCATATTGAAATCTGTAGAACCAAAAACAGGCACATTGTATGGATAGGTGTTGGAGATAACAATTCTCTGTTAGGGAAAATCCGCACAACGTATGCATTTTCGTTTTAAGGTTAAGTTTCTGTAACGGCGTTCCTGATTGAGTTGTCTGGAACCTCAATTCTGACTTCTTCATTTGTAAGGAACCAGTTGCATTGATGAGCCTGTAATGGAAAATAAGCACGATTTTTGCCACGGCGTTTCCGTGTTATGTGTCTGGAACAGTGTTGTAGCTAATTATTCACTGTTTTGGAAAATTTACAGAACGTCTTTATTAGCGTTTCAGGTTTAAATTTCTGGAACGGTGTTTCAGATTTAGTTTTCTGGAACGGCAATTCTGACTTTTTCATTTGTAACCAACGTTTCTCACAGTAGTTAATTTTTATATTTACGTATTTAACTGAGGACAGGATTGTGCACGTATTCGTGGTAAGTAGGGGTAAGTTTTCCATAGTAAAGCTTGTTACTAGCACTATTTCACACGTCCCCACGCACCACAAGGAACGGGATAGTTATTGTATTCCTCTAAATCTTCCGGTGAATTCCAACGTTTTTTGTAAAGTTGTAGCCAGTGCACAATGTTTCTCTCCTTTCTATCCTCTTCCTCCCTTTTCTCTTTGTTTGCAAATTGTTTGAGTTTTCTTTTTTTCTTCTTAGACTGCTTTTTTGCTTTGTTCATGAATGAATTCCAATTGTTTTTATTCTTGTTGTTTATCTTTGTTTCTTTGTTTCGTTCCTTTCCGTCCTCGGTTTCTTCAATGTACATTATACTGTTTTTTTCATTGATTGCCTCTTCAGTCATTGTGCGCCACTCGTTTACCCAAAGGGTTGTCAGACAGGGACGGTTACCCGGGTGAAAATGTATGCATTGCTTTATGTGTTTTCTGGCTTCCGGCGTCAGGTTACTCCATATTTTTGGTGGAACTGTATGACCATTGAGTTCGAGCCTCTCTCGTTCTCCTGATTGTACTGGTCGTCCAATACCCACATTGTTGTAGCACTGTATGTCCTCCGTTCCTTTCAATGCTGGATAACCCCATAAAATGTGTGCCACAATGATACCCAAAGCCCATACGTGGTCAACGGCATCAGTGTCGCCTTCCTTGTAGAAAGGAAATATGTCTCAGTTACGTACGTCAAGCATTGTTCCCAAATTTCTAAAGCTTCTTCTTCATCGAAATGCCCTTTTGGGCTGTCGAGCCTATCTCTAACGTCGTCTATCTTGTTGCATCCATTAAGTATTGTGAGTACCAAGTTGCCGTTTTCGGCACATAGCGCATCGAAACCCTAGTTTCAAAATGATATAAGAATGGATTATTCTTGTTGTTTTCGTCACCGTCATTTAGCTCAGTCATTCTTGCACAGTACTCCGCCGAATCCAAAAGATACCTAGGCTTCAATGGTTTCCTCTTGTACGCTGATTGTGTTGTTATGTTCTCCATTTTGCTCTTTGTTGTAATAATGATTTACGTTTGGCAAATACCGAGGTATTTTCGTTCAATTACTCTTTGTAAGCTGTGAAGGAATAATTCTTACCGCACTTTAAGTGGTGTAAATTTCGTCATCTCGCAACGATTCGGTTATATTCAAGTAACTGTGTCTCGTGGTTCGACTCCCCCTTAGACCGGTCCATACGTAGTACTTCCCTCCTTACTATATGTTTCCTACTACTAGTTCTATTTCTTTATTTTTGTATGAACAAGTAGTAACCTAAGAAGAAATAATGATTGCTTCTAAGTTTTTGTTGAGTGCAAAAGTTTGTTAGTTTCTGTTGTTTTAAGGATGAATACTGTTCATTCTATGGATTGGTTAGAGTATGAAAGTATATTGCCAATTCTAAGGCTGATACTTTAGTCTTTATGAAAGTTTTAATAGTTTTGTTGTTCTCTGGTCATTTTTTGTCCAAAACCAGTAACCAAATGCACTAATTACTAGGTTGTGACACACAAACCACCATGACAGATAAGTCACTTCTGTTTCTTTCATTAATCATCTTATCCATTACACTAACATTATTCATTGTTCAATCCCACGAAAAATCTGATTTTGGAACTTTTAAATGCAAATTAGTGTGTATTTTTCTTCCCAATCCAGTCACCAAATGCAATCATTAGGTGGTGATACCCAAATCACGACAGATAACTCCCTTTTGTTTCTTTCATGATTCATCTCACCCATAACAGGAACAATATTCATTGTTCAATCACACCAAATATTGGATTTTCTATTTTTTAATTGCAAATTACTGTGTATTTATCCTCCAAATCCAATGCAATAATTAGGTGGTGATACCCAAATCACGACAGATAACTCACTTCTGTTTCTTTCATGATTCATCTCACCCATAACAGGAACAATATTCATTGTTCAATCACACGAAATATTGGATTTTCTATTTTTTAATTGCAAATTACTGTGTATTTATCCTCCAAATCCAGTACACAAGAAATGCACTTATTAGGAGGTGGTGACACAAAAACTATGAAAAATAACTCACTTCTGTTTCTTTCATGATTCATCTCACCCATAACAGGAACAATATTCATTGTTCAATCACACGAAATATTGGATTTTCTATTTTTTAATTGCAAATTACTGTGTATTTATCCTCCAAATCCAGTACACAAGAAATGCACTTATTAGGAGGTGGTGACACAAAAACTATGAAAAATAACTCACTTCTGTTTCTTTCATGATTCATCTCACCCATAACAGGAACAATATTCATTGTTCAATCACACGAAATATGGGATTTTCTATTTTTTTAATTGCAAATTACTGTGTATTTATCCTCCAAATCCAGTACACAAATGCACTTATTAGGAGGTGGTGACAGACAAACTATGAAAGATAATTCACTTCTGTTTCTTTCATGATTCATCTCACCCATAACAGGAACTATATTCATTGTTCAATCACACAAAATATGGGATTTTCTATTTTTTTAATTGCAAATTACTGTGTATTTATCCTCCAAATCCAGTACACAAATGCACTTATTAGGAGGTGGTGACACAAAAACTATGAAACATAACTCACTTCTGTTTCTTTCATGATTCATCTCACCCATAACAGGAACCATATTCAGGGACTAATCAGTCCAAATATCTGATTTTGGAATTTTTAATTGAAAATTACTGTGTATTTTTTCTACCAATCCAGTACCCAAATGCACTTATTCAGTGGTGACAGACAAACTATGACAGATAACTCACTTCTGTTTCTTTCATGATTCATCTCACCCATAGTAACAGAAACAATATTTATGGTTCAATCCCACTTAATAATGGATTTTATATTTTTTATTTACAAATCGGATAATCGGACTACAGGCGAGACTATGGAAACGCCGGATCTCTTCTTACTGTGAACTTGTTCAGATACAGTGAGACAGACCTTAGTAATGTAGATGACAGGTAGTTGGTAGCAACTAGTGTGGATTTTGGGATATAAATCAGTTGAATGTTAAAAGTATAAGATAAAGTGAAATCTTGCTGAAATGCAAGATGTCTCTTTTATTGAGATGAAATACGTTGCAGCTGCTGTTGCGTAGTGATGAGATTACTCACTGATTATTTCCGTACATGCATTGGTCGTTGACCGTATATATCTGTATGTATATATATATATATATATATATATATTGTGTGAGAAGCACACACCAACGGTTTTCTTCTCTTGTTCCATTAGGAAGATCCTATGATATGTTTATCATTATGATCAGGAATTGCTCCCGTAGCTCGTGTGATAATTTATGAAATCAGAGTTTGCTCACCAAAGAACAAGGGCAATACTATAAAACAGAGATTGCTCACCGTTAATGTGCAATGGGAATCAATGCGCCGTGGGAATCGATATGCCGTGGGAATTGATTACTTTGGTTGATACGGGACTCATTGATTCGTACAAATAGAACAGCTACCGTCGTGCAGCTTTGGTACTTCTGGACACGAAAGGAATTTAATACTCCCCATGTTTCCTTGTGAAAGATCAACATGTTTACATGATGCTTCCATCATCTTGAAGGAGGTTGCCAGTATTCCCACAGAAGTGGAAGATGGGCCTGAGCAGTGGATACACAACTGAGTGTCCCCAATGCTTGGTGAGGATATCTGCGCAATTATCCTTGCCAGGGATGTGCAGCATTAGAATGAAGCCTTTTGCTATCATGCTTTGTACGTAGTGTAACAATAGGATATTGTGACGCTTATGCAACCTTGCGTAAGGGAAGGTCAACGTCTGGATCATCTTCTTGTTGTCTCCCCATGAATAAGAAATGTCGTGAACTCGTGTTCGGAGGTATCGGAACGAGTGACGTAAGTGAATGATTTGCTCGATGCAAGTTCTTCCTGCAACAAATTCAGCCCCGAATGTGGCCGTTTCCATAGTGGCTTGTTTCTTCGAGAACCACATCATAGGAGTTTTGTTCGCAAAGTGAAGAATGCCGGTTACTGCCTTCCCACTGAGAATGTCATGCATGAGATTTGCATCATAGAAGTGTGTTAACACTACTGTCTTCCCAAGTGGTGCAGGAACGTTGTCAGGTAGCTCTTCAGAGTGCTCCCCATAGACGGTGTTGGACAAATCAATGGTGTCCGGTTTAGTCAGTATAAAGTCTGGGGGTTTCACGTGGAATCTGATCTTAAAATGTCTAAACTTGGAGATATATCCGTAGATACGTTTGGCACGATCAAGATGTCCTTCTTGTGGTTGAGCTCTAAAGCTCGAGAGTGTCATCACGGCTGTTTGAACATCAAATCGTCCAATGGCGATGATCCATTGGAGTGAGCCGATCATGCTTTGGTATTTCTGGATACCAGTTTCCTCAAGGAAATGCCGAGGAGTCCAATTCAGGATGATTGTTTTCAGCAATGGGTGATTGAAACCTAGTGTTAGGTTTGCATCCAAACATTTGTTCATAAGATGCTTCCATCTTTTCGATGAATTTGATGGGATTCATACAAAGAACACCGTGTGCATCTCGCTCAAATCCACAGCGCAGATGAAAATTCATAGGTCCGGATCCCTTCAGTTTGAAGTTGTATGGCTCTGACTGTAGGATCTCCAGAAACGAATTGGGATCTGCCATGCAAAGACATAGATCATCGACATATGTGCATATGAGTTCATATACACGTTCCCCATGCTTGTTCATTCCAGGCTTGAGAAAGATTTCCGGTTCGGCACAAGATCTTTCAAAGCCAAGTTCAATGAGGCAAGCTGCTAGTAAATCACCAAAGCATTTGCCCGATGATCTGAGTCCATATAGAGCTTTGTAGATGATCAGTAGGTGACCCTCTAATGATCCAAATTCTGGACCTGCCTTGATACAGACTTTCTCGCAGGTTACTGCTTCAAGATAAACATTTCCTATATCGGTACCCCATGCTTCCAGGCTGTTCAGTTCAGCTAGGAACAGGCACATACGTAGACCGCGAAGTGATACAACCCTGGCATAGACACTGTGAACGGGGGCTTCAGTAAGATTGCCGTTTGCAACAAGACAAGCCTTATGCCTACAATCGTGTTTGACAGCATATATCATGTGTACCTTGATCTGTTGGAACCCATTTGGGATGGAGCTTGCCTTGTACATGCCTTTGTCGATGAAGGTATTGTATTCTTTGAGCTGTTCCATTTCAAGAGTGGTGGCGTCTTCCCATTTGTGCTTTCCGTTGGCTTGATCAAATCGGAGGGCTTCTTCGTGATTACGAGGTACCTTGAGCCCATATTGGTATTGTGGGGTGGTACGGAAAGACCAAAGTTTAGCTTGATGTACGAGTCGATCAAGCTTCTTGGTTCGTCGTGCTAGGTTGATGATTCGTTTGAGACGTTTCCAACCTGGGAGGTCAAGCATGTTGTTGTCTTTCCCGTGTTTGGCAACGGTAACAGGATCATCAGCCGCAATGTTGGCTAATGGTTCATATGTCCGTTCCATGTTTTCCCATTCAATCCAAAGGTTATACTTGGAGCCTTTGTATTGAGGGTGCTTGTTATCCAATGGACCTTGGTGTCCTAGGATTCGGCGAAACAACCAAAGTTTTCCATCTTCTTGGGTCGAATCACGGTGGATGTAATTCATGACATCATTGTATGCAATGATATCATTAAGTTTGGCATCAGAGTGTTTGCACTTAAATTTGATGAAGTCGTTATTGCGTTCAAGACTGCCTTCAACATCGACGATGGTAAGACGCTTTCGAGTACCATCAGGGTTGGATACAAGGAAAGATCTTCCTTGTAGATCAGCAATTGGGATCGTTGGGATGGTAAGCAGTTTACCATTATTGTCAAATTGTGCATTCCCTTCTTCATCGGTGACAACAACCTGTGATGGGTCTACGGAAGGAGTAGCAGGGTTGGTGTGTGGAGTTGTGACGTCACTAACATCAAAGTATGCTAGCTCAGGTGGATCAAAATCATCTTCAGTAAGGAGAATGCCATCGGATGTCTTGCTGAAGATGTGTGTCGTAGGAGGACCATCAAAACTCTCCCCATAGTTGTTAGGGAGTGGAGAAGGGGACCAGCTTGGGCTGTCATCAACCTTCTTATAGAGAAAGCTTGGTAACGAGGGGTGGGCGGGTGGTTTGATAATAATCTGATTACCAGATGCGGAAGGTTGACTATGGTCAGGTATCTGAAGATTACCAGATGTGGAAGGTTGACTATTGTCAAGTATCTGAACAGGAGGTGCTGTAGCCTGTTGCTTGGTAGGCACAGATGGCGTGGGGTCGTCATGGGCCGCAGGAGTGTCGAGGCTTCGATCGGCGTCAGAGTCCGCAGTGGAGTTGCCAAGAAGAGGAGTAGTTGGGATGTCCTGTGGTTTGGAATTTGCATTGGGATCATCCGTAGTGGTATGCTCCCCATGTTTCGTGAGTGTAGGGGCGTCACCGGTGGCGTACAATTGAGGTACTGAATCCTTGGCCTTACGCCATTTGATGAAGCCATCATCTGTAAAGAGGCCAGCCCGTTTGTTGCGTGACTCAGGTGTAAGAGCAGAACGTACACCAGAATGGTCAAGCAATTTGTTGGTGACTGGATCCCAGATTCAGAAACAAAGTCCATTGCCCACATGTTTGGCAATGCCTACGAAATGACCGAGGCGTTTGGTAGACTGTGTACCAAAAGGGGAGTCATTGGTCTTGAAATAAACAGGTTCAAACCAGAAGAAACTGGTATATGCACTTATATCACCAAGTGTACCGGTAGCAATGAAGACCGGTTGTTTGTCCGACAGAGTAGGATCAGAAATAACATTGAGGAGTCCGGCAACGTATGTCATGCACAACAACCATAGATGTGGTGGTGTGCCCGTGCGGTCCATGACGCAATTGACAATACGCTTAAACGTTTGATAGCGTCGTTCAAATTGATTCTGGTGTTGGTGATAGGGTTCACTTTGCCAAAGTCCAATCCATAACATCTTGAGATAATCGATGACCCTCTTACTATATTGGTAGTTCCCATGATCACATAAGAGGCGAAGAGGTCTGCCCCATTTTCGAACGAAATTCTGAAAACATGATAGAAAGTCACCGGTGGTGTGCATCTCTTCAACATGTATGATATGAGACTTCCGACCAAAGAAAATCTGGGCAAGTTTGGAACCGCCATCAATAGCTGGGACGTCAGAATAAACAACGTCAGACAAGACATCGTCATTGAACAGTCCAATGTTCATTGCCGGCTGGGGGGAATGAAAACGCTTAAAGATGTTACCATCAGGGCTAACCGCTAACAAACCATATTGCGTTGAATTGTCAAAGGTAGCTTTGATGCGATCTGTGGAAACCCAACAAAAGAAGGGTTTCAGAGATAAGTAATCATGTTCGTTGGGATAGCGTTCACGAGGTGTAGTTGCGATACATGGAGTATCACTAACAATACAGTCTGTGGGAAAAACAGTGACCGTCTCAGAGATTAGAGGGGGAATGCAGCATGCGAGGCGCTCCTGATGAACATAGTCGGTAGGCGTAAGCCAGAAGGAGCAGTCGTTGGTTCCATGCTCATCGATAGGGAGAAAGGGTGATCGAGTATAATGACTGGAGTAGGAACTGAGAGACGTAACCGTGGATGAGCCAGGAGATACAGAGATATCTAATCCTTCAAGACAACGTGGATTTCCGTATTCGTCGTATTCGGGATACGGAAGTTGCTGTGACTGAGGAGGATATTTCTGAAGGAAGGTTTCATCTATAGCACTGATTATGGTATCGAGAACGGATGGGTCCCAGTGTTTATCGGATGTCATGATAACATGTGGGAGCGTGTTGAATTCATAAGTCGTATACTTTCGCATGGCAAGGTATGGCAAACCATGCCGAATGCTGAGAGGCAGTGCATATCCGTCGGAGGTGGTGATTACCTGTCCACCGCCCGCTTTGATGGATGTGTCATCGACAGTGGAGAAGTATGCTTCCATCTGGCCGGAAGACAAAATAGAGAGGTGTCGTCCTGTGTGCGCACATTCATTGAAAATGAGGATGATGGGACCTCTATTGGAAACGGAGTAGGCTCCACATGTTGCAATGGGAATATTCTGCACTTGGTGATTGTTGATGCCGGTGACATTGACATATCAGGGCGGAATATCCTTGGAGATAAGGCATGCATCATTACCGATGATACAACCATTTGCGCCGCGGTCAACCATAGCGAAGCTGGGGTTGGTAACAGTAGCTTTGTGAGCACGGTAGGTGTATGAAGGTACCTGATCATCATGTGGGAAGGTTAGGTCATCGTAAGGGTTATACCACTGATGAAAATTGACGGAATAGGAGGATTTTCCCAGAGGTATCAGAGTATCACCGTCCTTTTTGTACTGAATGTCAGGATTCTCAGAGAGGAATCTTACGGGATGTGCAGGCGACACGGAAGACTTGAGGGGTCGCTGGTTCTTGAGAGAAGAAGTCTGAGACTTGCTGTATACACCAAGTGATGCATGGAAGACACCTCTACGGTCATTTTCCAGAGCGGGGTGGAGGTCTGTAGAGGCATTGGTATGTGTATCATCGGTCAAGGTGCCATCTTCAAGGAATGTGACGGAATGCCCATGTGTATATGCCTTCCGGGTGATGGGTTTAACGGCATTGGGGTCCGGCTGACCATCTGGGAGCAATTCGGACTGCAATGATGCGACCACTATTTTCTTGCCTTCAGGGGAGAAATTCAGCCAACTCTTCATGTCTTGACGTGATAGGGCCTTCCATATGCCAGTGGGCAGGCGTGTGGTAGGGTCAGGTGAACATCCAGCCTTGAATACTGCATAGTCTTGGAAGTCTCTTCGAATTTGATAGGGAGAGCATAGTCGTCAGAGTTGTGTCCTTGTCCAGAGGAGAAGCCGTGTACATGTGCACGCACTGTGGACTTTGGGGCAGACATTGCGGGCTGAGAATCAAGTCGAGTTGCTTCGAGTAGGAGCGTGATCTTGAGCTTGTGGATAGCAGCGGCCTCAGCGACTGCATCTGTCACGGTACTATTTGTGCCGCCTGGATCTTTGACTTTAGCAAACTGTTCACTTAGCTGAAAGCTGGAATAGCATGCCTGACATAATGCTGATTTGATGGTATGATACTCAAGGGGCTTGTTGGGAGGATGAAGCTTGTTGAGGTGATTCAATTCTTCAAACCGATGTGTGACAAACTTCACTTTAGATTCCTTCCAGTTGTTGAGATTCAACTTCAGCAAAGCTTGCAATTGAGTCAAGTTGTCATATACCTTGGCTTTTGATTCACTGTGAAGGTTCACAAAGTCAAAATATGCTTGACGTCCATTGCGTGTGAGGGAATGGCTGTGGACGCATGACGCGGATAAGTTGCTTTTGAAGACTTCCAACATAAGAACCCAGAAGAAGGCACACTGTTTGACGAAAAGGTCGCGTGTATATCCTTGTAGCGCAGCAGGGGGCCAAGTTTCATCAAGGAATGTTTCTGTGTCAATGTCATATGCCTCGAGTTTAGCCTTGAAGCCCACGAGCCAGTGTTCGAATCTTGAGTCATTCGTGAGGGGTGTGAACGACTTTTCATCACGTGATTTTCGGCACCAAGATTCGTACTTCACTTGTTGAGGGGACTTTTTATTTGTTCCCGGAGGAGAGGCTGGGGGTTCAGGATAGATTTATTCTGAAGGCGCAAGTGCACGTGCCATACGGAAGGTACTGAAACTGTCGTACGTATATAACGTTACATCCATCCAATTCTTTTCGTTCTTGCGCAGGTCATTTGAGAATTCCGCAAGTGCTTCTATGGTCCGCTGGATGGACCGATGGAGCTGGGTTGGTAGTCCACTGCCAGTATCCATGTAGGTAAGCTCGCGGGCAAAATCATGCTCGATGAGTGCATCAAGGAAAATCAGCCACTCGCGTAATCCTCCCTCTCAGAGAGCCTCACACAGATAGCTACTTTCTTCCTTTGCGACACGGAATATGATTATGAGTATCAACTTTATTTGGGGGTCAAAACTAGGAAAGCTGGTTGTGGTTGCAGGCGGTGCCATCTCCAGCGTTGTTCCCACCACCAAATGGATTGGCAGGCATGTTCGATCTTGATGATTCCGAATTTGTCAGAGGAATCGCGTTATGAAAGGAAACTGCTCCGTAGACGATTTGCGATTAGCATATGCCAGCGTAGGGATTGTATTCAATTCCGTTCCTGTTCTTTGTGTGCAAGCCACCTTGGAGCTTGCAACTGTTAATCTATTATTTTCCTTCTGAATCCGGTCCGTTGAGAGTCTGATTCAAAGGCTTCTGAAGAACAGCAATGCTGTGTTAGTGTGTTAGTAGACAAACGATTGTATTCTACGCGTGACAATTGTGGTTGGATACTTTTGACAACGGATAATCGGACTACAGGCGAGACTATGGAAACGCCGGATCTCTTCTTACTGTGAACTTGTTCAGATACAGTGAGACAGACCTTAGTAATGTAGATGACAGGTAGTTGGTAGCAACTAGTGTGGAATTTTGGGATATAAATCAGTTGAATGTTAAAAGTATAAGATAAAGTGAAATCTTGCCGAAACGCAAGATGTCCCTTTTATTGAGATGAAATACGTTGCAACTGCTGTTGCGTAGTGATGAGATTACTTGCTGATTATTTCTGTACATGCATTGGTCGTTGACCGTATATATCTGTATGTATATATATATATATATATTGTGTGAGAAGCACACACCAACAGTTTTCTTCTCTTGTTCCGTTAGGAAGATCCTATGATATGTTTATCATTATGATCAGGAATTGCTCCCGTAGCCCGTGTGATAATTTATGAAATCAAAGTTTGCTCATCGAAGAACAAGGGCAATACTAGAAAACAGAGATTGCTCACCGTTAATGCGCGATGGGAATCGATGCGCTGTGGGAATCAATATGACGTGGGAATTGATTACTTTGGTTGATACGGGACTCATTGATTCGTACGAATAGAATATCTACCGTCGTGTAGCTTTGGTACTTCTGGACACGAAAGGAATTTAATAGAAATGATTTTGATGGTGGTGTTAAATGAACATGATGAAAATGAGCATGATGCTATCGGAGCGAGCATGAAAAGGCATGATGGTATGAAAAAAGACACGACGTGACATAGAAACAACGCGGGAACATAGCAAACAAACACTTCTGAAAATAATTTTATTTCATATCTTGGGTTAAGGTTAGGAAGTTTGGTAGCGAGATTTCAAATTTAAACATGATTCGAAACACAACAAAAGCCTGAAACGCCGTTCTGGTTAGAGAATTCTGAAATGCCGTTCCATGATTGTTGACATGAATTGTACAAAAAAACCTTACACCACCCCAACAGAAGTCGTTACTATCATACCTACATTACTACTGCTACTACTATCATCCCGGACACATATCTAAGAAAAGACCAGTTTTTGGAACGCAGTTGCAAAAAAAGGAAAAAAGGGATAATGGAGGTGAAATCGTGTAGGAAGGTAGTGCTATAGATTTCTACGTAAATTTGTTACCAGAAATTATATAGTACGAAAATGGTGTGGGGAGCTACTGCTGTAGATTTCTACGCAAATTCGTTACAAGCAATTATCTACGTCCGAATAACTGTCACGCGACCCCACGCGACCCCTCGCAAGCCCTATTTTCAGAAAATCGACCCTGCGTTTGTTATGCGCAAGGGTATTTTTTTAAATTCACAATTTTTGTGGTAATGATTTTCGACCCCCCTCAGGTTGCGACCAAAATTCTCCCCGAAGACTCAAAATGTCCATTGATCTCTTCATTTTGACTAAATTGATTTAAAAAATCTACTTTTCACTACCACACTTTCTAACCTTAACCCAAGATATGAAATAAAATTAGTTTCAGAAGTGTTAGTTTGCTACGTTTCCGCGTTGTTTTTTACGGTATGTCACGTCGTGTCTTCTTTCATACCATCGTGCCTTTTAATGCTCGCTTCGATAGCATCATGCTCGTCTTAACAAATTTTCGTACAACTCTACAGCACTAACTTCCTCCTACACGATTTCACCACCATTCTTTCTTTTATTTTGTTTCCAAAAATACTTTTTTCTTAGATATGTGTCCGTGTGTATTATGATAGTACTAGTAGTAGTAGTAATGTAGGTATGATAGTATCAATTTCTGTTTGAGTGGTGAAACGATTTTTTGTACAATTCATGTCAACAATCATGGAACGGCGTTTCAGAATTCAGTAACTGGAACGGCGTTTCATGCTTTTGTGTTCGAATCATGTTCAAATTTGAAATCTCAGTGCCAAACAAATTCCTAACCTTAATCCAAGATATGAAATTAAATTATTTTCAGAAGTGTTTGTTTGCTACTTCGTACTAGTACTATGTTTCTGCCTTGTTTCTATGTCACGACGTTTCTTTTTTCATACCATCATGCCTTTTCATGCTCGATCCGATAGCATCATGCTCATTTTCATCATGTACATTTAACACCCCCATTGAAACCATTTCTCCCCCTCCCTTCTTCCAATAGAAGAATATGTCACAACCTAGTAAAAGTCGCCGTCACTTCAAGAGTGGTTGTTATACCAAAATTCCCAAATCATTTATATGTCGTAGCTGCCTGACCTGTAAGGGCAAATCAAAGACATTCATCGGAAGCAGACAAGATTCCTCTACACACAAATCATACCGATATGTATCACGAGGGCTTTCACGTCACCTTGATTCAATAGCTTTTTGCCGTGATTTCTATTTAAAGCATAACCTAATGGAATTTTCATCATCTGCCAAAGAAGAAACCACTAGTACAGTTCGTCATTCACCTACACAATATGGCCTGACATTGACGGAGAATGGTCCAATTGTTCCTTCCGCTTCTGTTGCTGCCGCTCACACTAACAAGGCATCCTCAAACGAAACGTTCAACTCTGTTCTAAACAGTCAGGTAGTACACAACTTATTTGTTCCACCAATGGATAGAAATGTAATGGAATCACAGTTGTTTCCTTCAGAAGACAACAGCAACAACGATGACATGGTTATTCATGAAGAAATTTGCCTTCCTATTCAGAACGATAATGGTATGGATGCTTCGGAACCCACCGCATCCCAACCAAACATCAATGAAAAAGAGGAATTGATCCGATCTCATCTTTCTTTTTCACCTACCAATAGGTTCATTGCTGAAATAAAGCTCATGAATCTAATGACAAAACACAAGTTACCTCTAAACACATTCAAATCTATTTTTCAATGGGCAAACGAATGTCAAACTATTCATGGTGTTGACTTTAGGTCTACCTTCTCCCGCCATCGAGAAGCCATATTTAGTGAAATCAAGTCCAATTTGGGTATTTCAGAGACCAAGTTCGAGCCACACATAATTAACTGGTTACCTTGCAATTTACCCACCCAAATATTTGTTCGATCCTTCCCAGACGCACTTCATTCCCTTCTGACCAATAAGGAGTTGATGCAAGAAACCAATTTGTCTTTTCCGAATGTCGAGACTCCTCTTTCACCCGAAAACAACCCACCACTCACCAATGAAACATACATAACAGAACTACACCACGGCTCTTAGTGGACGGAATCGTGGAAGCAGATCTGCAATGAAAATGATGAAATCCTTGTTCCAATCATTTTCTACATGGATGGAATCAGCTTGGATGCACATGGCCGTCTGTCACTCACTCCTCTCAACATGACTCTTGGTATTTTCAATACTGAAGCAAGAAAACGACCTGACGCTTGGACCACAATTTATTTTCATCCCGACACTGAAATTGAGAGCATAAGACAGCACACGAAAAAAACCACGGCGAAAGATAATATTCAAAATCTACACACCGCGCTTGCATCGGCTTTGCAATCTTTCAAGGAAGTATGTGAAATGCAGGGCGGGTTGGAGTGGGATTATCTTCCGTATGCAGGAAAAGTGTTCAAAGTGAAAATGAAATTTGCAATTGCCTATTTTGTTGGGGATACAGAACTTCATGACAAACTATGTGGAAAGTATGGATCCTACACGCAAAAGGTGAAGAAATTGTGCCGACATTGTACATGTCCTACACGTGTCATCCATAAACCAAAAGCCCAAGTGGAGGAACTGACTCGGCTCTGGGTTCCAGAAGATTTTGAATCCCCCCCAAACAATTCTGCACGGGAACACCTGGAGTACTTCAAAAGCATTTCGCACCATCCCATAAAAAATGCTTTTCACAGCCTCAATTTTGGTTGTAATGTCAACAACATTCACTTTGCTACTCCCGGTGAGTGTTTGCATATGCATCAACTGGGTGTAGCACGTCGGGCAGTAGAATCACTTGATTCATTGTTAAAAGGTAGTCCTAAGTGTTGGTATGCCCCTGATTTAAACACGAATGGCACATCAGCTACTATTGGTTCACTTGCGCAGTTATACGGTGGTCTTTTGTCAAGGCAATCGGACAGAGATTTCCCCAGAACCAAGTTTTCCAGTCAGCTTCTCTCCATTACCAAAAAGGAGGGTAATGATTATTCGGGAATGCTCATTTCCATTCTGATCACCCTTTGTTCCGATGTGGCAATAAACATCATCAAGGACGCGACATTTATTCAGAAACAAGTAGAGGTAATTCAACTGATACTGTCCATGGAAGAATTCTTGAAGCATGGGAATATACCCATTTCTGGATTGGAAAATCTCACCAAGATGATAATCCATTTTATCAATTGTATTAATTTGACCTGCCTCAGAGAGGGAATGGGTACGAAACTGATCAAAAACCATCTATACTTTCACCTTGTTGAGTACATTAAACTTTGGGGACTTCCATGCGGATGGGATTCTTCTTATTCGGAATCACACCACAAAACTGAAATCAAAGCACCCTTGAAGAACACTCAACAGAATGCTTCGACATTGATAATGCAAACGGCAAAGCGACAGGAAGAAAAAATGCTGCTACGAGTAGCTACTTCCAAGTTTAATTTAGTGACGGCAGAAGATGTTTCTGGTAATCGAGTCCCTCCCAAAGTTTCTGGTTCAAAATTTCACGTGTTCATTAACGACGATGGGGCAAGTACTATGAGATGGGCTAGGTCATCGAACAAAAGAAAACCCTATATTTCTCCCATCGTGTTGTCTTTTGTATGTCAGAATGTGCTTCCACTTTTGCAGGACTCTACATTTGTGAAAGGATTTACTGAACATAACAGGTTTGATGAATGCACACAGCAAAATTACTTGTTTTGGAGCCACCCTTCATATTGTTCCGATGGTGGCCAACTAAACTCTGTCTGGTATGATTGGGCCTTGTTTGATGTCGACACATGTGAAATGCCCTGCCATATTATGTGTTTCCTTGAACTCTACAACCTGAAGCAGCCTTACTCATTTGTTTCTGAGTACCAAATTGCCGACAAAGGCATTTATGCAGTAGTGACCAAGTTTAAATCCACTCCACTACCATCAGCTTTCGTCATTTGTGACAAGAGGTGAAGTAGACGACAATTCCCTGTTCTTATTTCATGTCAACAGCATACTTTCCGATGTAGCAGTTGTCCCAGAACTTGATGCAATTGGTACGTTGCAATCAAACTCATATCTAGTTGTCTCGAATCGAAGGGCTTGGCTGGATGAATTCCACAAGACAACATCATCTTTGCCTAATGAAGAGGCACTCTACTCCCAATGCACTATTGTTGAAGAGGACAGCGACAATAATGATGATGGTACTAATTCAGGTGATGATTGTTCAATGTCATCGAACAATGATGACTATAGTGAGGTCCTCTCTGATACATCCAATACTTAATTGTTTTCCTACTACAATATCCATAATAACTTAGTATTAGTGAAGAATTGAATGCTCCTCCATATTGATCCTAACATATTTCTCCTACGTTTTGATTGATAGCTACTCCGAAATGATTGCACAATGTCGCAGGAAAACAAATACACACTAATTTGCAATTAAAAGTTCCAAAATCAGATTTTTTGTGTGATTGAACAATGAATAATGCTAGTGTAATGGATAAGATGATTAATGAAAGAAACAGAAGTGACTTATCTGTCAAGGTGGTTTGTGTGTCACAACCTAATTAGTGCATTTGGTTACTGGTTTTGGACAAAAAATGACCAGGGAACAAGAAAACTATTAAAACTTTCATAAAGACTAAAGTATCAGCCTTAGAATTGGTAATATACTTTCATACTCTAACCAATCCATAGAATGAACAGTATTCATCCTTAAAACAACAGAAACTAACAAACTTTTGCACTCAACAAAAACTTAGAAGCAATCATTATTTCTTAGGTTACTACTTGTTCATACAAAAATAAAGAAATAGAACTAGTAGGAACATAAAGTAAGGAGGTAAGTACTACGTATGGACCGTTCTAAGGGGGAGTTGAACCACAAGACACAGTTACTTGAATATAACCGAATCGTTGCGAGATGACGAAATTTACACCACTTAAAGTGCGGTAAGAATTATTCCTTCACAGTTTACAACAAGTAATTGAACGAAAATACCTCGGTATTTGCCCAACGTAAATCATTATTACAACAAAGAGCAAAATGGAGAACATAACAACACAATCAGCGTACAAGAGGAAGCCTTTGAAGCCTAGGTATCTTTTGGATTCAGCGGAGTACTGTGCAAGAATGACTGAGCTAAATGACGGTGACGAAAACAACGAGAGAAATCCATTCTTATATCATTTTGAAACTGGGTTCGATGCGCTATGTGCCGAAAACGGCAACTTGGTACTCACAATACTTAATGGATGCAACAAGATAGACGACGTTAGAGATAGACTCGACAGCCCAAAAGGGCATTTCGATGAAGAAGAAGCTTTAGAAATTTGGGAACAATGCTTGAAGTACGTAACTGAGCACATATTTCCTTTCTACGAGGAAGGCGACACTGATGCCGTTGACCACGTATGGGCTTTGGGTATCATTGTGGCACACATTTTATGGGGTTATCCAGCATTGAAAGGAACGGAGGACATACAGTGCTACAACAATGTGGGTATTGGACGACCAGTACAATCAGGAGAACGAGAGAGGCTTGAACTCAATGGTCATACAGTTCCACCAAAAATATGGAGTAACCTGACGCCGGAAGCCAGAAAACACATAAAGCAATGCATACATTTTCACCCGGGTAACCATCCCTGTCTGACAACCCTTTGGTTAAACGAGTGACGCACAATGACTGAAGAGGCAATCATTGAAAAAAACAGTATAATGTACATTGAAGAAACCGAGGACGGAAAGGAACGAAACAAAGAAACAAAGATAAACAACAAGAATAAAAACAATTGGAATTCATTCATGAACAAAGCAAAAAAGCAGTCTAAGAAGAAAAAAAGAAAACTCAAACAATTTGCAAACAAAGAGAAAAGGGAGGAAGAGGATAGAAAGGAGAGAAACATTGCGCACTGGCTACAACTTTACAAAAAACGTTGGAATTCACCGGAAGATTTAGAGGAATACAATAACTATCCCGTTCCTTGTGGTGCGTGGGGACGTGTGAAATAGTGCTAGTAACAAGCTTTACTATGGAAAAACTTACCCCTACTTACCACGAATACGTGCACAATCCTGTCCTCGTTAAATACGTAAATATAAAAATTAACTACTGTGAAAAATGTAAGTTACAAATGAAAAAGTCAGAATTGCCGTTCCAGAAAACTAAATCTGAAACACCGTTCCAGAAATTTAAACCTGAAACGCTAATAAAGACGTTCTGTAAATTTTCCAAAACAGTGAATTGTTAGCTACAACACCGTTCCAGACACACAACACGTAAACGCCGTGGCAAAAATCATGCTAATTTTCCATTACAGGCTCATCAATGCAACTGGTTCCTTACAAATGAAGAAGTCAGAATTGAGGTTCCAGACAACTCAATCAGGAACGCCGTTACAGAAACTTAACCTTAAAATGAAAATGCATACGTTGTGCGGATTTTCCCTAACAGAGAATTGTTATCTCCAACACCTATCCATACAATGTGCAATGTGCCTGTTTTCGGTTCTACAGATTTCAATAGGAAGTGGTGTGATACGGTAGTAGGATGGGCACATCAAAATAAATTGGTATCGTACAATCTAGTACCGTTACTAGTACTACTTGTTTGGAAATAGGAAGCGAATGTACGGAAGAAAAAAAATGGCGCGGCTAGGCAGACAGTTCTTTTTGGTTGGCCCGCGCTCACAAGCCCGCTTAGACAAAGACAAATGTATTGCAAATTGTTGAATTCGTACAATCGATGACAAAACAAGGCAGCATAAAAATTCACAAAATTGCCAAAAACACCAACAATTGAAAAATTTTAAATACAAGATGACAAAACAAAAATGGTCCAACCTACCCAAGGCAAAAATAACACGTCTCCAAGAAAAGAAAATAGCAGATATGGCAAACGCAGTCAGGGATGGAGACACTAGAGATAATACCAAAAATACAAGCATTACAAACATGTCCAGCGAGACGAACACAAACATTGCAGCAACACAAAAAGGCACCACCACGGCTGAAAGAGAAAAACCACTAAAAAGGAAAGCGGAAAACATTAGCATCATGGACAGCAGCGACAGTGACAGTGAAAGTGACACTGACAGTGACACTGATTTGAGTTCGGTTAGTGAAGACAATGATGGAAGCTCCAACAAGAATAAGGATACTAGAGAAAATACCAAAGAGAAAACAAAACAAAAAACTACGGAGGGCGGACGACAGAAAAAGAAAAACGTGAACGAAAAAAATTAACAGAAATAGCGAATGAGGATCCGGATCTAGTACAGGATTTCATGAAAACGTGGAGCGAAGGTAAGAAGGGAGAGAATTCTAAAGAGGATGCTGCAAAAACTACCAACACGGTACCATTGAAAACAGTGCGGGGCGGCGATAGCAGTTGATAAAGTGAGTACATTGAGTTGTGGAACTAGACATAGAATGGAAAGGGAAACTATGAAACTATTGAAAACATGTAAAGATACAATTGAAGGACAGGTGAGGGCATATGTGAAGAAGAAATGGTATGGTGGCCTGAAATTTATGACAACAAACACACTCTCCAATAAAATAATCGTGCAAGGAATCGATGAGTGTGTAATATCCGTTCCAAAAAATATACCCATTAAGAAATTCTGTGCCTACTTTGATAATGCAGTACCAAAAGCCCTGGCTAAATTGAGACACAATAATCAAACATTGGCTAGTAAAAATTGATTTGGTAAGTGACGGCGTAATTGTTGAATCATCTGGAAATTATGGTACTTTCAACGTTCTTCAATATGTGCCTACGACCGACATACAACTAACCCAACCATACTATGATATCATACTGCCATTTGATGACATCACCGCAGTTGATAGTGAAATGGCAAAAGTGCCGGCATCATTCCCTGGTACTGTAGCTCTAAATACGGACTCGATGGAAATTCTGGCAAAAGAGTACCGGCGATACGGAAATGCAGCAAATGAAGAATTTTATTATTTTGTGACAAGAATCCTGTCTGCCATTAATCCGGGAAAGACTAACTTTAGGCTGAGGAAGACAAAGGATCTTATTAGTACCATCTTTACTGTTACGGATGAGGCTTTTGCCCTAATGATAATTGACAACAAGTACAGCAATTGGGAAAAACAAAAGGAAATGAAACTTGATGGAACATACACGACACAAAAAAAAAAAAAATACATGAAAAAAAAATGTTGCGATTCAAAAAGTGGAAGTGCAAATGGATGGGACAAAGAAGGACGGAAAGTGTTCGCTAAATTGTGCAAGAAGATACAAACGTTAAGAGAAAATCCGGAAACTGGTATAAATTTGGAGAAAATGATGCTACAAAGATTCTACTCAGAAAGCAATCCTACCAGTACTGTATCGAATAATGGTGGCACTGTTGCCAGTAGTCTTGCTGAAGAGGAAAGTGAGGATGAAAACTATATTGATCCGGCATGGAGGCAATTGCTTGACGAAATGGAGGAAGTTTAGGCCTTGTTTTCAGAACCGATACTGTTCATTGTGTCAGTCCATTCACTAATTTGATGAGGGTTGGTTCACACCTACGACACAGGTAAATCTTCGAGGAAAGTGATTAGTTGGGTAAAAGGTACATATCTTACATACGTTGCATACCATGATTGCAAATAGTACATTGTTTGACAAATACGATTAAATTGTACAGAAAGAAGTACTCGTACATATCATACATATTTTGCATATGATACTACTAGGCAGATTCTTTACACGAATAATTCAACTGTAGTGGTAGGTAGTCGCAAGCGATGATAGTAAATTTCAAGGGTTGTTTGTTGCGAGCACAAATATTAAATTATAAGGGTAGTGGGTAGCGAGCAATGGAGATACATTTTAAGGGTTGTGTGTCGCGAGCACTAATGTTAAATTTTACTGGTTGTGAGTCATGACATTGCAAAATTCATTTTTGTAAATGTGATTCGCAAATGTACGGGTAGGTGATATTAAAAATTAAAAATCAATATTCATGACCCTAGGAAAAAAATAATCGCGACCCAGGGATTGAGAGTGAGAAAAATGAGCATGATACGAAGCGACCAAATCACAGGGGGGTTGGTTGTGAGTTATGACATTGGGTATTTAATTTTAGTAAATGTGATTTGCGATCGTACGGGTAAGTTTTATTAAAAATTAATAGTAATTATTCATTACCCAGGGAAAAAAATAAACGCGACCCACATATTGAGAGTTAGAAAATGACGCATGATACTGGCCTAGTGAATCACAAGGGGGACTCGTGTTAAAATTACACACAAAAAGGGGTTGCGACAGTACCTTGCGACAAAAAAAAAGGGTCGCGTGACAGCTATCGGACGTAGGTTAGGAAGTTTGGCAGCGAAAAATAGATTTTTTAAATCAAGTTAGTCAAAATTGAGAGATCAATGTACATTTTGAGTCTTTGGGGAGAGTTTTGGTCGCAACCTGAGGGGGGTTGAAACTCTTTACCACAAAAAATTGTGAATTTAAAATATTGCCCTTGTGCATAACAAAAGCAGGGTTGATTTTCTCAAAATAGGGCTTGGGAGGGGAGAAAGGGAACAGGGAGGGCCGCCATGAGTCATGATTTTGCCAACAGACACAGGAAGAACAAAACGAAAAGGTATGCGATTGGTTGAGCTTGTTTTCTGCTAAAAAAAATACATACCGTACTTTGGTTTTAACACTCGGGTGGGGAGTATTGTAGCTACCGTAGAATAATTATCCGCCAATTCAAAATGCGCAATGAAAAATCACCATTGATATTCAGCCATTATTTTCATAAACCCTGTCTAAACCAAGACATATGTACGGTTCGTACATTTAAATGTACGAAGTATTTAATAATACTTCGCACACCATCAACGAGTCATTTCACAACATCTCCGAGTCATTCCAAACTAAAAATAATAATCCTGTCGGGACCGGAAGCTACCAATTTCTGATTGATTAAACAATGCACGTCTGGTTATTTTGTCATCACAACATACAGTATTAGAAGTAGTTTATTTAGGATTCTGCCGTAGCGCTATTTATCAGCTAATGAAACATTTAATTTTTTATGCTACTATCCCGGATCTTGAAGGCACGAGTATTGGTTGGGATTGCAAAGAAGAATGCTAGTTGTTTCGAGAGTGAGAGAGAGAGAGCGTAATGCATGGCGTCGAAACACAGAAGAACAGAATTCGCATGAAATTTTATGCCGAAACAGGTGTGCACCAAAATGTTATGGAAACCTCGACATCCGGCTATATTACTTTACCTAAATAATTTTTCAGTTTCCTTAATTAGTGTTGCTGGAAGGAGTATCGATGCTCCTACAGGTGTACAACGTATATTTCCAGGATTTATTACTTTTTTTACTTCCATCATTTTTCATTTTGTCATTATCATAAGCCTGACTGACCCCTGGTGGCGCGTTCATCGAGGCACTTGCGAATGCGGTAGAATGAATGCCTGTACTTTGAATTCAACCAACAGTGACGAGAAGGTGATTCTTAGTTCGCCTAATTGAAGTAAAATGGAGATCCCTAAGCCAAATGTTCTCCTACCAGTAATAAAAATACGTAATCAGTTAAATACACTTTTTATTTAGACTTTACCCAGCATATATTTTTTGAACGCGTTCTCAATAAATTATGGCGCGATACCACCCTGTCATCCTCGAACCATCGTTTTCATTTCACTCGTGGAAATACGGTAGAAAACGGAACAGACGGAGAATTCTAAATTGCTCGCTCGCTTTCTCATGATTTGGACTCGTCCAACGATATCAATTACTGTGCCCCTGGGTCCTGTGTAGTCTCGCAGAACCTGGACCCTTTACTTTTTTCAAACCCCACTTCTCCTTAGTCTCCACTCCAGACGAGCTGCAATTACAGCAAAAGCCTACTTCGTACAACTGAGTGAACCCCACGACCATGACGAAAGCCGCAGATTGGGGCAGGGGAGCTCTTTCTCTCGAGGAGGACGAGGATAGCGGTAGTAGTTCGTGTTTGGATTGCCTTGATTTCTTTCCAAACAAGAGAAGCGACGGAAGAGAGAAGCACATTGTTTGCAGCACGAACCAGGCGCTGCCCTCCAAACCGGACGTTTTCTCGGGCGCGTTTGGGGATTTGCGCATCGGACCCCTTAGCATCGCCGGTGTTAGTCCTACCCAGAAATACGGGATTGGCCCCCTGTTTGTTGCTTCCGCCAAGCTGGAGCATCAGCGACAACTCCTACCGACCACCAGTGGCAGCAACCTTGGCAGGGACTCCTTCGAGGATCGTATCGAAAAGAATTACCCAATCCACCCCTCTCATCACGAAAAATCACCACAGAGATACCCGAACGACCGGCTGCGACCGACCGAGACCGTCTCCGTCTCGGTTTCGGCAACAGCGTTATCAATGGGACCATGATTATTATTGTGTCGATCAACTGAAGGAGCCTCCGTCATACTCAGTTGCCGCGAACAATAGCAGCATCGTCAACAGCAGCAGCAATTATTACCCAGAGATGGAATTTCCACCCAAACGGGCTCGTGCTCTGCCAACCATGCCCAAAAGGTTTTCTCAACAGCCGGAGCAGCCGCAAAATCAAGATCGATATTACAACCATTATCAGAATCAGAATCACAATCACAATCAGAATCACCACACACGTGATTTGAAGCGGGGGTCGCCTGATTTGAAGCATCCATCGCCGCAACCACAACCAGCATTACTACCAATACCGCCATCTCTACCACGAGAGAAAAACTTGATCCCTCGAGTGATCAACGTGTCTCGCAAAAAATCTTATGCCTCAAACACAAACCCTTCGCCCGGAGGTCATTCGATACTCTCTCCAATCTCCTTTTTCGTCGCCCATGCTTCGTAAAAAGGTGCCAATTAGTCAGTATTATCCCTCCAGGGATGTCATCGAAGAGCAGATCTCAAAGAGTGGTCATCACGATAGCCAGCTTCCCCAGAACGTCATTCTTCCATCGTTATCGACGAGGGACACAACAGCAACAGCAACAGCAACAGCAATACCGACCGAAACAAACCAAACCCAAACCCAATTTGCGGCGATTTCTCCGGCTCCCGCTCACGCCCCCCCAATAATAATGAATCCTCCAAAGCGACTCGAGAGCCGTCCTACAAAACCCTTGCGCGTCGATTCCCTGTATCCTTCTCATTTTCGGCTGCCACAGCAGCAGCAGCAACAACAACAACAACAACAACAGGGGCAACAGGGGCGCCATCAACATCAGCAGCAGCAGCAGCAGCAGCAGCAGAAGCCTCCGCAACACCAACCGACAAGACCACTCCAACAGCAACATCCTTTCGACACGATTTCTTCGCAAAACCACCACCACCACCACCAGCAGCAGCAGCAAGACATATCGCGTTTTCCTCTACCAGTCGGGAATGGCCTTACAAACGAAGTCTCTACGCGTATCTATCCCGAGGTAAATGCTTCGGAAACGAATATCACGAGTGCTGCTCCACACAAACAGAAGTACGATCTTCAAGCATTTTTATCAACTCTGTCGTCACAGAAGCATCGGCTGCAGCAACAGCAACTACAACAAGATCTTGTTGTAAACAGCGATGGAAATGTCAATGGGAATGTCAATGGGAATGCGAATGGGAATGCGAATGGAAAAGCGAATGGAAAAGCGAATGGGAGTGGGAATGAGAATGCGAATGCGAATGGGAATGAGAATGCGAATGAGAATGAGAATGAGAATGCGAATGCGAATGCGAATGGAAATGGAAATGGAAATGGAAATGGAAATGGCGAAGTTCGAGGGACTACTTGTGTTCCGACCCCTCGGCACAATGCAACGGCAATTGCAACTGCAACGGTAACAGCCACCAGACACAAATGGTTCGAGACCAATTCCATCCAAACAACCACACGCGGTCTCGTCGTTCTCCACCTCTATCAAGGTGGAAGTCTATACCGGGGTTTTTCACGTCCTGCGGGGCGGCAAAGAGATCGCCCTCGCCAAGGAGCAAAACTTTTTGGTGCCGTTCATGTGCGTCATTTGCAACGAAGGATACTCGTGCATCGCGGATGCGGCGTTCGCGATTTGCCCCTTGTGCAATGTGGTCCAACCAACGACGGATAGCGTGTCCGGAGCCTGCAGCACACCAAACAATGGCAATGATCGCTGGGGAGTGTGTACGGGATTCACTCCCCCGAAATAAATGGACAGGATTGACCGGAGGAAAGAAATCGTTCGCGTAGCTTATCCGGTAGAGGGGGAATGAATTCTCTATCGAGTCCAGTGGTTGATAGCAAGGTCTACTCTGTGCTGTGCGCTGAATTCCGGAATCAAATAGGAAGCACGAGTGCCGCGTTTGCAAAGTAGAACAGGGCCAGCGGGGAGGCTAGAACAGCATGCGATTGGGCGACTATGTAATCATTCCTGTACGGTTTGCGCCATTCCATGCTACTAGCGGGGAGGCTAGAACAGCATGCCGTTCGTGGAAGTGATTCAAACTGCAAAAACTAACCGATTCCAAAGATGATGTCGTCATTGTAACAATACAGCTATAATATGCACTTTCAAAGTATCATAGAATAACAATTACGCTACTATGTTCGGTTTGCAACACTTCATCCTTCTTGGTCCGAATCGACAGAAGGGCAATGCAGAAACGCAATCTGATACCACACGTATGCGTTGTTACGGCCTCTACTGAGTACGTGTAGCACATCGCATGCTACCAAGACTATTGTAACGTTCGAAACTATATCGATAGCAACCCAAGCCGATACGATGGTACTCTCTACTTTGCCGACTAACTTTTATTACATACACTATGAGCTAAACCGGCATTGAAACGTGATGGTAGTTGCTACAGCTACAGAAACAGCTACAGCTCCTTTCACAGCTGCGCCTGCCGATTGCCCGATTACACAACTTGTCGGATTGCGATTCCGCAGTTGGCATGGGAACAATTTTGATGTTCGCGTGCACCTTAATGCGTTCATAGCGCAGCTTTCTTATTTCTCCACACTTTTCAATGCAATGCAATGCAAGGCCGTGGTTGTGCTCTCTTTTTTTCACTCCTATTTTCAATACTGCGGTGAACGATCATCCCAGGAAGTAGAGTGATCCTGTTTCCGTGGTCACGGTTTCAAATTGCATTCGATCTCCTTCCACAATCGGACTAGTGGTTATCAAATACCCATCCTCAATTTTGGGACTTCCAAAGATATATCCAGTGATCGTTCCGTCATCGTTGAAGACATATCCGGTCAGCGTGGGAGTTCCGGTTGGAGGTACCTTATCGGGAGAAGGCGGGGCCATCGGTCGAGGAGCCGCATTATTGCTACGAAACGATGCGTTGGCATTCCTCGTTCCGTCGAACAAATCGAAGAGCGAGAAAGTAGACCGCGATCGCGGCGAGCCTTCGTCCCGAGAATCCTTTCTCCTTCCTAGTTTGGTGAGGGTGATGGTGCCGCCCTCTTGGCGAGACTCGTTGGATACCCCACCATCTCGAAAGGAAAGAAGTGTATCGAGAGCATTCTCGGGAGGATCACCACTCAAGAAATAGCAACTTCCCGATTGAGTATACACCACCGAATAATTTTCTATCTCACCGTCTACGATCGGGGAAGTTTCGATGTAATCCCCGTCGTCGGCGTCGGGCGACCCGTAAATCAATCCGACGATCCCGGCACCTTTGCGAAATTCCCAGCATTTTATGGTTGGCACGCCATCCGGTGCTATTCGTGCACTGCTACCCTCTGCCGTTATTGGCAATGATCCCTCTTCCTCGGCGGTTTCTGTTGTGGACAGCTCTCCCAAGAAATATCTGTGACATAATCCGCGGATGCATTGAATGAATCAAAATAGACAGTTCACAGAAAGAACAGAAACTCTGGTTAACTACAACAATAATGATTCAGTGCATGCAAGAGTTCACACAAGATATCTTCTCGTATGGATTGGCGTCACGAAACCCTCAAATCTGATTGATACCGTACGGTACGTACCGAGAACCCGATTCGGTTGTAACTACGGTTCCCTCAAAAGCTCCCCGGATCACGGGTGATGTTGAAATAGTGGCTCCGTCAATAAAATTTATCGATCTTCTGACTTTACCAGTGATGCACCCATCCTCGTCTTGCACCCAATTGTATAGTACCGGTATCCCTTCGAGCGCACGGTTCTCTAGTTCTTCCATCCATTCCTCGTTTGACCAATCATCATCATCACTGTCTGTTATCGTTGCACTTTCCCCTTCCGCCCGTTTCCCGAATAGCGTTCCGAGTTCGATAGTTGATCTCTTTCTCTTTTCCCCTAAGCTATCAAAATCCTCGCTCGGTCGACTCTGATTCGAAACCGCGTACTCTTCGTCGGCTGGAAACGTGTCGGTGATCGGATTTTCGGCTGGTCCTTGTGGGTCCCGCTGCTGGTTTGGTGGCTGTTGCTCTTGGAACCGCTGTCGATACCCCGGCATAAACATGTTTGCCGCGGTAACCGAACGCCGTTCGGCTTCGGCCTTTCGCCTCTTGGCCGCCTCTCTCGATTTCCGCAAGGCCTCTTCGGCTTGCTGTAGAATTTCTTCCTCTTCCAGAGAGAGCTGCCACGCGCGTTCCGCTTCTAGCGGGACGTCTTCTTCTGTTTCTTCTCCTCCGTATCGCATTCGTTGTCGCAGTTTCTCGAGTGCAAATCCGGCTCGTGCCAGATCGTTCTCAAAACGCCCCCGCCGCCATTGGGATTCTGCTTCGCTGTCGCTGTCGCTGTCGCTGTCGAGAAGTGCACCCGGTGGAGGCATTTCTGGTGGAGACGGCTGCATCGGCGACTCGAGTCCGTTCGGAGCAATCGCGTCTTGCTCCGAGAGGAGGGCGGCACTCTTTTCTTCCATGAAATCGGCCAGAGCGATCTCCACCAGTTCCATCTTGGCGAAAATTTCGGGAGTGATTTCTTCCATTGCCAATTCTTCCACCATTTGCAACAAAACATCGGGATCGTTCGTGTTCGTGTTCGCGTTCGCGTTCGCATTCGAGTTCGCATTGTTTTCGACCATCCCCAGGCACGTCGTCGTCGATCGCCCGGTCCGTGTTGTTGTTGTTGTTGTTGTTGTTGTTGTTGCGAGCACACTACTGCATCTGCATCTGCATTTGTATCGGCATCGACCGATTCTCGACGGTTCGGTGGTTCGGGATCCCGAAACCCGGGTGCTTCCGTCGCGGAGCGACCGCACCATTGCCGATTTCGGGTTGCTGTATGGATTCAATCCGAATCCGAATCCGAATCGGAAACCTTCTACCGGTGTCTCCATCTGTATCGACGAGAGTTCCAATACCAGCAGCAGCGCCAAGAACTTCCGAAGAACGAGAACCGAGATCGCTCCCGGAGCAAACATCAGTTTCATCGTATCACTACTTGTTGTATTGTTTTGAGTGTGGTTCTAAGTTCCAAAATCCTTTCGCAAAACCGAACGTCGATCTGGTGGATTCCTGTCGTGTAGTTGTGTTCGTGCAAAGTCCTTCCCGAACGAGAATGAAATGCCACAAAAGAATCTCGGAAAATAAGATCCCGTGAACCGAACCGAACCGAACCGAACCGAACCGATGGGATCTTGGGTTGCAAGAGGGACGGTTGATTGATTCAGAAGAAGGATGGATGATTCCAATCGATGCAGCGGGTCACGGTTCAATTACCATTTCGGTTGTGTTGTGTATGATACGACCACGGCCAATTGCCAAGTGCCAAGTTCCGGGAATCTTGGATCAGGTTGAAGACAGTTGGGGAGGGGGGCAAACAATTCGAAAAGCCGAAAGAAAAAAAATTCGCAATTCGAAAGGATTTTTTTCGTTTCTTATCCTTTCAAAATCATTCCCGTAAAACAATGCTTAACCCTATCCATAGTACTGTATACGTATTGGAATTCAGCCCCGAAAAATACTATCCAACCAACTCAACGCAGAGCACATCAACAACACATTGACATCATCTTCGCGAAGCAATCCTACGGTATGTAGTACGAGTACTCGTACTACGTACTACTACGATTAATTATTCATACCATAATATTACTTCGTATGAGTTTACGTTTCAAAGTTTTCACCCGATTCACAACATCCACCCATCTTGGATTTCCACACGTTTTTTCCATTTTGAAATTCACGGACGGACGAGGAAGGCGGTACCTCAATACGGTAGGGGGTGAACCAAACCTGCTTGAATCATCAGATCTCGGTACGACGGTAGAATTCTTTCTTCGGAAAACATCAGTGCGGTAAGATTTACTACGGTATACCGTAGCAACGCAAGAGAGCTCGACGTGAACCGAACAGAACCATCCATCACCAATTGCAATTACTATACTGAATACTCAGCCGCCGAAACCAATTGCTGTACGGAACTACGACGTGAATATAGGTTGGTTCCCTTGTTGTTTCTGGTTAACAGGCATACACACAAACGCCGCGCGCACACACACACACACACACTCGGACAGTACGTACCGCAGAGGTTTGGAGCAGACTCGAAAGGTCGGTTGATTGATTGATCGATCGATACATCCAATACACAATAAACCAACTGCTGTATTACCATGACGTGCTTTGGCTTTCCACGAGGACGGGGCGAGAACGATACCACCATCCGGACGCTATCGCTGTGTGCGCTGATTGGTTGTTGGGCGGCGGTGCTTTCGGTCCCCACAGCGGCGGCATTTGTCCCCGCCGCGAAGAACAATGTCCGTGCCGGGCCCAATGCGAATGCGAACGCGAATGCTCTCGGCGGCGGCAATGTGTTAAAGTTCCGACCAACAACGACAACGACAACTTCGACTTCGACGACACGGGGTCGACCGCGGCCGCTGCGAGCGAAACCAGAGAAAGGAAAGCCGATGCCCGCGGGTCTGCGACCGGACACCCAGATCGAATTCGGAACCGGAGATGAGGAGGACGACGACGACGACTACGACAACGAAGAACACGAGTACCAGAGGAAGCGCGACGAGATCGTGAAGAAAGCGCTGGAGGAGCAAGACAAGGAATTCAAGGAGGAGCGAAGGCGCAAGGTCTGGGGAGAATTTGCCGACGCCAAAACCGCGGAGGACATCGAACGAGTGAAGCAGGACTTGAAGGAGAAAATCGACAAGGAAAATCAATACAAGGCAACTCTGGCGAAAAACCAGGGAGTCGACATGGAGGTTCTCGAGGCTCCCGATTCGGACGGAGGCTTCTTCGACGCTTCGAGCAACGACGTCACTCTTCCAGGATTTGGCGGGGGCAAAAATTGGTACGACAACCTGGACGAGGATCTGAAACAAGAATGGGCCGCGATGGGTGGAAACGATCGCGACAGCGGCAGCAGCACCGAGGACGAGCAAGAGTCTGCTGGCGTCCAAGACGAGCCCTCCGCTATCGACGATACCGTCGCGATCGATGGGAAAATTGTGTCGCGGGATCGACTGAAAGGAGTGAGAGTTGGAAGTGCCGGAGGATGGACACTCGAAGTGTTCCCCGGCGACTTCGTTGTTCATCGCAAGTACGGTATCGGAAGATTCGAAAAAACCACAACAACGCCGCGATTGAAATTGACACGGGACGAGGTAAAAGCACGAGACGCAAGAAGAAAGGAAATCATCACGGAAAAACTGAGGTCGGCCAAAGGAGGAGTGCCCCAGGAGATGATTCAGGACATTCAAGCCAAATTTGGGACCGAAGAAGACAAAGACCCGATTTCCAACCCGCAAGTCACGGTCCTCGAGATCACTTACGCTGATGGTATTGTTCATGTTCCTGTAGATAGGGCATACCGACTGAGTCGTTATCGAGCCGGTGATGCAGCCATCAAACCAAGACTTTCCAAAGTTAGAGGCGATCAGTGGAGAAATGCTCGAAGAAAAGTCGAAGCATCAACTTTGGAGTTGGCCCAAGATGTTCTGGCATTGTATGCTACTCGCGAGACGCTCCAACGCCAACCCTTCAATCCCGACAACGAGTACATGGTGAAGGAATTTGAAAAGACGTTCAAGTTTGAGCCTACTAAGGATCAATTCAAATGTTTCGAAGAAGTAGAAAATGATATGGTGTGGAGATCCCGACCCATGGATCGCCTCATTTGTGGAGATGTTGGGTAAGTTCATACACAGTTGTATAATTTGTGATAATAGAATATAATCCTGTGTGTATCGTTCCCGTTTCTGTTCCTTCTTGAGTTATTCATGCTTTGCAATTGTTTCCTTGCCGTCGAAGATTTGGTAAGACAGAAGTAGCCATTCGTGCTTTGTATCGTGCCGTCATAAATGGACGCCAAGCTGCTATGCTGGCTCCCACAGGTGTCTTGGCTTCGCAACATTACAAGAACATCTTGACTCGCGTTGGCGAGGAATCCGGATACAATCTTAGTGTGGCATTGTTGCGAGGGGGAATGAGCCCAAAATCAAAAGCAGGTAAAGACATGCGAGACAAGATTAAAAATGGCGACTACGACATAATTGTAGGAACCCATGCTCTGCTTTCCAACTCCATGGAGTTTAAAGATTTGGGACTTCTGGTAGTTGACGAAGAACAAAGATTTGGTGTAAAGCAAAAAGAGCGCTTGAAACTCATTTGCGATGGAATTGATGTCCTTACGCTAAGTGCAACTCCCATTCCAAGAACACTGCAAATGTCTTTGAGCGGTCTCCGGGACACTTCAACCATCCGATCGCCACCTCCGATGAGAAAGTCGACCAAAACATACGTTCAGAGTTTTAGCCAAGATGTAATAAAACATGCGATCGGGCACGAGCTTAAACGCGGTGGTCAGGTATTTTACGTGGTACCTCGTATTGCCCTTTTGGACGAAGCTGAGGAAACAATCAGAGAATGTTTCCCGGACATTAGAGTCATTCAAGCTCACGGTAGAATGGGCCGCAATATCGCCGAAGATAATGTTAGTAAATTTGCTGAGGGAGGCATTGACGTATTGCTTGCCACTACGGTTATCGAGAATGGTGTTGATATTCCTTCTGTCAACACAATTATCATTCAGGACAGTCAAAACTTCGGTATGTCTACTCTGTACCAGCTTCGTGGTCGTGTTGGACGTTCTGATAAACAGGGCTACGCATATTTCCTTCATAACGAGGACGCAATCACCGAGCAGTCCGTAATGAGGCTTCAGGCTATTGGAGAGTTGAACGAGTTGGGTAGTGGTTTCGATGTTGCCAACCGAGATTTAGAGATCCGTGGAGCAGGTTCCTTGCTGGGTACGGAGCAAAGTGGAGCAGCAGCTAGGGTTGGTTTCGACTTGTATATGCGTATGCTGAAAAAATCGATTCGACAACTGAGAGGACTTGATGTTGCTCCTGTACCACGGACCAATATTCTTCTTCCAAGGGGTCAAGGAAGTATGGAAGTGGAACAGAAGGACGAAGACGGCAATGTTTTTTCGGTTCACGCATTCCAAATACCCGAGGAATACATTCCTGACGAAATCGAAAGAAAAACGGCCGAAACAGCTGTGAGATTGGCCGATAGTTCTACCACTTTGGTAGAGCTAACGAACAAGTGGAAAGATGATTTTGGACCCCTCCCAGCAACTCTCCAAAGAAAACTGAAGACAATGCATCTTCATGCATCTACCCGTCGCCTTGGCATTGATGTGATTGGTCTGGTGGAGAACGAAAACGGAGAAATGGATTGCGTCATGCGTTCTACCGGACTACGACCTAGGCATTGGGGGAAGATTTTGTCCTTGCTCCCAAAAGGACTCTCTCCAAAGGGTCTAGACGTGATTTTCCCCGCACGTTTCACACTTTCAGGAGATGAGGAGGAAATTTTAGGAGGAAAAAGAATCGATCTGAAGAAATTGGTAGAAGATTCTAGTCTGGATGAAGATACCGACAAATGGGATGCTTTGGACGAAGAGGAGGTCGAGGCTATGAAAGAGATTGCCTCGGCGTATAATATCAAACGAATGGATGAAATCGATATCGCAATGCATCCTCGATTTGTGATGAAGAACTTTGGTACTGGGAAACAGGCTGTGGATCGATTACTTAAGGTTCTACTGCCTATTGCCCGAACGGTGTATCAGCAGCAAGAGAAAGAAAAGGAAAACGCTAAAAGTGCAGTGGAACTCCGCGACAAGAGGTTACTACTAGAGCAACGCAGGAAAGAGAGCGAGGAGCGTGAGAACCAAAAGTTTTCCATGAATGGAATGATATAGTTGCTTCACACACATAGCGATCATACACATGTTTTTGCTAGTCATAGAGAAAACTAATAATTGAATCACTATTATCATTAACGTTTGATGATCTGTCGTTTTTTACCTTCGCATCAGAAACTGAGATCTCGCTGCACATTGTTGTTCATTGCTTTGTTTGCTAATGCCGGGGTCAGATGGAATATCTTATGGAATACGAAGTATCTTGCAGCACGTTGAGGAAAGTGAGTGCGAGGATTAAAGATACCTGGGCCCTGGTACGGTATATTGACTCTCAACTCTCAAGTGGATAAGCCTATCCCATGCTTCACAACTTAAATTCTGTGTAGGTCGATTACCATATGTTTTGTAAGTATAATACATACCCTCATTAATCAATCACAATGTATGAATTTTTGAGCCACGACTAGACTTTTTACGGCATGGATACAACTTTTCATTACGACTGAGCCGATTACAGTGAACGCAAAACTACTAGACGTACCGGTATTACGGTAGGTCATCGTTACAGTAAATAAAGCTATCAATAGACGATAATACCTGTACTGGTACAACACGCTTCACGTCTGTAGCTCTTGATGAGCTTGATGAGAAGACAAATTGCAAACGGTTGGGGAAGGCAGTGAGCCTTGACGAAACAGAGATACAAATCCTCGCAGCATTCAATTTAGAAGAAGATTGAGAAGTGCCGGAGGTTAGGGCAAGAAGAGGCATACCCGTTGTGCCCTTGACCGAATTACCAAATTGATCGACGTTGAGTTACTATTTTTTCCGAGTGTCTCGCTCGCTCGCTCTCCAAATTTAGCGCATTGACCATTGCATTGGGTGAAGAATTGCTCAAAATGAATTTCGTCAGTCAGTTGGAAGATTATCTCCGAGATTTGGGCGCCGAGGCGCGGAGAAAACATCCTGGTACGTTCTTGATTTAGACCGAGAATATCACGTTAAATCGGATCATTACCCGTCGCCTCTTCTCTCTGTTGTATGACGAATGCATGTCTCTCATTTTGACCCATCCTTCGTGACGCCGTTGACGGATATCAAATTTTTATGTCATCGATCACTGGAAACGAAACTTGAATCGCAGGCGTGAAAGAGGCAAGCGAACGTGCGATCCTGAAACTGCGAACTTTGCAAAATCAATATGTCAGTGCGGTCCGAAAGGCATCCAGCAGCGGAGAAAAACACCCAGATACGCGATTGTTCCGGAGTTCTGACTTACTTCATCCATTTTTACTAGCAGCAAATTACCCGAATGCTTCTCCGAAATTATTGGACACTACTTTTAAAGCGATGAAAACGTTATTAGAGGCCGATGCGATATGTCCAGGAGACGGGTTGAACATGGTGAGGGTGTGGATGATTCAAGCCCAAGTCGTGGTCAGTTATTCGACAACAAAAGATAGCATCATAAACTCAGGGGGGCTAACAGCAGCAACAGCGATGGCAATAATGGGATCATCGAAAGACTCAAATAGAAAACAATCTATAATGGCGAACAACGGTAGTTCAAACGCAAATTCAACGTCGGGGTCATCGTCGTCATCTTGGTTTGGAAGTTACTTCTCTTCGTCACAGTCAAACATTGCATCGAATGCGAGTATGACAACAAATGCAGTGGTGACCAGAACATCTGTTTCATCCTCTCATGGGAATGCTGGTTCTGGCCATTTGAATGCCAAGGATTTGGATAAGATCGCTTTAGATATTTTGAGTTGCTTGCTTCAACTTCTGGAACTAAAAGAACTACCTGTTTCAAAGGATCAATGGGTGCAGTCAGTGACACTTTGCTGTCTTCTTTACTTACCAATGCGACAAAATGTCCGCCAAGCTGCTCATTCGACTCTTCCACAAGTTTTGTCTCTACTGTTTCGTCATGAGGATGCTTCGAAGTTGAAAATTAATACCTGGTACGATCTGTTGTCCTGCGCCCTGGGAATAGGTGATGTGCAGTTGAAAAGTAGTAGCAACAGTCAGATGAGACGAAAAGCGATTTCTTCTTTTCATGGAGCTTTCAGTCAATGCAGACTTGGAGAAGGGGATGCGGCTCAGCCACCTTCACAATCATTAGCCCTTGAATTGATGACGACTCTTCTTCCGGAGTCTCCCAATATTTTCAACGAAGTCGGTCAAAAGACGTTTGGTGTCATTGCCCAAGTATTACAAGATCAATCAAAAGTCCATTCCAATGCTCTGCCCATTGAAGTCTTGAAAGCATTGCAATTTACCCTTGTCGTTCTTCAAACGCAAGGTGCCAACTGGCCCGCCGAGTGTCGAGAGTTGGTAAGCAGACTTGTCCAACCAATATCCTTAGCCACAGAAGCAATAAGGAAACAAGCCGACTTTGAAGATGGCTACATTTATAAAGTGCCCAATGAATCACTGTTACCTACCAAATCTGTGTCTTCGGCTGGCAGTAAATACAACATCGAAACAATCCAGGGATTACCGAAGACTGTTCTGTGGAAGGCTGCTCTCTCATTGGAAACTCTTAAAACAGTCATTCAGGATGAAAAATCTAGCAATAAACTATGGCTTCATCAGAATATGGCGAGTTGTTTGCTCGAAGCTACAAGCGATTTTTGCACGATCGGGGCAAGCTGTGAAGATCATATGAATATGCTTATTACTACATCTCGTGAACAAGATGAACACAAATCTTTGGCGAATTCAGCAGAAATCTTAGAGAGAATTGAGCGATGGAAAGATGGAAAATTCAATAACGATGTATACATATTAGGAAACGCACTGTGGACTGGCTTCAATGCTCTGCTTATCATGGTCGATCATTTGGACGAATCAATCCTGGAGCAAACATTTGCTCCGTCATTGTCAGTTCTGCAGCACTATCTCAAGAGATTTCCAGCGAGCAGTACTATTGTAGAGATGTCCTTAAAAGGTTACTCTTCGCTAGCAAAGGTGTCGCTGAATATTACAATATTTCGAGGGGCGTTGCTATCAAGTTTGTGTAAACTTTCTCTTCCCCAATGGGGAAGAAAAGATGCATCCAGTTTCCTCAAAGATCACAATATTGCCGCATTGCTATGTTTGTTGAATGTCATTCACCGCCATCGCGAACGCATAGGTACTGATTGGTCGTTGATTCTGCAGACATTTGAAGAGTTATCAATCCTGGCAATCGCATCCCCGGATCTTCCTAATAGCTCCTATGCAGGTGCTCTCAGTATTTCGGCAACATATGCACGACTTGCTCCCTTTTCGACCTGTCTCCCGGACCAATCACTTTCTCAACTTGTGGCCGGTATCAAAGAAGTTTCACTCTCAGACAAGCCATTATCTAGCATACCCAGCGTCTCGGGAGGTACCAGTAGGAGAACTTTCGAGAAAAATAATTCTCTCAAGTCACCAGAAAAAAGAGGCCCTATCGGGGGGAAGCTGATGAATATAGGGGCAAGAGCAATTGGATGGAATTCCGACGGCAGTGCTATCGAGGAGGATGTTCCTGTAGCTGATCGGACAAATAATCGATATTATGATGACTTCGAAATTGAATTCGACAATCGGTTATCGTCGTCAAGATATCCTATCCGAAATCGACGGGTCCCCTACTCTGTTCTATTATTGGCTGATGTAGCAATGGCCAATGTTTTTCGACATAGCAGATGTGGAGCAGATCTGTTACGTCAGCTGTGCACGGTATCGTCAGAAGTGCCATCATTTCGACCATTTTTAATGGATATGATGGTCCTTCTTATTGTTTCTCTCGTGATGGAAGATGAAGATGGCATTCCTGCACCTTTTTTTGGCCCTGGGAAAATTCTTTATTCAGACCCTCGTCAAAACCAGCTTTTGGCGGTAGAAAAAATTGTTCTCGATGAATCGATGCGAGAAACTGTTTCCCAGCTAGATCTACTCGGTCCGCTTTGCGAGTACATCTCAAACGCTGACAATTCTAATGCTGCCGAGGCGGGTTTGGACGCATTGTATTCTGTTCTTGAGAGTACTGGGCATAAATTGAATGACGAATGCTGGATACAAATAGTCGAAGCCATTGCTACTGTTCCCTCTGCAGAGCATTCATCTGATGATTGGACTGCTGCATGTCAGGTTGGATTTCGGACTTTAAAGTTGATCATAGACGACTTTCTCGAGGACGCTGCTAAATTGGCTAGGACTGCACTTTTGGAATGCTGCTCGACATTTGGTAGTGCTCACCACGATATGAATACGTCATTGACGGCGATCGGTCTTCTCTGGACAATTGCTGACCAGGATAAAGGCACCGAGTCAGTCTATCGAGCTCTCGCTAAACTTGTTCTTCTTTCAGGTGATTCAAGGCCAGAAGTTCGAAACTGCTCAGTGAACACTTTATTTTCATGCATTGTTGGTCGTGGTACAACATTTACTGGGAAACAATGGGAATCTTGCATTTGCACGACAATCTTCGGCGTTTATGATACTGCTACGTCAGACACCGGGAATGAGAGGGATGTAGCAAAACAAGATACCACGAAAAGGAAGTCACGATACCAAGTAAATATTCACCACTCACGGGACTCTGCAGACAAACAATGGGTTGCGACTCAAGCTCTAGTATTGAAAGGAATGTGCCGATTACTGCGCAACTTCTTCGACCCTCTTCTGAGGACAACTGATGATGATGGGCATGGGCCCAGTAATAAGGGAGACGAAGATACTCCATGGTTCGACGATGCTTGGAACAAAATTTTAGGATGGGCATACGATGCATCGACACAGGCCGGAGGCAGAGACACGCTTGATCTACGAAGCTCTGGTGTTGAATTGATGGTTCTGTGCAATCAGTTAACATGTGCCGCGGGAATGCATGCTGCAATCACGCCAGCTAGGGTTGGTACAAACATGGAGGTGATCAATGGAGCATTGCGGAGTGTTGGTAGTCCGGAAAGGTCGAACAGCGAATCCGTCGTTAAAAAGTCAAAATCTGCTGTTGTGGAAATGTGGCGGGAAAATCTATTTCTGGATGCTTTCGACGTGTTGGAGTCGTTTCGTGATCACCTAGAACATGAATCATCAGCAAGTACGAAAGATGGGAAATTACCAATTCTCGAGCCAACACAAATCCAGGTTCTTACGAAGCTAGGAAGCGAACTAAACAAGCTGTATGAATGTTGCAGAGAGAACGAATTCAAGGAGGACTTATCTCTTTCAAAATACTCTACATTCGAGCCTCTCTTTGAGCCGGTTATCGCACCCGCCAGCGACGATGACCCGATGGTAGTACGTTTCGTACGCATCGTAATTAGTATAGCAAAAATAACTCAAAGTGGGCCTGAAGCTCGGTTTCTTTCACAAGCGCAGCGAGCTTGTATGGATATCCTAAAAGTGATGGCTTCTAATGGGTCTCCCGAGGGGTTGTTCAACCTCACAGTGCTCGCTGGACCATCGTTTTATGCAGAGAAGGAATCTAACGGAAAATGCAAAAATGGGGTGGATATACTAAGCCATGAATCATCGAGTGTTCTATTGGAGGGATTTGCAAGCAAAGCTCTATCAAATCCTTGTAGACTTCTAGTTCTTGGTCGACTGCTCTCTATTTTTCTGATGGACAACCATGGCGTAGGACAGACGGATACAACTGGAAGTGCCTATAAAATGTTGATCCCCATCATGGAAGGTGGTTTGGAAGGTGCAAAGAAGCTCAGTCGTGTGTCGGACGAGCTATCGGAAGCTAACACTAGCCTTCTAGAGAATCTGTGGGAACGCGTATGCTCATCACTCTCGCAGATGCTTTCGCCAACACCTCTGCCGGGGTCAGAACATGTTGACATTTTGCATCCCTCCGATATTGTGCACTTTGTCAATTCTTCATCTGAAAATGCCCCTCCAACTTACTCACCAGATCTTTGCGCGATCTTGTTTTCGGGAGCTTCGAATTGTGCAGAAATCGTCAGAACGACGGAAAATATCGAAGATTTTCTCAATCTCTTCGCGGCGTGCTTTTCCGGCATTTGCAAAATGAGACCCGAAGACAGGGCAATGCATTCTCTCGCAGAGCAAGTCCTCCAGTCGGCTGTTCGATCCCTGGAGTCGTCTCCGACTAAAGTAGATTTGAATGTGAGATCCGCTCTGAAAATCTGTGAAGTTTTGCAAACAGTAAGCGGTGTCGAGGGGGTCACTATTGCTGTATTTTCCGAGCTATCGCAGCTAGTTAGCGCGGAGGAGAGATCCATGCGGCGAGCTGCGGGAGCGGCACTTGCCACGGCTAATATCACTGGAGTTCTCAACGATTTACAAGCTCGATGCAGATCTGCCGAGGAACGTGCTAGAACAGCCGAAAGCAATGTTGTTGCACTTGAAAAAGAAATCGCTATTCTTCGGAAACAGAACGAGACAGCATCGAGCCTTCTAATTTTGGATTAATCCAACAAGTATTGTACTCGCCTACGCGTAGAATGAGTTGAGAATTGTAAAGATTTGTTGATTTGCCATGGACAAGTCGAGGAACTTCTTTTTCTATTCGTATACAATATTACTGAGCCTAGATGCATCTTTGAAATTCATTGTTATCTCTGTTATTGCTTTCTCTACCTGTTGCTATTCTAGTGGTACATTTTCGTTCAATTGGGATACATGGCATGACTAGATTTTCGAGGGTTTCAGCACTGAAAGCTCTCAACGTTGGAGATAAAACCATCTGAACCTACAACGCATAATATACAATACTAAACACCCAAAGGCAGAAAGCGAAGCAGTCTGCTAGGCCAGGCAAGATCATGCCATAGCAACAATCCATCCCGCACAGAAACAATCCAAAAGTTATCATCATCTGGTATCAGACCAAAATCACTGTATTATAGTTTGATAGATCACTCTGTAGCCAAGGGTTCTTCTCGGATTTTGAAGGCAATGATATAGATCCCTTCCCCGTCGACTTGCTTCAGGATTTCGAATTCCAATCCAGCGTTCTTGGCTCCGTCTAGAACCATCGCCAATGTAACCGATGATCCCTGGCGTCTGTCCGAATGCGCCATGAGAAACACGGGCTGCTTGGTGGGCACGGTGTCGGTTGCTGCCGTTGTTGTTCCTCCGGGTTGTTGTCTTGTGGTTCCGTGCTGTTGCTGTTGTTGTTGTTGCTGCTGCTGCAGTAACGTCGATACCGTCTCAAAGAGAGGACCGATCACTCGAGGAGCGTAGACGAGATCGGATCCAAAGACCAGATCCACGCCGTCGGATGCCAACGGTGTTGCTGTTGTTGCTGCTGCTGCTGTTGCTGCTTCTCTTGGTGTGGAATTGTGGCTCGAGAAGTGGCGCTCGCAAAAGGCTCGGGTGAACTCCTTCCCCCACAAGAGTTGATGGCAGGTGACAATGTGGTTGTTGTTGTGGTGGTGGTGGTCTTTGCTTTGTGACAGGTGGTCCGGATCGCTGGTCAAGACCTCCGACGAGGAATCGGTGTTGGTGTTCTGCAATGTGGTGGTGGTGGTGGCAGTGTTGTCGGCCACGTTATCCCGGAGCTGGGCCAGGGTATCCGTGTCGCCGTCGGTCAGAAACAGGTGGCTGCGGAAGGACCCATTATTGTAATTGTAATTATAATTATCATTATTCGGTTGCGATTGCGATTCCGATTGCGATTGCGGTTGCGGTTGCGCTGCCAGTATGTGGTGCAGCAACAGCCCGCACCGCCCCAAACCGGATCCGAGCTCGACGGCTCGAATCCGAATCCGTCTCTCGTTGTTGGCATTCCCCTCCTCGGTTGCCTGGAGCTGATGCCCCCAGTAGTTCCCGGTAGTTCTCCAAGAGATACTCGCACAGGTAATGAGAGGACGGCCACAGTGTGAGGCCCGTCGAATTCCATATTTGTTCCGACTCGGACGGGAAGCCCTTGAGCGTGAGAAGGAGGTCGCGGGTACTGGCCGTCCCGTGATTGTTGTTCTCTGCGGAGGATGGTGGTGATGACGACGACGATGATGATGATGATGATGTAGGCAACCGGTAGTCAAACGTAAATTCGGCGGTGGGAGGCACCCGGTCTCCCTCCTCCTCGTCGCCATGGTCGTCATCGTCATCGTCGATAATGTCCTTGGAGTTGCGATCCCATCGGATCCAGGCGTCGATCCAGGTAGTCTCCTTTTCCATTATTGTTTCTGTTCCTGTTTCTGTGTGCTGTTGGGAAACGAAGCAGGAAGTGAACGTTGCTGTGTTTTGTTTTGTTTTGTTTTGTTTTGTGGAATTAGCAGAGAATGGGTTTGCACGGAATTTGTTTTGGTTTGTTTCGTTTCGTTTCGTTGTTTCGGGGGTTAGGGTGAGAGTGAAATGGTCCTTCGATTGCTGCAACCTGTGTCGTGTTAACACTACATGTCACTGTTGCCAATCGAGTACTCGTACCGTACGGTACGAATGCCGGAATATCGCGGTATTGTACGGAAGAATCGCATCATTGCTAGGTTTTGTTCCGTACACGTATGTAAATTTTCGCATCGGAGGATAAACGATTTTTTCTGTGTTGAAGCCGAGTTTTGTGGAGGCGACCGTTTTCAGCTTCCCGCCGATCGTGAAAATTGGGTCTGTCCTTTTCTTCCGCAAGCGTGTATCAGTGGGGGGGATAGATTTTTAGGAATAAATTTAGGGGAATTTGTTCGGGTTTCACACTTCCTTTCCAAAAATACCAATACCGGTACATACCGGTAGGTAAGAGGTACTCGTACCGTACTGTAAGGTACGAATACGGTAGGCTACCGATTGCAATGACAGGCACAGTAAGATTACTCGTACGCGTACTCGTACGACTCGTACTCGTACTCGTACTGTACGGTACGATACCATGTACGAGTGCTGACTGACTCTTACCCGATACGGTAATTAGTACGGAGTAATTACTACTCGTACTTCTACGAAATACGAAGTACTTCGTACTCTACCTTACGAGTACCGTATTCAATACCGTATGATACTGTAATGCTTAAATACGTAGTAGAAGTCGTACCGGTAATCTTACCGTACCGTACGATACCGGTATCCCCTCGAAACACCGCCAGCTGTTCAATCAATTCTGAATTCTTTTTGAAACGCGCACTCATCGGATCGAAGTATCTCACCCAATCGAACAGAAGGATCGAGACACGCAAGACGCACGGCGTCACGCTGTTTTTGCGCAAAAAAGAAGTAGAAAGAAATCCGAGGAAAGTCATCATGCTTCAGCCATCTCAAAGATCGCGTGCTTACTCGAACTTGCTAAGTCTTACGAAGTACTACCGTACGGTACCTAATTTGGTACGAACCATGGTTCCTTGCTTGCGACCGAGAAAATCTGGGGACAACATCATTGAACAAACATTGCTTGTCATTGAAAATTGATACCGGTACTCGTACTGCAACTGAAAACGAAGACCCAACCACCCGCCTTCGCCCTTTCACTTTCACATTCATTTTCACAACACTACTTTACGATACATCCCGAACGAACCAAGTCGGTCACTCTATCAACGAAGACAAACAGCACTTCCGTTAATAGGAAAGTGTCAAGCAAAGAAAAATTACGCGCAATATATCAGAGTAGTCGTCATGATGAAGACTCAAACACAATTGGCTTTGGTCGCCTTTCTGGCCCAGGCCGGCTCCACATCGTTTGCCGATGCTTTCACTCCCACTTCACTGACCGCTGTCCCTATGGCGTCGCGATCGGCAAATGTCAATGTCATTGGTCACCAAAGCACTTCGGTGACGCCATCGAATTCTTTTGCTTTCTCTCTCAACATGTCCTCGGGATCCTATTTGGGAATGGACGACGACGACGAAGAGGATGATGACGAGGATGACGAAGACGAAGATTACGATCTGTCTTCTCGATTCGCCGAGGTGCGAAGTCCCTTCACCGGATTGGTCCTCGATCCCGATGATCCCAACCCCCTCATCAAACCCCGTCCCAGTCGTTACTTCCGAAACGAAGAGAAGGAGAAGGACCGAGTCCCCGACGACCAACTCGTCCAAAAAATGTCGCAGGACGAGCGCAAGGAAAATCTGACCGTCATGAGGCAAATCCGCAAGTCGGATCTCCCGGATTTGCGCATCCGCAAGGACTACGCCGGCTGGGTCGAAGCAAACAACGATCTCAAGCGAAGAACCGCTCGTGATCCCTGGTTTGGTGTCAACGAACGCCTGCGCGATGCAATCCAGATGGGCGAACCTCAAGAAAAGATCGATAACCTCATTGCTCTCGCCAAGCGACTGGGCGGTCCACCACCGGACGTCGAAATGAACGAGAAAGAGTTCGCCCTCCACACAGAGATCTACGACATTGGCATCTCCTCTGCCCGTGCCGCTCGAATGGTAGAAGAAGAGATGCGTCTCGAGCGCGTTGCCCGTGGAAAAGCCATGATGGCAGAACGGATCAAAAACGAAGAAAAGAGGAAACAGCAATACGAGGAAGACATGCAAAACCCCGGATTGAAAGAGGAGCGAGAGGCCAAGGAGCGCCGAGAACGCACCATGCGAAGAATCATGGGAGAAATCGAGGAAGACCGCAAAAAGCAACGGGAACGAGCCAAGGAAATTCTCGGCAAGTATCCCGATGCGCCTAATTCCAGACACGAGCTCATGCAAAATGCCCTCAAGGCTGCACAAGACGATGTCAAGCAAGCACGCCGCAAAAAACTCGGTCCTGGCCAAAGCCGGAGCAAGTTTGGGGGAAGATAGCGCCGGTGAGGGCGCCAAGACCGGTGGAAGTGCCGCCAGGGCACGCGAAGCTGCCGCGGCCGAAGCATCCGGTGGAAGACCCCGTCTTCCCGGAGACGAAGACGTGACCCGAGGAGAAATCGATTTTCCCGTGGAATCGTCCTCGAGCACCGTCACCGGACCTCTCAAGGTCGAGGTCTCCTCTGTCTACAACAAGGAACAGTCCGACCCGCCCATGCGCAAACACTGCTTCCAGTACACGATCCGAATCACCAACAGTTCGCCTACGGACACCATCCAGCTATTGGGGCGTCGCTTCGAAATCCAGACCGTCGGATCTTCGATGAAGGATGTCGTCCAGGGAGAAGGTGTCACCGGACGCACTCCCATCCTCAAACCGGGTGAAGTATTCGAGTACACATCCACCGCACCTCTATCGGTCCGTCCTATTGGTACGACAATCGTTGCGGCTCGAATGAAGGGCGAATACCGCTACGAGGTTCTACCCGAAGGCCAAACGTCCGCAGCCGACTCGTCCGCCGACAACGAAACCGCAGAGTTGGGAGTTTTCCACTTTGTGTTCCCCGAAGATCAGCGAGTCAAGCCATACCGAGCCGACGAAGATGACGACGAGGAGGAAGAGGAGGACGAAGAAGAAGACACAAAAGCGGTTTCTGCGTCTGCGTCGGAACCAAAGAAGAAGGAATCGAGCTCCAAATCTACCCCTTCTTCGACCCTTCCCGGTGACGAAGACATGACAACGGGAGACATCTCCGTCCCACTCAACGACACATCCGAAATAGTAACGGACAAGGTTCGGGTAGCTTTGAAGTCTTCTTACCGTCCGGAACGTTCTGAATCCAGTCAAGACAAGTATTGCTTTGCCTACAGCATCCGAATCACAAACGAATCCGATAATCCTATTCAACTCGTCTCCCGACGATTCGAGATTCAATCGGTTGGACTCCCGCACAAGGACGTCGTTTCCGGCCCCGGCGTCACCGGTCGTCAACCGATTCTCAAACCCGGCGAATCATTCGAATACACCAGCACGGCACCATTGAATGTCAAGCCTATGCTGGACAAGACACCCGTCCTGGCCCGCATGTCGGGAGAGTACAACTTCGTCATTTTGGGCGAAGACGGAACCACACCCCTGAGCTCGAACCCCCTGCAGGCAAAGCTGGGCCTTTTCCACTTTATTCTTCCGGCACTCAGTGCATCGTAAGAGATACGATAGAACTTAACTACGGTACAAGGCAGATACGATGAGACGTGACGTGGCACGATGTCATCTCATGTCATGTCATCTCATGTCATCTGATGAATGTCATGCAACATTCGATCGGCGTCACCACTTGCTACAAGTAATTTTATATCCGGGCCGTTCCGGAAAACGAAACGGCTGTTTATTGTTGCAAACAGGAACAATGCACATACAATAATAAATAATAATATAATATCATTTTTATCCATATATTACGTGTAATAAAAATGCCTCCATTCGATCAACCACACGTTGACCAACGATACTGTAGACAAAATTGATACGGTACTGCTTCGCACTTCGCATTGCCGAGTCATATCCTTGTCATAGTTGGATCGTCGATCGGTCAAACAAAAAGCAACCGACTCGTACGGCGGTCTTCGTCGTGATTGTACCGTTATGGTTTTCTACTAGGACGGTTTGCTGCACTTCCCTCGCTAAAGAAACAGCAAACGGGCCTTTCCAATTGCAATGGCAACATCATTAGATTAACAACTACCGAGTAGTAATAGTAGCTCAAAATTTGCATACTAGTATCACTACCATCTTGATTACTAGTAGTACTACTAGTACTAGGTAGTACCAGTAGACTCGGGTACGTACTACTATGGCACTGTTGCAATACACCATTAAACAGCCCACGTGTTGAAAAGAGGGTGTCGGCGGGTAGAACTACAATTTTTTCTTTGCGGATTTACAATTATTAGTGCTTTGCAGGGGCCCTGTGGAGTTGTTGTGTACGTATTTTTCTTACATATTTGTAGTACTATTCTATGGTGATTCCATTCCATGATCCCATTCTATGATTCCACTCTATGATTCCATTCTATGATTCCATTCTATGATTCCATTTTATGATTCAATTCAATAATTCAATTCCACAATTTAAATCTATGAATCAAATCAATGATTCTAGTCTCAAAATTAAGATACGTCAAGTCTAAGACTCATTTCTGTGATTCAACTCTATGTTTCAACTGTAACATTCAATTATATGATTCAATACTATAACTCAAGTATATGACTCAATTCAATGATTCAATTCTAAGATTTAATTCAACCATCCAATTCTATAATTTTAGTCTACAATTCAATTCTGTGATTCAAGTGTATGATTCAATTTTATGATTCAAGTCTATGACTCAATTCTAGAATTCAATTCTAGGATTCAATTATATGATTCAATTCTATATTTCAATTCAATCATTCACTTCAATGATTCACTTCAAGAATTCACTTCAAGCATTCAATTCCATGATTAAATTGCATGATTGCTCAATTCTATGATTCAATTCTGTGATTCAAGTCTATGATTCAATTCCATTCTTCAATTTTATGATTCAAGCCTACAATTCAAGTATATGATTCAATTCAATAATTCTATTCTATGATTCAAGTATGCAATATGATTCAATTTGATGATTCAGTTTAAGAATGATTGAATTCAATGATCCAATTATATTATTCTAGTCTGTGATTCAATACTATCATTCAATTCTACAATTCAATCATATGATTCCATTCTATGATTCAATTGTATGATTCAAATCAATCATTCTAGTATAATATGATTCAATTCCATGATTCAAGACTATGACTCGAATCTAAGATTCAACTCTATGACTTAATGCAATACTTTAAGTCTATGATTCAATTCCAAGGTTCAAGTCTGTGATTCATTTATATGATTCAATTTTGATTCAAGTCTATGATTCAAGTCTATGACTCAATTCCATGCTGATTCAAGTCTACAATTCACTTCAATGATTCACTTCAAGGATTTGCTTCAAGGATTCAATTCCATGATTCAATTCCATTATTAAATTGTATGATTAAATTGTATGATTCGACTCTATGACTAAATCCCATGATTCAATTCCATGATTCAAATCAATGATTCAAATCAATGATTCAATTCCATGATCTAAGTATATGATTCAATGCTATGAGTCAATTTTGATTCAAGTCTATGATTCAAGTCTATGAGTCAATTATATGATTCATTTTCATGATTCAAGTCAATGATGCCATTCCAATACTTAAATCTATGATTCAATTCTTCAATTCAAGTCTACGATTCAAGTCTATGGTTCATTTCCATCATTAAAGTATATGAGTCACTTCCATGACTCAAATCTATGTTTCAATTCTATGATTCAAGTCTATTATTCACCTCCATGATTCAAGTCAATGATTCAATTCTTCAAATCTATGATTCAAGTCTATGATTCAATTCCATGATTCAAGACTATGATTCAATTCTATGATTCAATTTTGATTCAAGTCGATGATTCAAGTCTATGATTCAAATCTATGATTCAATTATATGATTCAATTATATGATTAATTCCATGATTCAATTCCATGATTCAATTCCATGATTCAATTATATGATTCAATTTCATGATTCAAGCCTATGATTAAATTCTTTGTCTCAAATCTATGTTTCACTTCCATGATTCAATTCTATGATTCAATTTTACTTTTCCATTCTTTGACTCAAAACCTACCACCGAATTTCATTATTCATGACTAAAGTCTATGATTAAATTCTTTGACTCAAATCTACAATCCAATTTGTTACAATTCCATGATTCACCTCAGTCATTCAATTCTACAATTCAAGTGTTTGTCTCAATTCTATTATTCAAGTCTACGATTAGATTTAACAATTTAATTCCTTGATTCAATTCCATAATTCAACTATATGATTCAAGTCTATAATTCAATTCTTTGACTTGAGTCAATGATTTATTTCAATGATTCAATTATACAATTCATTTCTATGATTGGGTCTGAAAGAATACCAATCCCAATGGCCGGGGTTCCCAACTGTACCCCAAGGTGGTTCACCTAGTGCAGGTTTTGCAGCAGGTGGAGTGAAGTCTATGGGCACCTTGGGGAATGAGACAGTATCTTCCACTGCTGTTCCATTATTGTAATAGAAAACATCTTGACTTGCAACCTAGTAGTGTGGACATCAACATCATCCATGTGCATGTCAGCATTGTCCCCCTTGTTGCCTTCCATTAGAAACATGTTTGCAACAGAACCTTCTCCATCAATTGCCCCACCATCTCTGACTTCAAAATTCTGTGTTGTTTGTGCTTGCGTTACAATGATGTTGCTGTTGCCCATTGTGGCGGCGTCTGGATTGTTGGCGTTGTTGTATCCCTCATCTCTCTGCTGCTGCTGCTGCTGCTGCTGCTGCTGTTGCTGCTGCTGGTGGTGTTGTTGGTGGTGGTGGTGTTGGTGTTGGTGATGGATGTTAGGGTATTGATGGTTCCTGTACTTCCTACACTGTTGTTCCTGTTAATTTTTAAACTCAGAATCAGCGTTTCGGGGGTGTCTTCGATTGGCATCATCTGTGGTGTAGTTGTTGTCATTGTCGTTGTCATCCTTGTCGTCATCCCCCTTGTTGTCATCGGTCTCATCATTGCTGGTGTTGCCATTGTTACTGTATTTGCTGCTGGCTATTAAAGCAGGATTGTTGTTGCTGTTAACAGTTAGGGGATCATTTTTTTTAGGTTTACGAGTGATGGGATACTTCCTGTGAAATGAGAATTGTGGGTTTGCATTCGTGTCTATCATCGGAAAGCCAAAATGTATTTGTTCTTGTTGACAGACAAAATTGTTTATTTTAAAAAAATAAAAATCATCAGGAGTTTTTAACACAGTGACGAAGCAAACCCAATAAAATTGATGCCCAAAAATCCCGGTGGGGTTTTGTCTAGAAATGCGCCGGTGGCAAAAGTATAGATGGCGTACGAACGTACGTAGTATCATACGGACAAACACACGAATGACTAACAGACCAATAAAGCGAATGTCTAAGCACGCCGGCTCACTGAATCGCTAATGATAGAGGTGTACTAAGAGTGAATCGATAGAGGTTTGATACAAATAATCAGCATACATGATAATCACTCACAAATTAAAATATTACTACTTGAAATCACTGAAACTACTACTCGTTAGCTACACCGCGGTTACACGTATTAGTGATGTAGGCTCACGAGAGCAAAAATACAGTTTATCAGACCCAATGGACTCGAAGAGTCTGGGTAACAGATTAAAGCTGATTGCCAACTGATCATCGGTTAATCACCGTCTGAAGCCCAAAAGCGGGACGTTAAAGACCCTCTCCTACAGAAGAGACTCAGGCGCTCGTCCGATAACTGTCACGCGACCCAACGCGACCCCTCGCAAGCCCTATTTTCAGAAAATCGACCCTTCCTTTGTTATGCGCAAGGGCATTTTTTTAAATTCACAATTTTTGTGGTGAAGAGTTTTGACCCCCCACAGGTTGTAACCAAAACTCTTCCCGATGACTCAAAATGTCCATTGATCTCTCAATTTTGACTAAATTGATTTAAAAAATCTATTTATTGCTACCAAACCGTCCGATAACTGTCACGCGACCCTTTTTTTTGTCGCGAGGTACTGTCGCAACCCCTGCTTGTGTGTAATTTTAACACGAGTCCCCCCTGTGATTCACTAGGTCAGTATCATGCCCAATTTTCTAACTCTCAATACGTGGGTCGCGTTTATTTTTTTCCTTGGGTCATGAATAATTATTATTAATTTTTAATAAAACCTACCCGTACGCTCGCGAATCACATTTACTAAAATTAAATACGCAAGGTCATGACTCACAACCAGCCCCCCTGTGATTTGGTCGCTTCGTATCAAGCTCATTTTTCTCACTCTCAATCCCTGGTTCGTGATTATTTTTTTTCCTTGGGTCATGAATAATTATTTTTAATTTTTAATATCACCTACCCGTACGTTCGCGAATCACATCTACAAAAATGAATTTTGCAACGTCATGACTCACAACCAGTAAAATTTAACATTAGTGCTCGCGACACACTACCCTTAAAATGTATCTCCATTGCTCGCGACACACTACCCTTATAATTTAATATTTGTGCTCGCAACACACAACCCTTAAAATTTAATATCATCGCTTGCGACTACCTACCACTACAGTTGAATTATTTGGGTCAAGAATTTGCTTAGTAGTATCCTATGCAAAATATGTATGATATGTACGAGTACTTCTTTCTGTACAATTTAATCGTATTTGTCACACAATCTACTATTTGCAACCATGGTATGCAACGTATGTAAGATATGTACCTTTTACCCTAATCACTTTCCTCGAAGATTTACCCGTGTCCTAGGTATGAACCAACCCTCATCAAATTAGTGAATGGACTGACACAATGAACAGTATCAATTCTGAAAACAAGGCCTAAACTTCCTCCATTTTGTCAAGCAATTGCCTCCATGCCGGATCAATATAGTTGTCATCCTCATTTTCCTCTTCAGCAAGACTACTGGCAACAGTGCCACCATCTTTCAATACAGTAGTACCGGTAGGCTTTTTTTCTGACTTAGAATCTTTCCAGCATCATTTTCTCCAAATTTTATACCCGTTTCCGGATCTTCTCTTAACGATTGTACCTTCTTGCACAATCTAGCGAACACTCTTCTCGCTCTGCTCTTCTGTTCCATTTGATTGTTCTGTTTTGTCATTCGATTTCATCCCTTTGTCCTTCTTATGCCCTTTTGTTGGTTTGTTGTTCCTGAAGAATAAAAATAAGAGAAAGAAAGATCAGAAGCAAATAGAATCTCCAACAAATTGCTGTCATTGTCACTCACTACTGTTTCTTGTTGTTTTCTTTCATTGCTGATCCGTTGTTTCCGTGCTTTTCATTTTTTTTAAATACCGTGCCAACCAAGAAGGATGTGTTGCTTTTTGTGTGGTTTTGATTTGGGGTATGTACAGTTTTCCGTGTGTGTACAGTTTTTTGTTTGTGAACTTTTCTGTTGTTCCATTCTGTCATTCTGTCCCATTGTTCCTGCCATTGTTCTGTTCTGTTTCATTGGTTGTTCTGTTTTAAGTGCCCTCCTTTCCTTCATTGGTTTGTTTGATTGTTGTTCTGTTTCAATAAAAATAAAAATGAAAGAACGAATGATCAGAAACAAATAGTATCTCGAACAAATTACCGTCATTGTCACTCACTGCTGTTGTTCTGTTGTTCCATTCTGTCATTCCTTTTTTTTAAATTGGTTGTTCCATTTTGAGTGTCGTTCTTTCCCTCATTGGTTTGTTTGATTGTTGTTCCATTTCAATAAAAATAAAAATAAAAGAAAGAAAGATCAGAAACAAATAGAATCTCCAACGAATTGCTGTTATTGTCACTGACTAGTGTTTCTTCTTTGTTGTTCGGTTGTTCCGTTGTTCCGTTGTTTGTGACTGTCAAACAACATTCATTTTCCCTGCTTCAAAAAAACTGTGCCAACCAAGAAGCATGTGTTGCGTTTTGTGTGGTGGTTCCATGTGTATACAGGTTTTTCATGTGTGTGTGGTTTTGTGAGTGTTGTGTGTGGTATGCACCCTGACTTCTTCCATGTGCCTGGCTTGTGCACGGCCTTTATTTTCTATATAAGTAAAGCATGTACGAGTGCATGCCACCCCTCCCGCGCCATAATTTTTTCAAAGAGGAAATTGTGATTACACAAAGGTTATGTATCTAAATCCCCAACACATCTGTACAATCTGGTAGCCAGTCAGTGGCTTCGAAACTCCCTTGGGTCAGTATGGTACCTATCTATGTACACTTTTTGCACAGTACCCAACTATGTACCTTTTGCATGCAATATTAGCTACAACTAGTAGTACTGGTAATCTCCACACCATTCTTTTGTCTGAGAATAATTAAAAAACAGCACCTCCATTTCAATTAAAGAACTTATCAATTATTTTCATTTGACACTCATGAAAGTACGTTTTTGGTGATTGGGTTATACAAAGTAAATGTTCTTCCTATTAGTATGGACTTGACCTCATACTTTGCCTGTCATTACCCAATAAGTCATTTTGTGCCCTGGATTTGCACCAATAATATTTTCTTGTGTGCCATTTGGAGAGACAAACCACAACAGTTTCAGCAATCTGTGGGGCAATAATGTTACCAATATGCATCATAGGAGTCATGAAAAAATCATTCATGGCCTGGACCGGATACTTTGTAAGTCATTACCCAATAAGTCAGTTTGTGCCCTGGATTTGCAACAAAAATACCCTCTTGTGTGTCATTTGGAGACACAAGCCACAACATTTTCAGCATTATGTGTGGCAATTTTGTTCCCAATATGCATCAGATGAGTCATGAGAAATATATTCATGCATGGCACCAAAAACTTTGAGAGTCATATCCCAATATTTTTCCTCCAAATCCAGTACCCAAATGCACTCATTAGTTTGTGACACACCAACCATCACATATAACTCACTACTGTTTCTTTCATCATTCACCTTATCCATGATATGAACAATATTCATTGACCAATCACCAAAAATATCTGATTCTCTAATTTTTAATTGCAAATTAGTGTGTATTTTTCCTCAGAATCCAGAAGGGCAGTCCCAGGAGGTGCTGGGCCTTCTGTGGAATGTTAGCAGCTGGCCGAATGAACCTTGCGGCATCAAGCGATCCTTCTTCAATGGAAAGGACTAGCTTTGAATTGGTGCATGGGTATACTCCAGATATCACCCTGTATATGATCCACGACTGGTACGATTTCATTTGGGGGTACGACTTAAATGGAAAGACAAATAGGCTTGGACGGTGGCTGGGCCCATGTGGGGATACTTTTGGTGGTGGAGATTGTCACTATATCTTATTTCAGACCGGAAAAGTTCACATAACAAACAGCACCCGGGCTATATCTGAGGAAGAATGGAGACATCCAGATATCCTATCACAGTTGGAAGCACACAACAAAGAAATCAACGCAAAAATAGGCAATGAGGTTAAACCTTCCGATACTTATCTTGAAAATGAACTTGGCAAACCACCTCTGGGCCTATTTGATGGCAAACATGAGGGAGAGGATGAAGTTCTCATGGCAGAAGCTGAGGCTTCTTCCCCGGATGTTGATGACTTATCTGATAAGGATCTTGACAAGTACCTTGGGACTGAGGTATTACTCCAGATTGGGGACCAACACATCCGGGGGCTAGTCAAGAACCGTTGCAGGAATAAGGATGGTGTGCTGATTGGTGAAAAGAACAACAATCCCCTCTTAGACACGAGGTCTTACGAGGTCTCTATGCCAGATGGATCTATTGAAATTTATACAGCCAATATGCTTGTAGAAAGTATCTATTCTTTTCGTTGACGATGAAGGGCGCATGTATTGTCTAATGGATGAGATCATCGATTTCGAAAGGGATGAGGAGGCCTTAACTATCAAGCAGGCTACTTACACAACAAAATCCGGACAAACTAGGACAAAACCAACAACCAAAGGATGGAGGTTCCTTGTTAGGTGGAAGGATGGCACTACGTCCTGGGCAAAGTTAAGTGATATGAAGGAAAGCTTCCCAATTGAAACAACAATATACGCCCGTGAGGAAGGCATTATAAATGAGCCAGCGTTTAAGTGGTGGGCCTATAAGGTACTTTCGGAGAAAAGACCGGATCATATCTGGCGCTAAAACCAAATATTGGACCAAGTCCCATAAGTACGAGGTCCGGCTCCCTAAGTCAATTGCAGAGGCAAAAGCAATTGATCGAGAGACGGGGACCGATCATTGGGCTCGGGCTATTGCAAAAGAAATGAGGAACAGTTCTATTGCCTTTGAATTCACCAAAGACGATAGAGTCCCAGTGGGGCATACAAAAATAACTATGCACATGGTTTTTGATGTCAAGATTGACTTGACTCGGAAGGCCCGCTTGGTCGGTGACGGTCACAAAGTTCCAGAAATCTCAAAGGAATACACTTATTCCAGTGTCCCCAGCAGGGATTCAGTTCGATTGTTCTTTCTAGTGGCAGCACTTAACAACCTTGAAGTACTCAGCACGGATATACAGAACGCTTACTTAACAGCACCTATCAAGGAAAAGTATTTTACAATAGCCACAGAGGCCCAAGGCTTCGCGCCAGAGTTATGTTGGAGGCCCTGTAAGATTGTGAGGGCTTTATATGGGCTCCGGGTTGCAGAGGCATCTTTTCAATCCCACTTGGCTAGTCACTTAAGAGACCTTGGTTATGTATCTTGCAAAGCCAACCCTGATGTGCATCTTCGATCTGCGTTCAAACCAGAAGGTACGGCCTACTACAAGTACTGTGTGGCCTACGTTGATGATATTCTTGTATGTGGAATGGATCCAAAGTTCCAGATGGATGCAATAGAAAGGCAATTCAAGTTGAAAGATGGAACAGTTGAAGAGCCTTCTTTCTACTTGGGAGCCGATATAGGGAAGACCTACATCAATGGTAACCCGTACTGGTCCATGGCTTCATCAAAGTACACTGCAAAAGCTGTCAAGTCAGTTGAAGAGGAACTATTAACAGGCAAATATGCATCCAAAGTACTACCTAAGACAGCAAGGCCCCCTTTGAGCACTGAGTATAGACCTGAGATAGATGCGTCACCAGAACTCGATCCGGAGAAACAGAACTATTACCAAGGTTTGGTTGGGATGCTCCAATGGATATGTGAACTTGGTCGGTTGGACATCATTATGCCCGTGTCACTTATCGATATCTTGCCCAAGCCAGAAAGGGTCATCTCAACCAGTTGTTTCATCTGTTTGCATATTTGAAGAATTACAGCAAGTCCAAGTTGGTATTTGATGCATCCATGCCCGAGGTCGATGAGTCAAATTTTCAATCGTGTGACTGGACTGAGTTTTATCCGGAAGCCAAGGAACTACTGCCTCCAGATATGCCCGAACCAAAAGGGAAATCCGTTGTTACCTCATGTTTTGTAGATGCGGATCATGCGGGTTGCAAGACTACCAGAAGATCTCGTACAGGAATCATTATCTTTGTTAACAGGGCACCTATTTTGTGGTTCTCTAAGAGGCAAGCAACTGTTGAGACGTCTACATTTGGCTCGGAAATAGTCGCGCTTAGGATAGCAATCGAGATGGTAGAGGGGCTAAGATACAAGCTACGGATGATGGGAATTCCTTTGGAAGGTCCTACCAATATCTATTGTGACAATGAGTCAGTTGTGAGGAACACTACAAGACCAGAGAGCCCTTGTAAGAAGAAGCACAATAGTGTCGCCTATCATAAGGCAAGGGAGTGCATAGCAGCAGGAACTATCCGGATTGCAAAGGAGCCAGGCGAGTTGAATATTGTGGACTTACTCACTAAACTAATGAGTGGGACCAGGCTAATTGAACAAGCGATGAGGTGTATGTGGCGAGATGGGGTTGATGAAAAAATGAGACCCGCGGGATAGGTATCTTCTACTAGTCCTATACTACCACGAATATACGGGGACTCTAGAAATCACGCGGCTAAAGGGCAGACAGGCAGACTGCAAGACGTATGCACGACAGGCCAAATAACTTAATCGTGACAGTCGCAAGAGTAAATAACTGTTTAAACGATTCATTTCGAGGCACGTACAGCTTGTAAAGAGAGAGATCAGTGGAAGTGCGATCCAAGTACTCTTCGATCCTAATGCTCACAATTTTAGAACCGAATCAATATTACAACAAATCTATCTACTGCAATCTAATGGCTCGAAGTAGAAATCAAACTGACAATCGTTTGAATCGATAGATAGCTCGATCGGCGTCTACAATGCATGTAGATAGGCGCTGATACCTGTAGAATGTTTTAACTCCCTCTGGAAGCAAAGTTATGGCAGTAACACGATTTCTCTCCCCAAGTAACATATTGTTGTTGAAAATTCTTAGTACCCAAATGCACTAATTAGGTGGTGACACACAAACCATGACAGATAACTCACTTCTGTTTCTTTCATGATTCATCTTATCCATAACAGCAACAATATTCAGTGAGTAATCACACAAAATATCTGATTTTGTATTTTCTAATTGCAAATTAGTGTGTATTTTCCCTCCAAATCCAGTACAAAAATGCACCAATTAGGTGGTGACACACAAACCACGACAGATAACTCACTTCTGTTTCTTTCATGATTCATCTTATCCATTACATGAACAATATTCATGGTTCAATCACATAAAATATTGGATTTTGTATTTTCTAATTTCAGATAAGTGTGTATTTTTCCTCCAAATCCTGTACCCAAATGCACTAATTACTAGGTGGTGACACACCAACTATGACATATAACTCACTTCTACTTCTTTCATGATTCATCTTCCCCATAACAGCAACAATATTCATTGACTAATCACTAAAAATATCTGATTTTTTACTTTATAATTGCAAATTAGTGTGTATTTTGCCTCCAAATCCTGTACCCAAATGCACTAATTAGGTGGTGACATACCAACTATGACAGATAACTCACTTCTGTTTCTTTCATGATTCATCTTACCCATAACCGGAACAATATTCATGGTTCAATCACAAAAAATATCTGCTTTTGGAATTTTTAATTGCAAATTAGTGTTTATTTTTCCTCCAAATCCTGTACCCAAATGCACTAATTAAGTGGTGACACACAAACCACGACAGATAACTCACTTCTACTTCTTTCATGATTCATCTTACCCAAAACAGGAACAATATTCATGGTTCAATCACAAGAAATATCTGATTTTGTATTTTCTAGTTGCACATTTGTTTGTATTTTCCCTCCAAATCCAGTACCCAAATGCACAAATTAAGTGGTGACACACAAACCATGACAGATAACTCACTTCTGTTTCTTTCATGATTCATCTTACCCATAACAGGAACAATATTCATGGTACAATTAAACAAAATATCTGCTTTTGGAATTTTTAATTGCAAATTAGTGTGTATTTTTCCTCCAAATCCTGTACCCAAATGCACTTATTAGGTGGTGACACACCAACTATGACAGATAACTCACTTCTCTTTCTTTCATTATTCATCTTACCCACAACAGGAACAATGTTCATGGTTCAATCACACAAAATATCTGATTTTGTATTTTCTAATTGCAGATAAGTGTGTACTTTTCCTCCAAATCCTGTACCCAAATGCACTAATTAGGTAGGTGACACACCAACTATGACAGATAACTCACTTCTACTTCTTTCATGATTCATCTTACCCATAACAGGAACAATATTCATGGACGGATCACACAAAATATTGGATTTTGTGTTTTCTAGTTTCACATTTGTTTGTATTTTCTCTCAAAATCCAGTACAGAAAAGCACTTATTAAGTGGTGACACACCAACTATGACAGATAACTCACTTCTGTTTCTTTCATGATTCATCTTACCCATAACAGGAACAATATTCATGGTTCAATCACACAAAATATCTGCTTTTGGAATTTTTAATTGCAAATTAGTGTGTATTTTTCCTCCAAATCCTGTACCCAAATGCACTTATTAGGTAGTGACACACAACTATGACAGATAACTCACTTCTCTTTCTTTCATGATTCATCTTACCCATAACCGGAACAATATTCATGGTACAATTAAACAAAATATAAGATTTTGTATTTTCTAGTTGCACATTTGTTTGTATTTTCCCTAGAAATCCAGTACCCAAATGCACTAATTAGGTGGTGACACACCAACTATGACAGATAACTCACTTCTGTTTCTTTCATGATTCATCTTACCCATAACAGCAACAATATTCATCGGACTGATCACATAAAATATTGGATTTTGTATTTTCTAGTTGCACATTTGTTTGTATTTTCCCTCCAAATCCAGTACAGAAATTCACTCATGAGGTAGTGACACACAAACTACACAACCACGACAGATAACTCACTTCTACTTCTTTCATGATTCATCTTACCCAAAACAGGAACAATATTCATGGTTCAATCACAAGAAATATCTGATTTTGTATTTTCTAGTTGCACATTTGTTTGTATTTTCCCTCCAAATCCAGTACAGAAAAGCACTTATTAAGTGGTGACACACCAACTATGACAGATAACTCACTTCTGTTTCTTTCATGATTCATCTTACCCATAACAGGAACAATATTCATGGTTCAATCACACAAAATATCTGCTTTTGGAATTTTTAATTGCAAATTAGTGTGTATTTTTCCTCCAAATCCTGTACCCAAATGCACTTATTAGGTGGTGACACACCAACTATGACAGATAACTCACTTCTCTTTCTTTCATTATTCATCTTACCCACAACAGGAACAATGTTCATGGTTCAATCACACAAAATATCTGATTTTGTATTTTCTAATTGCAGATAAGTGTGTACTTTTCCTCCAAATCCTGTACCCAAATGCACTAATTAGGTAGTGACACACCAACTATGACAGATAACTCACTTCTACTTCTTTCATGATTCATCTTACCCATAACAGGAACAATATTCATGGACGGATCACACAAAATATTGGATTTTGTGTTTTCTAGTTTCACATTTGTTTGTATTTTCTCTCCAAATCCAGTACAGAAAAGCACTTATTAAGTGGTGACACACCAACTATGACAGATAACTCACTTCTGTTTCTTTCATGATTCATCTTACCCATAACAGCAACAATATTCATGGTTCAATCACACAAAATATCTGCTTTTGGAATTTTTAATTGCAAATTAGTGTGTATTTTTCCTCCAAATCCTGTACCCAAATGCACTTATTAGGTAGTGACACACAACTATGACAGATAACTCACTTCTCTTTCTTTCATTATTCATCTTACCCATAACAGGAACAATATTCATGGTACAATTAAACAAAATATAAGATTTTGTATTTTCTAGTTGCACATTTGTTTGTATTTTCCCTAGAAATCCAGTACCCAAATGCACTAATTAGGTGGTGACACACCAACTATGACAGATAACTCACTTCTGTTTCTTTCATGATTCATCTTACCCATAACAGCAACAATATTCATGGACTGATCACATAAAATATTGGATTTTGTATTTTCTAGTTGCACATTTGTTTGTATTTTCCCTCCAAATCCAGTACAGAAATTCACTCATGAGGTAGTGACACACAAACCACGACAGATAACTCACTTCTACTTCTTTCATGATTCATCTTACCCAAAACAGGAACAATATTCATGGTTCAATCACAAGAAATATCTGATTTTGTATTTTCTAGTTGCACATTTGTTTGTATTTTCCCTCCAAATCCAGTACAGAAAAGCACTTATTAAGTGGTGACACACCAACTATGACAGATAACTCACTTCTGTTTCTTTCATGATTCATCTTACCCATAACAGGAACAATATTCATGGTTCAATCACACAAAATATCTGCTTTTGGAATTTTTAATTGCAAATTAGTGTGTATTTTTCCTCCAAATCCTGTACCCAAATGCACTTATTAGGTGGTGACACACCAACTATGACAGATAACTCACTTCTCTTTCTTTCATTATTCATCTTACCCACAACAGGAACAATGTTCATGGTTCAATCACACAAAATATCTGATTTTGTATTTTCTAATTGCAGATAAGTGTGTACTTTTTCCTCCAAATCCTGTACCCAAATGCACTAATTAGGTAGTGACACACCAACTATGACAGATAACTCACTTCTACTTCTTTCATGATTCATCTTACCCATAACAGGAACAATATTCATGGACGGATCACACAAAATATTGGATTTTGTGTTTTCTAGTTTCACATTTGTTTGTATTTTCTCTCCAAATCCAGTACAGAAAAGCACTTATTAAGTGGTGACACACCAACTATGACAGATAACTCACTTCTGTTTCTTTCATGATTCATCTTACCCATAACAGCAACAATATTCATGGTTCAATCACACAAAATATCTGCTTTTGGAATTTTTAATTGCAAATTAGTGTGTATTTTTCCTCCAAATCCTGTACCCAAATGCACTTATTAGGTAGTGACACACAACTATGACAGATAACTCACTTCTCTTTCTTTCATTATTCATCTTACCCATAACAGGAACAATATTCATGGTACAATTAAACAAAATATAAGATTTTGTATTTTCTAGTTGCACATTTGTTTGTATTTTCCCTAGAAATCCAGTACCCAAATGCACTAATTAGGTGGTGACACACCAACTATGACAGATAACTCACTTCTGTTTCTTTCATGATTCATCTTACCCATAACAGCAACAATATTCATCGACTGATCACATAAAATATTGGATTTTGTATTTTCTAGTTGCACATTTGTTTGTATTTTCCCTCCAAATCCAGTACAGAAATTCACTCATGAGGTAGTGACACACAAACTATGACAGATAACTCACTTCTGTTTCTTTCATCATTCATCTTAGTACCCATAACAGAAACAATATTCATGGTTCAATCACAAAAAATATCTGCTTTTGGAATTTTTAATTGCAAATTAGTGTTTATTTTCCCTCCAAATCCTGTACCCAAATGCACTAATTAAGTGGTGACACACAAACCACGACAGATAACTCACTTCTACTTCTTTCATGATTCATCTTACCCAAAACAGGAACAATATTCATGGTTCAATCACAAAAAATATCTGATTTTGTATTTTCTAGTTGCACATTTGTTTGTATTTTCCCTCCAAATCCAGTACAGAAAAGCACTTATTAAGTGGTGACACACAAACCATGACAGATAACTCACTTCTGTTTCTTTCATGATTCATCTTACCCATAACAGGAACAATATTCATGGTTCAATCACACAAAATATCTGCTTTTGGAATTTTTAATTGCAAATTAGTGTGTATTTTTCCTCCAAATCCTGTACCCAAATGCACTTATTAGGTGGTGACACACCAACTATGACAGATAACTCACTTCTCTTTCTTTCATTATTCATCTTACCCACAACAGGAACAATGTTCATGGTTCAATCACACAAAATATCTGATTTTGTATTTTCTAATTGCAGATAAGTGTGTATTTTTCCTCCAAATCCTGTACCCAAATGCACTAATTAGGTAGTGACACACCAACTATGACAGATAACTCACTTCTACTTCTTTCATGATTCATCTTACCCATAACAGGAACAATATTCATGGACTGATCACACAAAATATTGGATCTTGTGTTTTCTAGTTTCACATTTGTTTGTATTTTCTCTCAAAATCCAGTACAAAAATGCACTAATTAGGTGGTGACACACCAACTATGACAGATAACTCACTTCTGTTTCTTTCATGATTCATCTTACCCATAACAGCAACAATATTCATGGTACTGATCACATAAAATATCTGGATTTTGTAATTTTCTAGTTGCACATTAGTGTGTATTTTTCCTCCAAATCCATGTACAGAAATTCACTCATGAGGTAGTGACACACAACTATGACAGATAACTCACTTCTCTTTCTTTCATCATTCATCTTACCCATAACAGGAACAATATTCATGGTACAATTAAACAAAATATAAGATTTTGTATTTTCTAGTTGCACATTTGTTTGTATTTTCCCTAGAAATCCAGTACCCAAATGCACTAATTAGGTGGTGACACACCAACTATGACAGATAACTCACTTCTGTTTCTTTCATCATTCATCTTACCCATAACAGCAACAATATTCATGGACTGATCACATAAAATATTGGATTTTGTATTTTCTAGTTGCACATTTGTTTGTAGTTTCCCTCCAAATCCAGTACAGAAATTCACTCATGAGGTAGTGACACACAAACCACGACAGATAACTCACTTCTACTTCTTTCATGATTCATCTTACCCAAAACAGGAACAATATTCATGGTTCAATCACAAGAAATATCTGATTTTGTATTTTCTAGTTGCACATTTGTTTGTATTTTCCCTCCAAATCCAGTACAGAAAAGCACTTATTAAGTGGTGACACACCAACTATGACAGATAACTCACTTCTGTTTCTTTCATGATTCATCTTACCCATAACAGGAACAATATTCATGGTTCAATCACACAAAATATCTGCTTTTGGAATTTTTAATTGCAAATTAGTGTGTATTTTTCCTCCAAATCCTGTACCCAAATGCACTTATTAGGTGGTGACACACCAACTATGACAGATAACTCACTTCTCTTTCTTTCATTATTCATCTTACCCACAACAGGAACAATGTTCATGGTTCAATCACACAAAATATCTGATTTTGTATTTTCTAATTGCAGATAAGTGTGTATTTTTCCTCCAAATCCTGTACCCAAATGCACTAATTAGGTAGTGACACACCAACTATGACAGATAACTCACTTCTACTTCTTTCATGATTCATCTTACCCATAACAGGAACAATATTCATGGACGGATCTATTAAATTCCTTTCGTGACCAGAAGTACCAAAGCTACCAAAGGGTAGATTTCCTATGCGCATGAATCAATGAGTCCCGTATCCATCTAAGTAATCGATTCCCACGGCATATCGATTCCCACGGCGCATCGATTCCCATCGCGCATAAACGGTGAGCAATCCCTGTCCTACGATATTGCCATTGTTCTTCGGTGAGCAAACTCTGATTTCATAAAATATCACACGAGCTACGGGAGCAATTCCTGACCTTAATGATAAACATTTCATGGAGTCTTCCTAACGGAACAAGAGAAGAAAACCGTTGGCATGTGATTCTCACACAATACATATACATGCATACAAATATATATGGTCAACGACTAATACATGTACGGAAATAATCAGCGAGTAACCTCAGCACTACGCAACAGCAGTTGCAACGTATTCATCTCAATAAAAGAGATATCTTGCATTTCGGCAAGATTTCACTTTATCTCATACTTTTAACATTCAACTGATTTATATCCCAAAATTCACACTAGTTGCTACCAACTACTTGTAATCTACATACTAAGGTCTGTCTCGCTGCAATCTGAATAAGTCACAGCAAGAGGAGATCTGGCGTTTCCCTAGTCTCGCCTGTAGTCCGATTATCCGTTGCCGAAAGTATCCAAACACAATTGTCACGCGTAGAGTACAATCGTTCGTCTACTAACACACTAACACAGCGTTGCTGTTCGTCAGAAGTCCTTGAATCAGACTCTCAACGAATCGGATTCAGAAGGAAAATAATAGATTAACAGTCGCAAGCTCTAAGGAGGCTTGCACACAAGAAGGAACAGGAACGGAATTGAACATAATCCCTACGCTGGCATATGCACGTCGCACATCGCACAAGAAGCAGTTCCCATTCTCAGTTACCACGCACTTCTTTCCAAGGCTCCGAACCACCACAGATGCCGAACATACCGGTAATGCCCGTCAATGCACTCGGAGGCGAAGAGAAGAATGACGCTGAAGTCACCACTATCGAACGCTTTCCCAGCTTCGATGCTGATATGAGAAAGATACTCATATCATTACTCAACGTAACAAGTGAGATTACTAGCAAGTTGTGCCTAGCTCTCAAAGAAGGCGGATTATGCGAGTGGATATCGTTCCTCGACGCACTTATCGAACCGGATTTTGCACGCGAACTTACCTATATGGAGCAAGGATTGGCAACGCATATCCCTCGATCCATCCAAAGGAGCATAGAAGCACTTGCGGATTTCGCTATCGACCTACAAGAAGAAGGTGTCGACCTAGGAGAAGACGAGAAGGACTGGAAAGATGTAAAGTCATATACATACAGGGAATTCCAGGCATTCCGCGGAGAGCGTGCCCAACGCTTACGTAACGAATCTGTTCTGAACCCACCACCTCCTCCGGCGGGAAGTAACAAAAAGTCCCCTCAGCAGGTAAAGTACGAATCATGGTGTCGAAAAGCACGAGATGAAAAGTCCTTTACACCCCTCACGAATGACTCGAGATTCAAACACTGGCTCGTCGGTTTCAAAGCTAAACTCGAGGCATACGACATCGATACAGAGACATTCCTTGATGAAACTTGGCCTCCAGCCACGCTTGTGGGTTACACCCGTGATCTCTACGTCAAACAATGTGCCTTCTTCTGGGTACTAATGTTGGAAGTCTTCAAGAGTGACCTTTCTGCATCATGTGTACACAGTCATTCTACCACTCGTGATGGACGCAAGGCCTACTTCGACTTCGTAAACCTTCATAGCCAATCAAAAGCTAAGGTATACGACAACTCGACCCAGCTACAAGCGTTGCTCAAGTTGAACCTCAACAATTGGAAGGAATCCAAAGTGAAATTCATCACACACTGGTTTGATGAATTGAATCACCTCAACAAGCTCTGTCCTCCCAACAAGCCCCTCGAGTACCACACTGTAAAATCAGCATTGTGTCAGGCATGCTATTCCAGCTTCCAGCTAAGCGAACACTTTGCCAAAGTCAAGGATCCAGGTGGGACGAATAGCACCGTAACGGATGCAGTTGCCGAAGCCGCTGCTATCCATGATCTTAAAATCACGCTTTTACTCGAAGCAACTCGACTTGATTCCCAGTCTGCGATGTCTGCTCCTCGGTCGACCGTACGTGCACACGTTCATGATTTCTCTTCTGACTCGATCCAAAACCATGAGGACTATGCTCTCCCCATCGAATTTGAAGGAGACTATCAAGATTATGCCGTGTTCAAGGCTGGACGTACCCCTGACCCTACCACAAGGTTGCCTACAAACATATGGAAGGCCTTGTCACGTCAGGACATGAAGAGTTGGCTCAGTTTTTCTCCGGAAGGAAAGAAAATTGTGGTTGCCTCATTGCGACACGACTTACTTAACACTAACCAACCTGACCCCAACAGTGTCAAACCCATTACACGAAAGGCATACCAACATGAACACTCGGTATCTTTTCAAGAAGACGATACTTCAACCAAGGATGAGCATGCCAATTCTGCAGCAGACCTACATCCTGCTGTAGAGAATGATCGTAGAGGCGTTTTCCATGCATCTCTAGGTGTATACAAATCCACGACCTCCTCGTCTAAGGACCAGCGACCTCTCAAGTCTTCCGTGTCACCCGCGCATCCAGCTCGATTCCTCTCAAACAACCCTGACATTCAGTACAAAAAGGACGGTGACACCCAAATACCTGTCGGAACACCATCGTATTCCGCCAATTTTCACCAGTGGTATACTCCCGAGGATGATCTCACCTTTCCTAATGATGGTCCCGTAACGTCATACACATACCGTATACACAAAACTACGGTTACTAGCCCTGGTTTTGCCATGGTCGATCGCGGCGCAAATGGCTGCATCATCGGTAATGATGCATGTCTCATCTCCAAGGATATTCCACCACGATATGTTAACGTCACCGGCATTAACAATCATCAGGTACAAAACATTCCCATTGCTACATGCGGAGCATATTCCATGTCAAACAGAGGCCCCGTCATTCTTATTTTCAATGAATGTGCCTATACAGGACGACATCCTTCTATATTGTCATCCAGCCAGATGGAAGCATATTTTTCCACTGTAGACGACACGTCCATCAAAGCAGGCGGAGGACAGGTCATCACCACCTCCGATGGCTATGCACTGCCTCTTAGCATACGACACGGCTTACCATACCTTGCGATGCGAAAGTATACGACTGTCGAATTTGACACGCTACCACATGTTATCATGACGTCCGATAAACATTGGGACCCATCTGTTCTAGATACCACGATCAGTGCAAAGGATGAACAATTTCTCCAGAAATATCCTCCACAACCACAGCAACTCCCTTATGCCGATTACGACGAATATGGGAACCCACGCTGCCTTGAAGGATTCGATATATCTGTTTCTCCCGGGTCCTCCACGGTCACATCCCTCAGCTTGTATTCCAGCCATTCTACCCGATCTCCCTTTCTTCCAATTGATGATCATAAGAACAACCATCGCATTTTTTGGCTTACTTCCACTGACTACGCTCATCAAGAACGTCTCGCATGCTGCGCGCCAACCGCAGTCTCTGGAACAGTCACTGCGTTTCCGACAGATTGTACAGCCAGTGACACTACACGCATTGCAGCTACGCCCCGCGAAAGATACCCCAACGAACATGACTACTTATCCCTCAAACCTTTCTTTTGTTGGGTTTCCACCGATCGCATCAAAGCTACTTTTGAAAACTCAACCCAATATGGTTCGTTAGCGGTTAGCCCTGATGGAAACATTTTCAAACGGTTTCATTCCCCTCAACCGGCCATGAACGTTCGCCCCTTCAATGACGATGTTATGTCCGATGCAGTCTATTCAGATGTCCCAGCAATTGATGGTGGATCCAAGATTGCTCAGATCTTCTTTGGCCGCAAATCACATATTATTCACGTTGAGGAAATGCGTACCACCGGCGATTTTCTACCCTGCTTTCAGAACTTTGTTCGAAAATGGGGCAGGCCCATCCGCCTCCTTTGCGACCACGGTAACTATCAATCCAGTAAGAAGGTCGTCGATTACCTCAAAATGTTATGGATTGGACTCTGGCAAAGTGAACCGTACCATCAACACCAGAATCAATTCGAACGACGATACCAAACGTTCAAACGCATTGTCAATCGCGTCATGGATCGTACCGGCACACCGCCACACATGTGGTTACTGTGCATGACATACGTCGCGGGTCTCCTCAATGTTGTCTCTGACCCTACGCTGTCCGATAAACAACCGATCTTCATTGCCACGGGTACAATTGGCGACATCAGCGCATACACCAGTTTCTTCTGGTTTGAACCTGTGTATTTCAAGACCAACGACTCTCCTTTCGGTACCAAATCTACCGAACGCCTCGGTCATTTCGTCGGCATTGCCGAACATGTTGGCAATGGACTCTGCTTTCGAATCTGGGATCCAGTTACCAACAAGTTACTAGACCGGTCCGGTGTTCGATCTGCTCTTACACCTGAGTCACGTAACAAACGCGCGGGCTTATTTACTGATGATGGTTTCATCAAATGGCGTAATGCAAAGGATTCCTTACCACGTCTATACGCCACTGGAGAAGCTCCAGCTTTCAAACATGGGGAGCATACCAATCAGAATAAACTCATTGACGAGTCTACTAAACCAAACAGCTCAGTTTCCCCTAACGGTTCACCTGCTGATTCTGACACCGCCGATGACACTGTTCCATCTGCACCCAACAAACAAACAGATACCACGCTCCACGCATCTGGCACTCAACCAATTCTTCACCCACCCACCCACCCCTCGTTACCGAGCTTTCTTTATAAGAAGGTCGATGACAGCCCAAGCTGGTCACCTTCTCCACTCCCTAACAACTATGGGGAGAGTCTTGATGGTCCTCCTACGACACACATCTTCAGCAAGACATCCGATGGCGTTCTCCTTACTGAAGATGATTTTGATCCACCGGAATTAGCATACTTTGATGTTAGTGACGTCACAACTCCACACACCAACCCCGCTACTCCTTCAGTAGACCCATCACAGGTAGTTGTTACCGACGAAGAAGGTAACGCACAGTTTGACGATGATGGTAAACCTATTACCATTCCTACGATCCCGATTGCCGATCTACAAGGACGTTCCTTCCTTGTAACCAATCTCGATGGCACCCGGAAGCGTCTTACCATTGTCGATGTTGAAGACAGTCTGGAACGCAATAAAGACTTCATCAAGTTCAAGTGTAAACACTCCGATGACGAACTAGATGATATCATTGCATACAATGACGTCATGAATTACATACATCGTGATTCAACACAAGAAGACGGCAAACTCTGGTCGTTTTGCCGCATCCTAGGACACCAAGGTCCACTGGATAACAAGCATCCTCAATACAAAGGTTCCAAGTATAACCTCTGGATTGAATGGGAGAATATGGAACGCACATATGAACCTCTGGCCAACATTGCAGCCGACGACCCGGTCACCGTTGCAAAATATGGGAAAGACAACAACTTGCTTGATCTCCCGGGTTGGAAACGTCTCAGAAGAATCACCAACCTAGCCCGACGAACCAAGAAACTTGATCGACTCGTGCACCAAGCCAAACTACGTTCCTTCCGTACCACTCCGCAGTATCAATATGGATTCAAAGTTCCTCGTAGCCACGAAGAAGCCCTCCGATTTGATCAAGCCAACGGAAACACCAAATGGGAAGATGCCACCACTCTGGAAATGGCACAACTCAATGAATACAATACATTCATTGATAAAGGCGTATACAAGACAAGCTCCATTCCCACGGGATTCCAACAGATCAAGGTACACATGATATACGCTGTCAAACACGACGGAAGACACAAGGCTCGCCTCGTTGCTAACGGTAATCTCACTGAGGCCCCTATCCACAGTGTTTATGCAGGCGTCGTATCTCTTCGCGGTCTACGTATGTGCCTATTCCTAGCTGAACTCAACGATCTATAAGCATGGGGCACCGACATAGGTAACGCCTACTTAGAAGCAGTCACCTGCGAGAAAGTATGCATCAAGGCAGGTCCTGAATTCGGATCGTTGGAGGGTCACCTGTTGGTCATTTACAAAGCCCTATATGGTCTCAGGTCTTCAGGCAAGTGCTTTGGAGACTTACTCGCGGCTTGTCTCATCGAACTCGGCTTCGAAAGATCCCGCGCAGAACCGGAAATATTCCTCAAACCCGGAACGAACAAGCATGGTGAACGGGTATATGAGCTTATATGCACATATGTTGATGACCTATGTCTCTGCATGGCAGATCCCAATTCCTTCTTGAAGATATTGCAATCGTCACCATATAACTTCAAATTGAAGGGATCCGGACCTATGAACTTTCATTTAGGATGTGGATTTGAGCGTGACGAACATGGTGTTCTGTGCATGAATCCCATAAAGTTCATCGAGAAGATGGAAGCATCTTACGAACAAATGTTCGGATGCAAACCTAACACTAGGTTCCGATCACCCATCGCGGAGAACGATCATCCTGAATTGGACTCCTCAGCCTTTCTTGAAGAAACCGGTATACAGAAATACCAAAGTATGATCGGTTCACTGCAATGGATCATCGCTATTGGCCGTTTCGATGTACAAACAGCCGTGATGACGCTCTCAAGTTTCAGAGCTCAGCCACGAGATGGGCATCTCGAACGTGCTAAACGTATCTATGGATATATCTCCAAGTTTAGACATTTTAAAATCAGATTCCGCGTGGAACCGCCCAATTTTATATTGACTAAACCCGACACCATCGACTGGTCCAACACCGTCTATGGGGAGCATTCTGAGGAGCTACCCGACGACGCTCCTGCACCGCTTGGAAAGACAGTAGTGTTATCACACTTCTATGATGCCAACCTCATGCATGATATTCTCAGTGGCAAGGCAGTTACCGGCATTCTTCATTTCGCGAACAAGACTCCCATGATGTGGTTCTCGAAGAAGCAGTCTACTACGGAAACAGCCACCTTTGGAGCTGAATTTGTTGCAGGAAGAACTTGCATCGAACAGATTGTCGACCTACGCCACTCATTCCGATACCTCGGAACACGAGTACATGATATCTCATACTCTTGGGGTGACAACGAAAAGATGATCCAAACGTCGACCTTTCCTTACGCAAGGTTGCATAAGCGTCATAACATTCTATCGTTTCACTACGTACGGAGCATGATAGCGAGAGGTTTCATTTTAATGATGCACATCCCAGGTAAGGATAACTGTGCAGATATTCTCACCAAGCATTGGAGTCACTCAGTTGTGTATCCACTGCTCAGGCCCATCTTCCACTTCTGTGGTAATACTGGCGACCTTCTCCAGGATGATGGAAGCATCATGTAGAGCGTGATGACCCTTCACGAGGAGACATGGGGAGTATTAAATTCCTTTCGTGACCAGAAGTACCAAAGCTACCAAAGGGTAGATTTCCTATGCGCATGAATCAATGAGTCCCGTATCCATCTAAGTAATCGATTCCCACGGCATATCGATTCCCACGGCGCATCGATTCCCATCGCGCATAAACGGTGAGCAATCCCTGTCCTACGATATTGCCATTGTTCTTCAGTGAGCAAACTCTGATTTCATAAAATATCACACGAGCTACGGGAGCAATTCCTGACCTTAATGATAAACATTTCAAGGAGTCTTCCTAACGGAACAAGAGAAGAAAACCGTTGGCATGTGATTCTCACACAATACATATACATGCATACAAATATATATGGTCAACAACTAATACATGTACGGAAATAATCAGCGAGTAATCTCAGCACTACGCAACAGCAGTTGCAACGTATTCATCTCAATAAAAGAGATATCTTGCATTTCGGCAAGATTTCACTTTATCTCATACTTTTAACATTCAACTGATTTATATCCCAAAATTCACACTAGTTGCTACCAACTACTTGTAATCTACATACTAAGGTCTGTCTCGCTGCAATCTGAATAAGTCACAGCAAGAGGAGATCTGGCGTTTCCCTAGTCTCGCCTGTAGTCCGATTATCCGTTGCCGAAAGTATCCAAACACAATTGTCACGCGTAGAGTACAATCGTTCGTCTACTAACACACTAACACAGCGTTGCTGTTCGTCAGAAGTCCTTGAATCAGACTCTCAACGAATCGGATTCAGAAGGAAAATAATAGGATCACACAAAATATTGGATTTTGTGTTTTCTAGTTTCACATTTGTTTGAATTTTCTCTCAAAATCCAGTACAGAAACGTACTAATTAGGTGGTGACACACCAACTATGACAGATAACTCACTTCTGTTTCTTTCATGATTCATCTTACCCATAACAGCAACAATATTCATGGACTGATCACATAAAATATTGGATTTTGTATTTTCTAGTTGCACATTTGTTTGTATTTTCCCTCCAAATCCAGTACAGAAATTCACTCATGAGGTAGTGACACACAAACCACGACAGATAACTCACTTCTCTTTCTTTCATGATTCATCTTACCCATAACAGGAACAATATTCATGGTACAATTAAACAAAATATAAGATTTTGTATTTTCTAGTTGCACATTTGTTTGTATTTTCCCTAGAAATCCAGTACCCAAATGCACTAATTAGGTGGTGACACACCAACTATGACAGATAACTCACTTCTGTTTCTTTCATGATTCATCTTACCCATAACAGCAACAATATTCATGGACTGATCACATAAAATATTGGATTTTGTATTTTCTAGTTGCACATTTGTTTGTATTTTCCCTCCAAATCCAGTACAGAAATTCACTCATGAGGTAGTGACACACAAAATATGACAGATAACTCACTTCTGTTTCTTTCATGATTCATCTTAGTACCCATAACAGAAACAATATTCATGGTTCAATCACAAAAAATATCTGCTTTTGGAATTTTTAATTGCAAATTAGTGTTTATTTTCCCTCCAAATCCTGTACCCAAATGCACAAATTAAGTGGTGACACACAAACCACGACAGATAACTCACTTCTCTTTCTTTCATGATTCACAGGAACAATGTTCATGGTTCAATCACACTAAATATCTGCTTTTGTATTTTCTAGTTGCACATTTGTTAGTATTTTCCCTCCAAATCCAGTACAGAAATGCACTCATGAGGTGGTGACACACCAACTATGACAGATAACTCACTTCTCTTTCTTTCATGATTCATCTTACCCATAACAGGAACAATATTCATGGTTCAATCACACAAAATATCTGATTTTGTATTTTTAATTGCAAATAAGTGTGTATTTTTCTTCCAAATCCAGTACCCAAATGAAAAGAATTCACTGTGTAACGCGTATTCGTACGTACAAAGCGGGCAAGTGGGCGTATCGCACGAAAAGTCATAAGGGCAAATAACCTTATTCATAAGGTTATTTCTCAGTGAATAATCGTCGGCGCTTTCATGTGGATTGTCTCTTTACCGAATTTCCCAATCAGCTCACTCTTCGAAGAATTAACAACTCTAAAACACTATCATGCCCTAAATTTACGTACACTCTAGTACTAATTCTACACGATAAGATACGATTTTACATGTGATATTCCGATAAGAATATCACGGCGGATTATACGATAGGGTAAAAGACGGACCGACGATGGCCGGTTTACGTGTGTTTTGTGTCTTAAGATTACGAACGTTATTGTGGCAAATTACTCAGTAATATGCCAATAATCGATAAGACGATGACGAGAGTAATTAACCTATTTTTACTCACTAAATCGATTGACCGTAAGGCCAATCGCATTTTCTATTTGTTTTATTACTGTTACGACGCAGTTTCTTTAGTTTATCAAACCCAGCATCCTACAATGCTGAGGACCAAATGGCGTTTCCCATGGAGAAACGCAGTTGAGCTCGAAGACAAAGAATCCGGATTAGCCTGATCAGCAATCCGGCATCAACCCTCAAGGATGTAAAGGGGGCAGTTGCTTGTGGAGCCCTGGAACAGACCAACACCAGGGCGGTCTACCTTGAAAGAAGAGGCCGAAGACACGGATCAAGGTGGTGGCTCCACCGGGTTTCGAGATCCAACAACAAAACAAGCAAGGGAAAAGGGCTGGACGATTAAAAAATTGCCTAGGTTGGCATCAGCTGAAAGGAATCAATCCGAGAACACTGATCTTTCACTGAAAACAAGAATGACGTGAGCCAGAAGATTGAGCCTCAAGTATTCTGATGATGGTGAAACAGATTGGATCGAACAGATTGCAAGCATCTGTGCGCAAGGAAAATCCAAAGATATAAATGAGAACACTAAATCTCAAACGCACTTGGAGATCCAAAGATCCAAGAGAAAAGAGAACACTAAATTCTCAGAAAAACAAAATGATGAAATATTCATCCAGTCCTTGACCACAGAAATACAGAATGAGCAAATCCTGAGACTGGATAGAAACGCTCACAATCTTAAATTGCGACAAACAGCAAAAGCTCACACAAACACAAACATAAATGAACCGGAACGAAAATTCGATCCGAATATACATATACGAATACACAAACAGATAAGCAAATCACACACAACAGTCACCAACATTTAACCAACCATCTCACTCCCAATCCTCCGATTCGATTACACTCTCTTTCCACATACCACCTTTGATTAAATATTCGATCGCAACTTATATCCAAACGTCCATCGAATATTTCGAACGAAGAAACTTCATCCGAGACAATCATTGATTACTCCAATAAAATATTGAAATCTCGTCCCCATCATGGCTCCAGCGAAAAGAAAAACAAGAACAAAAGCAAAGCCAAAAGATGATGATGACTATGACCCCAATGAAGAGGAGTCGAAAATGGATGTGGGACAGAATCCACCAGAATTTGATAGCGACGATCAGAGTCAGAAGGATATGGAATTAGAGAAAGAAGAGGACAAATCTGATGAGGAAAGAATCATGCGTATAATGGAAAAGGCTACAACTGATCCACAAATGAACTCAATTTGGAAGCGAGTCATTGACCAAGAAGTAAAGAAAAGGATCAGAGCATTACAAGACGCTGCAAGAAGGGATAGGAAACCAGATGATGTTAGCAGTGATGAAACCAGCAGCGATGATAGTGAAAACCAACAAGATGACAACTCAAGGTCTGCACGTTACGACATGGTTTCTTTACTGAGGTCATCCCAACTCAAAATAACAATCAGGGGATTCAACAATGGAAGATTACTGAATCCAGAACAGCTCGCTTTCAGAAGCAGCTTGATGGATTTTGGTATCAACTACGAATCAGCTGAAGAAATTATGAGGGAAGGAATGTCTAATATTCGTGAAATTACAGACCTCAACAAGGAAAGCATCAAATCATTCATGCACGGATTGAAATCGGTCAGCCCAGACTGTCCTAATCCTAAAAGCATCCATTATGGTAACAGGCTGTCGTCAAGGCTTCTCACATGGGAAAATTGGGCACGCTATCAACCATTGATTGGAGTCAAACCTCGAGCTATTGACTGGAACGCGAACCCAAACAACCTAGAACTGCAACAATTCAGGATCAAGATGATGGAATCAAGAGTGAAATCACAAGAAAAAGCGACGCCACCTGAGTTAAAGGACCTTACAAAATTCAGAGAATGGGAGGAAGGTTTTCGTCAAAATTTGAGATACAGATTCAACTCTGAAGGATTCCCAATCTTATATGTCATAAGACCCCAAGAAAAGGAAGACGTTGATGATGAAGCCAGGTCTGGCACAGTTGGGCAAAATCCAACAGATGCATATCCAACTTGGAGTGACTACAATGAACGATGCGGCGTTTTGTCAGGCCATCAGTATGATGAAGACAACAATGTTGTGTGGAGGTTGTTGTGTGATGCAACAAGGAAAGGGCCGGGATGGGAATATGTGGCACATTTCCAAAATACTGAATTGAACTCAGGGCATGCAAGGAACACGTTCATTTCGTTGATGCAACATGATTACACTGATACCAATATCACTATGGTCCTGAACAAAACCTACCAGAAAACAAAAGAATCACATTACACGGGTGACCATAAGAACTATGATTGGAACAAGCACAAAAGAAATTGGACTGCATTCCATGGAACAATTCTGAGATTCGAAAAGAATCATAATGAAAGGAGATTTGTTTGGGACTTTATCAATTCAATCAGTGATGAGCGACTTGACGCTGCCAAAGCTGACGCGATTGATGAGAGCAAAGACTATCAAGACAACTTCAATGAATGTTTGATTTTATTCACCAATCGACTTGGATTGAAGAAGCTTGCAAATGGAAAGTATAAAAGGGGTTCCAGAAGTGTATATTCAGTAGGCACATCAAGCAATAAAAGGCAGAAAACAACTGGAACATTCACAGGAAAACTTGAGAACAAGACCTACCCAACAAGCGTTTATAAAACAATGTCAAAAGAACAGCGTCAGGAACTTTACCAGATGAGACAGGCAAGTAAGAAAAAGAGGGCTCTCAAGGCTGCTGAGACCAAAAAGGCAAAGGAAGCTGAAAAGGAAGGTGCAGGCGACAGCTTTGGCTCAAAATCTAAGAAATGACATCATAACCGGACACTAGAAAACAAATGTTTAACAATGGTGAGCCGGTCATTATATAAGATGAATATTCCACTAGATTTTGATGATGGTGAAAATGAAGATGGATACTGTGAGTTAGACTCACATGCTGACACCACGGCAGCTGGAAGCAACATGATATTGCTTAATCCTGATCAGATCACAACGCATGTTGATGTTGCCCCTTTTTCTGAAGAGTACAAGCCAATCAAGAAAATTCCAATTGGAAGCTGCGCGACTGCTTGGACAAGTCCAACATCAGGTCAAGTCTACATTATTGTGTTCCATCAAGCGCTGTACTTTGGAAACAAATTGAAGAACAGCTTGATATGCCCAAATCAAGTGAGGGATTGCAATTTCAATTCTGTTGAAGAAACACCTCATCAATTTGATCCCAGGTCCAAGCATGGAATTACAATCCAAACACCAATGGAGGATGACGATCCGAAGAAAGTTTTCATAAAACTGAGTATGAGAAATGTGATTTCATATTTCCCAACAAGGAAGCCAACAAGATTGGAGCTTGATGAATGTCAACATCTGATTGCGACAAATGACACCCCATGGGATCCCCATTCACTGAAATTTAGGATGGCTGAGTTAGCAATTGACAATGGTGATCCAATTTCAGGGGACCAATTCAGCGTTCAAGCTATGTCAACTGAAGATGCAAGTTCAGTGGTAACAGAACCAACGAGCAACGTTACCAACATGCCCTCCAAGACTAGCAGAGGGCCCAACCATACAAGTCTCATGGAACGCTGCAAGCTGATGAGATTGCACCAGGTATCAATCAGAAGAATGCTGACCGAATGTCAAATTGCAACAGATGGCAATATTTCTCATCAGATTTCTTCAGTAAGAAATATTTCAAGCGCGCGAAGGATAGACCAGTTTTTATTTGATGACACAGAATTTGACTTCACAGAAGCCCCTGAGGATGAATCAAAACAAATCCCTAGTTTGCAAGAAATTGACAATACACTTGAAAGGAGATCCCTTGATAGAAGAAATCAATGGGGACCATCAGTGACAACTATTGAAGGTCCAAACAAAGTAGATTACGAACGCCTAGCCATGACTTGGAATATCAGTTTCAAAAAGGCAGAACAGACATTGAAGGTCACGACTCAGAAAGCCCTGAGAAATTTGCAATTACCTTTGATGAAGCGTCTGCCAACACAGCGCTTTAGAAACAAGAGAGTAGCTCAGGGAACCTGGTACACTGATACTTGGCATGCAAAAACCACAAGCATTATGAGACAAGAAAAATGTGCTCAGGTTTTCACAAATGGAAATAGGTTTGAAGTATTCATACCAATACAAAACAAGTCGCAAGCTCATCAAGGATTGAAAATATTCATCCATGAAGTTGGAATCCCCGAACATTTGATCTCTGATGGTGCACCAGAACAGGGCTCACCAAGGACTTACAAGACCCACTGGAATTCAATTGTGAAACGCAACCATATACACCAAACGTTCATCCAACCACATTGCCCTTTCCAAAATCAAGCAGAGCAAGCAATAGGCCACCTTGGTAATGCAATCATAACAAAGACAGCAAAGAAGAAGTCACCAAGAAGGCTATGGTCATTTTGTGGTGAGCTATGTGCAAATATCAGGCATAGGACTGCATCAAGCAACCCTTCTTCAATGGGAAGAACTCCATTTGAATTGGTGCATGGCTATAGGCCTGATATAACGTTATACACATCATCGGAATGATATGATTTTATATTTTTATTTTGATAAAGGTGATTCTTCAACTCGCGGAGTTGAAAGACTGGGACAATGGCTCGGACCTTGCGGCAGCAAGGTGGGTGGAGGTGATTGTTTTTGGATCCTGACTGAATCAGCAATACCAATCTCTACGAATTCAATAAGGCCAGTAAAGGAATTTGAATGGAGGGATTGAGATGTCCTAAGAAGAATGGAAGCGATTGATAAATCAATTGAATCCAAGACTGGTGATGAAGTCAAAGACAGCGCGTCTTTTTTCCAGGAAAATTACCCAGAACCTCAACAAGAGCTATTTGATGAACAACCAGTGAGATCATCTGATCTGAAACTTGAAATGGCAGAGCCAGAGGCATCAGTTGAAGATATTGATGAACGAGACGAGTATCTGGGAAATGAAGTAATCATTGAAAGAAATGATGAAAGGCTCAGGTGCATTGTCAAGGATAGGGTACACGATCTGCAAAATTGACCAATTGGAGTAAGGAATGAGAACCCAATACTGGACACGAGGTTATACAAATTGCAACTACCTGATGGCACCATAGAGGAATACACAGCAAACATTGTTGCAGAAAGTATTTACAGCTCTTTTGATGATGATGGACAAATGTTCACCCTGCTGGATGAGTTAATTGATCATGAATGCGACAACACTGCTTTAACTGACGAGGAGGCCACAACTATAGCCAAAAATGGCAGGAAAAGCCATAAGCCGACAACTAGGGGCTGGAGAATTTTGACCAGTTGGAAAGATGGAACCGAATCTTGGTGTAAGCTAAGTGATGTCAAAGAATCATTCCCAGTGCAGCTAGCAGAATATGCAGTCAACAACAAGCTTGAAAAGTTACCAGCCTTCAGATGGTGGGTGCATAAAATTTTGAGAAGAAAGGAACGCATCCTTAAGGCCGCAAAATCAGCCAAGTATTGGTTGAAAAGTCACAAATATGGTGTTGAATTACCACATTCAATTACACAAGCACTGGCAATTGATAACAAAACAGGTACAGACCACTGGAAACGCGCGATTCATAAGGAAATGACAAACAACATGGCAGCTTTTGAATTTTCTGCTGATGATGTTATACCAGTTGGTCATAAGGAGATCACAACGCACATGATATTTGATATCAAGCTTGGATCACTAACAAGAAAGGCTAGGTTGGTAGGGGATGGTCACAAAGTTCCTGCTGTAGCAAAGGAAAATACCTACTCATCTGTTCCCAGTCGGGACTCAGTGAGAATATTCTTCTTGCTGGCAGCGCTGAATGATTTGAAGGTTCTCTCAGCAGATATCCAAAATGCATATTTGACAGCTCCAATAAAGGAGAAATACTTTCTCTGGGCAAGAGCTGAAGATGGCTTCCCTCCACACCTTGCAGGTCGCCCTTGCAAGATAGTTCGGGCACTGTATGGATTACCAGCCGCGGGTGCGTCATTCAGGTCATATCTCACAAAACACTTGAGAGATCTTGGTTATTCTCCATGTAAAGCGGACCCAGATGTGCACTTACGAATTGAAACCAGGAAAGATGGATCCAGATACTGGGCAATGCTGATTGCTTATGTTGGTGATATCTTATGTTCTGGTGAAGATCCTAAGTTTCAGCTAGAAAATATTGAACAAAAGTTCAAGTTGAAAGATGATACCATTGAAGAACCAACTCTGTATTTGGGAGCTGATATTGGAAAGTTTTACTTTGAAGGTGATTCAAAACCAAGGTGGTCATTATCAAGCACCAAATATACTGCAAAAGCTGTCGCGGCTGTTGAACAAGAGCTTGGGACTGAGAAGTATGGTTATAAATATTTACCAAAGTCCGCATCCAGTCCACTGTCACATGATTACAGACCAGAGATTGATATATCAGAGGAACTAAATCCCGAATTACAAAACTACTATCAAGGTTTGATTGGAGTTCTCCGATGGATTTGTGAACTTGGAAGGCTTGACATTGTAATACCAGTTTCTCTCATGTCAAGATATCTGACTCAAGCAAGAATGGGGCATTTGAACCAGTTATTTCATATATTTGCATATTTGAAGAAGTATAACAGGTCAAAATTGGTTTTTGATGATTCAGTACCAAGCGTTGATCAGAGTAAATTTCAAAAATGCGACTGGTCTGAATTTTATCCTGGCGCCACTGAAGTTTTACCAGCAGATATGCCTGAACAAGCTTTGGGAAAACATGTAACAATGAGTTGTTTTGTTGACGCGGATCATGCTGGATGTAAAGCAACGAGAAGATCACATACTGGTGTTATTATCTTCATTAATAATGCGCCAATTATTTGGTTTTCCAAACGACAAACAGCAGTTGAAACATCAACTTTTGGATCTGAAATCATCGCATTGAAAATTGCGATCGAATTGGTTGAAGGTCTAAGATACAAGTTGAGAATGATGGGTGTTCCAATAGAAGGGAGCACCAATGTGTATTGTGATAATGATTCAGTTGTCACAAATGTTACACAACCTGAAAGCCCATGCAAGAAGAAACACAACAGCATAGCGTACCACAAGGCCCGAGAATCCATTGCAGCAGGAATTATCAGAGTTGCAAAAGAACCAGGTTCAACAAATATTGCCGATTTGTTTACCAAGCTTATGAGTGGCGCTGTTTTTCGGGAACATTGTTCTTGGTGCATGTGGTAAGTAAGTAAGTAAATTTGTTTCATGCGTTCGACCAAAACAACAGGATAAGTAAATCAATCATTCGATGGAATGTTCGATCGACCGTTTGATCGAAGTGACAAGTTGATTTTACTAAGTTCGATCATGGAAACGAATCAATCTGCAATGAGCATTTCGAAAATGGATAATTTGATCCATGAATACAATATATCAAACCGGCAAGGATCAGGGCCAAATGCCATGATACAAGCCAGAATGAACAATGGCAAAATGCCTCCCCATTTTTTTGATAGGGCCTCTGATGGTAGACTGGATACAGTTTGGTATTCAACACACATGACTCACGATGAATAGATTAAGTCAAAAGATCCAAACGCTTAACGATTGGATTTACGACTGAAAGGGACTGAAAAGAATTCACCGTGTAACGCGTATTCGTACGTACAAAGCGGGCAAGTGGGCGTATCACACGAAAAGTCATAAGGGCAAATAACCTTATTCATAAGGTTATTTCTCAGTGAATAATCGTCGGCGCTTTCATGTGGATTGTCTCTTTACCGGATTTCCCAATCAGCTCACTCTTCGAAGAATTAACAACTCTAAAACACTATCATGCCCTAAATTTACGTACACTCTAGTACTAATTCTACACGATAAGATACGATTTTACATGTGATATTCTTGGCGAATTATACGATACGGTAAAAGACCGACCGACAACGCGAAACGGAGGGAACCTAAGTAAAATTGAGGTACATGATAATCAGTACTAATCCTACACAGATTGAGTCCCACGAGGTGTCAACAGTGTGCGCGCCAGCCGGCCAGTTCCATCTAGCAAAACAGTTCGCATTTATTAACGCGTAGATGCAGCTCAAACCACGGAGTTATCGATGAGATCTTACCGGTACCGGTACGTACCGTACGTTTGAAGTTTGAAAAAAATACGAACTACTATCTCAGCACTACTCGTACGTACTCGTAGTTCGTACGGAGTCTTTATTTTGCGCACGAGTTAATTCGTCTTCGCCCCATGCACAGTATGCTCGCAACAAACTATGACCAACGGTCCCTAGCAAAGAGCTCATCCCCTTCGCTCTCCCTTGAAGCCATTAGGATTATGAAATGAATAACCCAATGAAGGAAACGAAGAACAAACAACCAATCGCTTGTGTCTCAAACAATTTCGTTGATAAGAAAGCGGTGCCGTGTTGTTAACTTCAATCAAGCAGCTGATCACTGTTTCGACTATTCCCCAAACGCCGATCTTGCTTCTTGCTTTTTCCACCGGAGCCGTTTGACCACCGAATTTGCATTCTGAATTTATTCCCAGGAAATGCGACAGTCAACACTGGATATTACAAGCACGATGAAATTTCGATCCATTCTACCGTCAAAAAAAGCTGCGATTTCCGCGATATATTTTGTGACAATCACTGGATTGGCTTGTTTCAATATATTCGTTCATAATCTTCACAAAGAAGCGATCGCCCCGATGAATGCAAACGATGTTGAATCCCAGGCGAATGCCTTGCGTGCTGAATTTTTGGGGCAAGGAGTCCTTTGGCAAACTCAACAACTATTGAGAACTGCGAATGATGCTACAGCTTCATCGGGGGTTATTAGAAAAGTGGAAAAAGTGACCATAGATGACTCGACCATCCAGGATACTGCCGGTACGGATAAGTCCCACTCCACTTGTATCCCTTCCGGCAAAAACAGCGAGTACAATTTTCAACCAACGACGAAATACAAGGAATCTACGACGATGCCGAAGTGGATGATAGGTACGACTGTTGGTGGTCAATCTTTTGAAAAATTGTCGAGGGAAATGGAAAACGTGTTTCCGATCTTAGGCTTGGTCACTAAACACTTTCGTGGTTGTTTTTTCTGCACTATCATTCCTCTTCCTATTACTCTCGGCGACGGCATCTTTTTGTAGAGTACTTCGACTGGCACAGAGAGCAAACATCGAAGCTCAACGAATGCAACTACAAAGACTTCAAATTTTTAATTCTTAGGTGTTCCGATGAGGAAAAAAGATGTGGAGGTGTGGCGGATCGGTTGAAGAGCATTCCATTCTTCATTGCGGCTTCAGCTCTTTCGAAACGAATCTTCCTCATTCGATGGAGTCGGCCTACAAAATTAGAAAATTTTCTACTCCCGAATGAAATCAATTGGGCCGTCCCAGATTGGTTACCTGAAAAAGTGGGTAATTTCATAGATTCCCCGGATGCGAATTATATCGGTGGTGCAAAATATTTGGCTCGTGGTGTGAAGAGGTATAGCAATCGTTTGGTTTTAGAGGGGAATGTGCAAGATTTTTATGGTGGAAGCCTCTACTATCACAAGTTTGATTGCGAATTGGACGATGCCAAAACATTTGATGAAGTGGAAGCCAAACAGAAAAACGATTATATGGGTTGGCCGGATTACATGGTGATTTTCCGTGATATGTTCTTCACTATGTTCGAACCTGCTCCACCTATCAAGAAAATCATCGAAGACAAGATGGAATCGGCAAACCTAGTTCCAAATGAATACGTAGCCAGCCACTATCGAGCGTTTTGGTGTACAGAAGACAAAAAGGAGACAGTGTCCAGATTGAAACTAATGCGCAAGACAACAAACGCTCTGAACTGTGCATCTCAACTGCAACCTGGAGCTCCTGTCTATTTTGCAAGTGACTCGCAAATTTCTGTTCTTGCAGCTCGGAAGATGAACGAAACGCACAGGGCTCGTGAAATTGTGACCTTTAACGAAAAGAAGGAGGCGTTGCATCTTGACAAAAAAGACCAATGGAAATCCGGCGACATATCAGATTTTTATCCCACATTTGTAGATTTGCTAGTAATGAGCAAAGCGAAGTGCATCGCTTTTGGCGTGGGTGGCTTTGGTGCCTTTGCAAATTTGTTATCGAGCAATTCGAGTTGTTATATGCGGCATGATCATCAACTGCGTTTTAAAACCCCAATATGCGAATGGACCGATGGTGAAGAAGAAATAACAGATGAGTAGTAGTAGTGCTTTCACCCGCACATTCGTAACATCACCAAACCCGAGTCGATTGCAATGACTAGGGAAATAGCAACATTTGCATTGAAGTACAAATTTAGTTTTTTGTGTACACTGCAGTAGTACATGTACACGAAATTGTCACAAAATATCTCAGAACTACCCAAACACCTGATTTTTGTATCCCTTTAGACACAATAACTAAGCAGATAAACATCAGATATGAACCTAGTATCTTGCTCACAATGCACCAAGCCACCAATCTAAATGTATAGCGTTAGAAAGTCAGGAATGCTTGATTTAATGGGCAAGAGCCTGAAGATAGGTTTTTAAAATTTGCGTCGGCCTCGGCCCCTGTCAAAAATTTGGCAATTATTGCTACTGGGCCTGACCGCAGGTATTTTACCTGCTGTTTATGTTCTGCTGGACCTCAGTGTCGGTTTGAGGAGCCTCATGATAGGTTCCTCTCCTATGTAAACATAACTGTCTTTTATTGATCGTTACATCTATATTCAATTCCATACGTACGCCAATATTTTATATTCCCCGTATCTTTGTCAGTCATTTCTCTTTTTCGAAAATAACGCTCCGATCGTCATTCATCCATTTATTTTTGTTTATCTTGTTTTCCTTTATCCCCGGAAATATTTACCGGCACTCAATGTACACCCGATACTTCAGGACAACAAACACTTACACTTCCTTACGATCCCTTTCATTACGTCTACTTTGTGTTTCAGAGCTTCTGTCTTTACCCCAACCTTCCCCTTTCTCTCCGTTTGGCCATGTCTTCTTGAAACGCAATGGCTCCAGTACGTGCTTCCTTATTATACTTGCCGTTCATTATTGATTACATTTACACTTTCTCTGATCTTGCCAGCCAACATACGATACCCTCATTTTCTCCTAAACCTCCTTTTCTGCACAGTTTGGCTCTTTGTTGACAAAAAGCGTTTACGCCGTTCAGTTTCAGAATCTTTGTATATTCTCTGACACCGCTCCAAAGCATCACCCTCCTTCTCACTTTTTGTCTCCGGTTCTTCCGGCAATGTCTACACCATAGTTGCTTCTAGCAAAACTATTATCTGTTCGTGTCCTGATATCCATCCAGTATGTAAACACATACTCCGTATTGTTTATACTTGCCAAACTACAAATTCCTGTTTCTACAGGCCTGCAGACAATATCCCTACCGCTTCTTAAACTCCACTTAAGTTCCTATGAGTCATCGCTTGACTATTACACTATCAACCTTTGCCTTGTCCTTATGCGGCAACGTTGCGTACACTGTCAACAATCAATGCTTCATTCTTGTCTGATTATCTGTAACATTTGTTACTCTGTTTATCATCATTCTCACAAATACCATGACTTCGATACATGTCCTCAATGTAAATCAAAATGGTTACCATATATTTCCGATTTTGTTGGTCAATATCGCAATTTTTCTTCTGTCCTCCGTAGAAATGGATTTCTACCCACCCATTATCTACCTCTACCTCAACAAACGTTTGCCACAAATGATACACCTCAATCCTCCGCTTCCTCCTCTAACAATAATCCCGCTGCAGTATCCAGCTCCAACACGCACATTATTCCCCCATCACCTTCCACCTCAACTTCCCATAACTACTGTCTTTCTGACATTATCTGAGAAAAACTGTATCTAATTTTATGGTTTCATAGTCGTGTATGGGAACAATTACACTGCATGAACTCCAAATCCACATGATGGATATGTGGTGAAAACAATTCACGCACAAGCCCTGAAATGCCATGAATGCTTCTATGGGATGTCGAACGTGTTCAGAATTCTCCGTGACAGATTCCGACATACTGCGGAAAAAATTCCGTATTGCATCTGAAGCCATCTGTGTAATATTTCAGTTGAAAATTGAAATCGTTGATCTCCTTTATGATGTTGTTGTTGATGACGTGGTCATCGAATCAGAAGTAGATATGTAGTCTGAGATCGGATCAGCCTGGTGTTAGATACGTTTATTATGTTGTCCTTGTCAATGACTTGGTTAACGAACTAGATTTAGAAATGTATGCTGAGATTGGAGCAGCCTGGTGTCAGATATGTTGCAATAATAATTCTATTTTACCAATATAACAGTAATAAATTTTGAAGAATGCCTGGCCTCCGATAGCCATTGCTAATTAATGATAGTACCACACTCAAATTGAAGATAGAAAATAGACAAGAAATCTTGTCCCGAAACCGGAACATTTTTGACCTGGCAAAGAAAACAGGTAAGCCATCTTGCCCAGATACTTTTGGAACATTTTTATGGCAAATCATTCCTCATCTCTGTCTCAATCTGCCATGCACCCACGAATGCTAGTAAAGGCCGATTACCCGACCTCTTTTTGTGAAGAACAATATAAGGTTCCATTAGGCGTATAACCTCATCGTACTGTTTTTTCAATGCTGCTTCAAGAACATTTCTGCCAAAGTACTTTCCGTCCCCATGATACATGAATAGGACCAAAGATTGGATTGCGTTCACCAGCACATAATGCTATCTTTTCACCTGACCTTTCAACAGAAAGACTGCAATGGCATTGTTGTAAGGGTTGTGCTTAAAAGTTCCTTCTCCAGGCTGAGATGTAATCAGTCCACACAAATCAATGTCTAGTTTTTTCATATTTGGAAACTTGGTCATGAAATAGTCCAAACCCGTCTCTGCCGTTACAACATCTGCATGAGTTTCCGCAATTTTAGTGATCATTTCCACAGGTTGCTCTTCTTCGTTTGCTTCTTTTGCATCTGGTACCATTGATCTGTACAATGTGTGAATACACATGATAGCGTTTGGGATTTTCCGAAAAGAATGTTTGCTGCTCATCAGGGTATCTGGGAAATTTGCGTCATATTTCAATGAATGATTAGACAACTTCATGACTGCCACTCCCGCATCCAAATTGTGAAAACGGTGTTTGGTAAAGTTTTGACTCTCATTCCTTATGTAGCCAGTGATATCGTCTTTGGAAAAGTTGTTGTGCTTCTTAGACTTTGGCTCAGACGCGGGCTTCCAATTCAAATCTTCCTCGCTTTCCTTGCTTTCTTCATCGCTTTCAACATTAATTTCTTCTTTTTTCTGCTTTGGAGTAGGAGAGAACTGAAGATTAGTTTTGGCTGATGGAGGCCGCTTCTTTGCGCTGCTGATGGTGCATTGCAAAGGTTCGATGATATCTTCTTTTACCCTCATCGTTTGTTCCGTCAACTGTTCTACGAGAGTAGTGCATTTGCTCAGAACCTTTTCCGCCTCTCCAATTTGCTCCGACATTTTTTGTTGCTTGGAAGGTGTCACGAGAATTCCTATGGGAGACCCATTTTGACTCTTTGTTGCAAGTCTAGCAAACACTTCAGCTACAATTTTATTTGCCAATTGAGTACCCAGTTGGGGGGCAGTTAGCATTTGCTGCAACTCCTTGAGTGTGTAGCTATCAAGGGCACTGCTAATGTCAGATGACGATGACATTCTGGCTTTTCACTAGATGAGAATTCTAGATTGTTGGAATCCGTGATTGTGAGAATTCTAGATTATGATACCACAGCACACAAGCTTGTAGTGAATGACAACGAAAGGAAAACATGTGAACTGAAACATAGCCAACCCATCGTGGCACACACTTGTAGTTCACAACATACCAACATGTAGCAATTTGCTGACATGTTAAAGGGTTGAACAGGAACAGCCAACAGAAATAGTATTCTGTCGTGGACATCGCAACAGCTTAGCCATCGTGGCAACCTTGTAGAGAATGAAAACAAAACAAAAACGTGTCAACTGAAACATAGCCCATTGTGGCCAGCACTACTATTTCATCATATCATATGCAGATCCCATCGCCAAGTTGCAATCAGCTGACATGAACAGAAACGACGGAAATGGTATTCTGGTGCAGATACCACCATACTATTGTACGGTACATAGTACGGGCACCGTACATGAGCGTGCAGAATTTTAGGATTTTAGGAGGATACCAGTACAAACAGTATGGTAACACATGTACGTGTAGTACAAGTAATGTAACTGCCTACTGGTATATTTCACATGAACTAGATACCACAAATGTGTACCAGTACCCGTAGGCTTCAACTGACCAAAACAGATAAAAAATTTATGTGTACAGCATGATGGCCAGACTTTGGTGTAGCATAGCCTTACAAAAGTTCATGCAACTTGGTGTTGTTTTTGTCATTCACTCCGACTTTTGCGCACAGAAGATGCACTACGGTATGATGGCATGACTTTGCCGTACCATATCCTTCTTACGAAATTTCATGCAACTTGGTGTTGTTTTTGTCATTCACTCCGAATTTCGCACTGAAGATGATGCACTATGGTACTTCTTGTACCACCACAATTATAGTTTTCAAGCCGAGGTTAGCCTATGATAACACTGCTGTGGGTCTATGATACTAATGGTATAGCCATGTACTCTTATGTAACACCAATTTCATTTGTGTACAAAAAAAAAACCATGCAGCAAGGGCATAATACGCTGGTAAACTTAAGCTTTCAAACATAGATATCAATTTATCATCACATGTTTTCTTCATTAAATCTCATACTTTTCAAACATAGGTAAACGTAGTATGATAAAGCTGCTGTGGGTCTATAATAAGAAGGTATAGCCCTGTACTCTTATGTAGCGCAAATGATATTCATGTACAAAAAAAGTAACCCACACAGCAAGGGCATAGGTAAACCTAGGCTTTCAAACACAGATATGATTAGTGAAACTGAAGGGAGGATGATAACAACAACAACAACAACAACAACGCCAAGAACAACAAGAACGACTTCAAGAACGACAACAATTACGCCGACAACAATGGCAGCAACACCAACAACGACGACAGTAGCTAACAATGACAACAGGACGACTGCTGGCCTAGTAGGCTGGACTAGCCTAGTAGGCTTGACTAGCCTAGACCTGTCTACTAGTAGCATTGTTGTTGCTCTAAAAATCGACCGGATAGGTATAACGAATTGTTTAAATTTAAAGAGATGTGAGCTCAGAGAAAGGCTCTTATTTTTTACTATGTATTTTCACTGTATCGGAGCTCTCTGCTGTATTTTACATGGTAGAGATCTTCCCCGGTGCTGTCACTATTCTCGTACCGATACTGCTGTTGCTGTTGCTGTATTAGCGTCGTGTCGGTCTTACTGTATCGGTCATTTGGTGGTATTGGTCTTTTACGAGGTTAAGTATTTCTTGTCCGGTGGGGCGTATGCTTGTTCGTTGAGTGGGTAGATTAATGAGGCCCATCCGGAATCGGTATTGATTTTCTTGATTGCAATAAGTAATTTCCTCACGGGATATTAAGTATATTCTTTTGAATGTACTTATGGGTTCCAAGTGTTTACTTACTGTTCAGGTCTTTGGATATTTCTTGTTTCTAACCGATTCTCCTTTCTTGTTTGTAGTCCTAAGTGATATCGTTTTACCACTTAGGGATTTTCATGTAGTGGAGGTGCGTTTGATTCTAAGGCTCGATCATCGAAATAATCGTATCTCTGTTGTTACTCCGTGTTAATATTTCGCACCTCAGTCGTCTTTTCGTCTTCGTCGGCTTTTTGATCAAAATTTGATGCCGACGATGGTCCGTATTTTTTGCCGACAACACACCCCTTGATCCAATACTCTACTCGCATGGTATTGGATTACTGTCGGAGTATATTTAACCTTGGTCATATTGAGGCTGTGTTCGATGGATCGATTGATCGAATCATATCAACGTGATTGTAATATGAAATCGTTCTACCAATTCGGACGCGGCTATAGAGTGATCAAAGCAATTGAACGATTTAACCTGGGTAGTGTCCCATGATATATCTTGCATGTCGGGCGTGCAAGATCCATCCCAATGGTTTGGTTAGGTCATCGGCCGGGTTGATAACTCCAGGAATATGAATCATCTTGATCTCACCGTTTTCCTTCCATGCTTGTATGGCGAAGAACCTGATTTCAATATGTCTGGTTCGTTCTGTTGGCTTCTGAGCATTGATGATCTCAATTGCCGATGCATTGTCTTCATAGATAGGGGTTGGACCAGCTTGGGCAAATCCTAATTCTTTGAGTACGAATCTGAGGTATCTGGCTGTTTTGGCCGCTGTGACTGCAGCAATGAATTCTGCTTCTGTAGAACTCTGTGCGGTAAGGGACTGAGCTTTGGATCTGTAAACAATTGCTCCACCCGCATAAGTGAACACATATCCTGTGGTGGACCTGCGATGTTTTGGATCATTTCCATATGCTGCATCAACAAAACACATCAACTTGCTATGCTTGATATCCGCAGGGTATTCTGGGAGTGATCCATCTTGGACTACATCATTATATGGTTCTCCTGATGGAAGAGATGGTTCTGCATTCGGTCTATAGAATCTAATACCCCAGGACCTGGTTGTTCTGAGATATCGAGCGATGTTCTTCAGACTGGAATAGTGGAATGCAGTGGGATTGGAACTGTATTTTGACATCAGGGTCACTGCATAGCCAATGTCTGGCCGGCAGCTCACATATGCAAACATCATTTCGCCCAAAAGTGTTCTGTAGGAGAACCCTGATGTGGATTGTAATGCAGCGTGTTCCTTGGTGCCTTCCAATGGTCCATTCGTATGTGATTGCAGTTGGCTCAGTACTTCAGTTGATAACGGCGCTGATGGCTTGGAGTGGGGTTTCATCTTAGAATCCGTCTCCCAACCATGGGATGTCATGATCCAGTCGATGTAATTGGCGCAGGACAGTTCAATGTAATCAGCTGTTTGTTTGACGTCAATTCCATTGAAGTCCTCGAGCAAACCCAATTTTGTAAAGGGGATCACGTCTTCCTTTGGTAGTTTGAGCCTTGCACCTATAATGTCATAGATCTTGTCAGATATGGATTCTGATGTGCAAGCCAGTGCAAAGTCATCAACTTGTCTCAGCATGTAGACCGTTTCACCTTCGAAAACTGTCGTGTAGATCGTCCTGTCATGTGTGGTGGTTTTGAAGTTGAGATCGGGACCTTTCAAGATCTTGTTGATGTGGGTTTCCCAGAGTCTTCCAGATTCTGGGTGGCCTTGAAGTGCTCGAAGGACTGGAAGCACCAATCGTCTGTCTATGTCCTTGTCGTGCTTGTGTCTGTACCATTCTGCATAAGCATCGTCAATAGTCATGTATGTAGGGATGTTGGGCCCTGGAGAATGGGCATAGGCGTCTGCAGCATCACCCCCGTACACTTTGAGGTTGAGGCTTGCAGCAATAGCAAAGAATAACCTTTGAATTGGATGTTCAACACATGATGAGTATGACATTGCTATGGCGTGCAGGGTTGGGGCTGCATATTTGCTTCCATTGCAACATTGCCTGGCTCTTCTGACACCATTTCTTTTCACACTGTATTGCCAGTGAGGTCTGAGAATGATAGCGTCGGGGTCCTTAGGGTATTGAATTGGTGATCCAAACATTTCCAAATCTTCAAACTGATCAAGCTGTTTTCGCTCCCCAGCTTGCCATTCAGGCCATGTAGATAAAGGCTTGAGATTCCTTCGAGTGAAGTGCCCTAGTGCTTGTTCTTCAGGTGTAGTTGCCTTGGAGTTGATGGCCTTGATGAAAAGTTCAATTTCTTCAGTGGACAGTGAATCTGCATCTAGTGGTAGTGCTTGATTTCCTGATTTGTGAAGCCTGGTGATAGCTCTGAGGGATGCAATATCAATAGTAGGAATGACAACCTCCATATCGTCTTCAATTGGCGCCAAGTGTGTTTGGATGGGGGCATGGAGTGCTTCAGTGCTATCGACCTGGTTGATTCTCGATTGTATCAGCTGCTTGTATTTGGTACCAATGCGCTTGATGGTTTGAATGGAGGAAATCCGGTCCAAGAATGGTGGATCTTCTTCAGCAGTGGGTTCCTTCCAGGAGGTATTGGGAGCAAATAAACCATATTCATTTGAGTGTTTCCTGACCTCCTTCATAGACAATTTCTCTTCAAGTGCAAAGGTAATTGGTGTATCTATTGAAGAATCCCGCACCCCTCGATTGTGGCAGGCCTGTAAAGCTGTAGTAACATCAGCAGCAGTAAAGACACGATTGTGATTGATAGATACAATATAAGCGCCTCGGAGCTTTGAGAGAGTCTTCTTGTGGGAGGAGAAAAGCGTGGAGGCAGGACTTTTGGGAAGGATGTCAGTGATGTAAGCTCTGCCAATCAGTGAGTCATTGGCATAGCAAAGGCCAAACTTGGGATCAGCACAAGATGGAGAGACAGTGAGTCGAAGATTGGTGAGGTCCGCAAAGGGGGAGATGGAGAATTGGAATTCACTAGATGAGACCTCACGGTGTTCTGCAGGAAGGGGAGTGTTGTCATCAGTCCGGAGCAGGTGCTTGACATTGGTTGGAAGATCTGCAAGAGGTAAGTCATTCATCCCTTCATCAAATCTGACATGAGTGGCGATCTTGACTCGATGCGTTTCAGTGTCATACCAAAGAATGTTTCTGGTAGTGTAGGGGACAAAACCTAGAAATATGCCTTTGCGGGTGTTAGATTTGAGTTTGATTGAGCGCTTGCCTGGGGGTCGCACCCAAACTCTGCATCCAAAAGTGCGAAAGTCAGCAAGATTTTCCTTGTGGCCAGTTGCCAATTCTAAGGGTGAGTGTTGTTGATTGCCTTCTGGAAAAGCATTGGACAACCGAAGGGCATGATAAAATGCAAAGGGCCAGAACTTGATGGGCAAATTAGCACCAGACAGCATTGTGCGCATTGAGTTAGCCAGAGTGCGATGTCCTCTTTCAACTGTACCATTCTGGTGTGAAGCGTCCGCGCCAGTGGGGAAAATTGAATATCCAAATGCAGAGAAGAGGTTTCTGATATCAGGATTGTGATAGAGTTCTCCGCCTTGATCAACTGAAACATACTTGCTGGCGCAAGTTGGGTTGTGCTGGGCGAAGAAATGTTCCAACCAGTGTAGTGGCGCCGCTTTAGAAATTCGCGTATCTCCATATTTCATACCAGTGTAGTGATCTGTGATGAGAATCCAAGCTGTTTCTCCATGAATGCCTTCATAATCGCGCTTGCGTTTGCTGTTGGAGGATTTGGTACCTGAGAATGCAAAGTCAATGGATAAACCTTGAAACGGTTGTGTGGCCTTTCGTGTGGAATGTGAGCCAGCAGGTGTTTTGGTTTGCTTACATTGTATGCAAGTTGGACATTGATCAAGAATGCTGGTTTGGCGCTTGAACTTTGGTACTCCAACGATGTGCTTATGAGCATTATACAGAAAATCATCGCATGGGTGTCCCAATCGTTGATGCCACAGAAGTTTCGATGTCCTGGTTTTGATGGCGTGGATGGGGATATTTTTGTCCACAATCTTGGTGAAGAACAATTTGGCATCAAACTTTGGCATGTCGCTGGGTTCAGACTGAGCATGAGCTGCTTCGGTGCATTTTTGCAGATTGACAAGATTTGTGTATATATCATACCTGTAGTTGCTAATTGCTTCTTTGGAGGCCAGTTCACAAGCTTCCTTGAACTGTAGGTCAGTAGCTAGGGCGTAGGCTGACGATGTTGCACAATTGGCGTATGGAGAGGCAATATCAACGTCGGGGAGCAGTACTGGGTGTGTATAACATTGACCATCAATGATGCTTCCATGGAGGACAATGCTGCAGGCAGTGTTCTGTTTGTGATGACATATAATTGTGAGGTTGCCGCTTCGTGGAGCAGTTGAGTCATAGTCGTCAATGAATGATTTATGGATTGACTGTCCACTGAACTGATGTCGCATGCGAGATGTCATTCCACAGAGATCATTCTCACTCAGTAATGTAGTTGACAGGGAGGGAGAATAGTATAAGAAGACTTTGAGATACCCTATGTGGTTTGGTGCTGGAATATGCAAATATCCTGAGCCTTCAGGGATGCAGGTAGCTGCTTTTCCTCCTATTGCTGCTGTAAGCCTGACAGGACATTTCCTTATCCTGGTGTAAGGTTTGTAACCGTGCAGGATGTGTTTGAGATTTGTGCAGGAAACTTTTGCGCCGGTGTCAATCTGAGCCCTGATACCCTGTTGGAAGTATGCTGTGGCTGCAATAGGGTCCGGTGGGACTAGAGATTGTACATTGTATGTATCAACTGGCGTAGGGTTGTCCCTATCGAAATTGGGATCCTCATTGGTCTTCAGGTGTGATTCCAATGTAGGAGTTGTAGCCTCGAGTGAGTCCATATCACAGTAGACATCAATTGGAATTGATGACTGGAGGCTGTCCTTAGGAAGGAGATTGACGGCACCAATTATGACAGATTCATAGGAGCTGACACTGCTGGAGTCCAAAGAGGGGCATAAGCTGTTCACTTGGGACGCTGTGACGTTGTCACATCCTTGAGGATCGTCTTGAGGTGATGTCATAGTATGGCTCCAAGAAAGACTTTCTATTCTTGGCCATTGCAAAAATTTTGGTTTTCTACTGTAGCATCAGGTGAAACCTCATCTTGATCTTCATTACCAATGTTGATCTGAGAGATTTGTTGGGCGGAATCTAAGAGTTGTTGGGTCTGTTTATTGGATTTGTTCAGAAAAACAGCCGCAGCAATTCTATGTTTCTTCAGGGACTCAATATCTTGCAATGCAGGGCAATTGTCAAAATTGTGACCAGACATGTGGCAAACAATACATTTTCTGGATGTGTCAAAAAGACTAGGTTGCTTATCGAATGCCGTGATAGCATTGCAATATGCTTGGTGGAGGAAGGGATCGTCAGATTCTTCATCCATCTCCGGGTAGCCAAGTGATTCAACCAGACTGATTGAGTGAGAGGTCAAAGTAGAAGGTGTTCTAACAGTGCTGTTGCTAGCGCGTTTTTGAAACAACCTATCATTGCGACGGGGACCTGGTCTGGTACTTGGGACAGGCAATTGCTTGGGCTGGATTGATTTGGAGGTGTTCCTCTTGTACTTTTGTTCAGCCTTGATCTCTTGTTCATAGGTTTGAAGGGTTTGTAGAAGCCTACCTGCCTTGTATTTGTCTCTTTTGAATTGGTCATTGGAGTCGCGTTCGTCTTCTGTCTTTTTTGAAGAGCTCTTCTGAGAGGGTGGTTCCTGCAATAAGGTTACTGACTTCTTCTGTTGAACTGATAGTGCTGGGTTGGTTTTGGAGGAACACTCTAAGTCTCAGGTAATCCTTGTACCGGAAGTAGTATTCTTCAATGGATTCATTTGGATCTTGGTTGGGAGGGTTTCTGACCATTCTGCTGGAATTGGATGGCCTTTTTGAGTTGGGATGTGTTTGAGCAATAACTGTGTATAGCGCTTCATATCCCTGTCCGCCTTCAAAGCTCTGAATAGTGGCCTTCATACTTGCACATGAATCAGGGATGATTTTATCAGTTCTTAGTGCTGTGTAGATGAGATTTCCCCATTCATTGATAGCCAATTCATATCTTGAGGGTAGGTCGTGGGGAAGATCATCACCAATTGTGAATCCTCTGAGGTGGTCAGCTTCACGTCTGAATAGATAGTATGGGTGTAAATAAATATGATGTTGCTGGGAATGAGCTGTGATTTCTCGGTACCATTTTCTAACCTGTGGGTCTGTTGCGTCCTTTAGTTGTGGGAATCCTGAGAGGAACAGTTTGTCTCTAGCAGCTTCCTTGGACTTGTCGGAGGCTCTGGTCAGGTCAAAACAGTCACCACTTCTAGTGATCAGACGTTGGTCGTTTCTACCACTGCCTAGGTTGTGTAGGTAGTAGTTTTGCCTGACAATGGTTTCATTTCCCGATGAGTCGGTGTAGGTGATTGGGAAGTCTTTCATGTCATCTCTGGTGAGGAATTCATCTTTTCTGTAGTAACGGTCCTTCACTGGTGGTGGTAAGGTCGCCGGATTCCATGGGAGGTCAAGTGACGCTTGGTGGTTGGCACCAGTATTGGTGTTGTTGTTGTTGTTATTGGTGTTGCTGTTGTCGACCAGTTGCTGGAGTAGAGTGGTCAATTGCTGCATGTCGGTGCCCGTTGCGGTGGGCGCTGGGTTTGGTGGTGCGGCATTGGCATCTTCGTCATCTGAATCGGCCTGTGTGGCACCTTCGTAGACCTTGTCAAAGAGTTGGGCTTTCCAGGTGGGTTTAAACTTCCAAGTTGTGATTAGTAGTTCGATGGTAATGGATGGTTTTGAGGAGTCATCGGTGTGGTTTGCGAGCGCTTCCTTAGCAGCCTTTTCTAGATCGACAGGGCCTCTCACTTTCTTGGAGTCTCCATTTGGTGCAATGTAGTATACAGCACAACTAGAGAGTAGTTGGGTGATGTGACCTTTCTGGAGCTCTGTTAAATGAGGAAGAGGGTAGGTGATAGCGTTGACAACACTGCCTCGGAGATTGGTCATCATAGCAGGGGCTAGCACCTTAGCGTCCGTTGTGGTGCTCTCCACAAATAAGTCTTCTGTGTCGGTATCGTCCAGGAAAGTGGAATATAGGGTATTCAATTGTTCATTGTATGGGCTGTTGCCCTTGAATTTGAATTGAATGCCCTCAATTGTATTCCAATCAAAGAGGTTGGCCATGCTTGCTTGTGGATTATCAAAGAACTGTGTGTAGAGACAGTGGATACACCCCCTGATTCACAAGCAGGAGGGGAAGAAAAGGGAGAAGCGAAAGAAGAAGGAAAGACGTCGTCGTCGTCGAAGGAACGATCGTCGTCGTCAAGAGAACCGGCGGCGTCGTCGTCGAAGGTAATATAACCGGTGTCGGCGGTAGGAGCGGCGAGGACCGGAGAATTAACCGAGGAAGAATTAACCGAGGAAAAAGACCGAAGGAAAGTTCCACGGAGAAAAGAAAAGGAGTAAGAGGGAGATTGGAAGGGAGTCGCTCAACAGCAGGCTCGCGTAACAATCTCTGCGCTGGGGGGAAGGCCTATCGCTCAACAGCAATGTCCTCTGGCTGTGACCGGTCAGTGGAGGTGCTGATCGGGCGGAGATAGGCTCTTAAGGTATACGCCAACGCGTGAGTTATAAGGGCTCTATAACCTGTTGTTGCTCTAAAAATCGACCGGATAGGTATAACGAATTGTTTAAATTTAAAGAGATGTGAGCTCAGAGAAAGGCTCTTATTTTTACTATGTATTTTCACTGTATCGGAGCTCTCTGCTGTATTTTACATGGTAGAGATCTTCCCCGGTGCTGTCACTATTCTCGTACCGATACTGCTGTTGCTGTTGCTGTATTAGCGTCGTGTCGGTCTTACTGTATCGGTCATTTGGTGGTATTGGTCTTTTACGAGGTTAAGTATTTCTTGTCCGGTGGGGCGTATGCTTGTTCGTTGAGTGGGTAGATTAATGAGGCCCATCCGGAATCGGTATTGATTTTCTTGATTGCAATAAGTAATTTCCTCACGGGATATTAAGTATATTCTTTTGAATGTACTTATGGGTTCCAAGTGTTTACTTACTGTTCAGGTCTTTGGATATTTCTTGTTTCTAACCGATTCTCCTTTCTTGTTTGTAGTCCTAAGTGATATCGTTTTACCACTTAGGGATTTTCATGTAGTGGAGGTGCGTTTGATTCTAAGGCTTGATCATCGAAATAATCGTATCTCTGTTGTTACTCCGTGTTAATATTTCGCACCTCAGTCGTCTTTTCGTCTTCGTCGGCTTTTTGATCAAAATTTGATGCCGACGATGGTCCGTATTTTTCGCCGACAACAAGCATACTAGGCGAGAGTACTAGCCTAAGCCGGACTAGGCTAAACCGGACTAGCCTAGGCCGGCGGTGTAGCCTAGTCCAGCCTATACTATTTATGCTTAGGCAACAATATTAGCCTTGTTGATTGTTCATGGTCAACAATAGTATTCTGGACTATTTTAGGCTGCTGGACTAGCCTAGTACTATGTTGGAGTAGTACGACTGCTGGGCTAGTAGTAGGCTGGACTACTACTAGCCTACTAGTAGGTTGTCTAGCCTAGTAGACCTGTCTAGTACTAGCATAGGCGATAGTAGCCTAAGCCGGACTAGCCTAAACCGGACAAGACTATGTCGGTCTAGCCTAGGCCGGTCTTGCCTACTAGGCCGGCTTTGGCTAGTCCGGCTTAGGCTTGTACCGTCTACCCTACGTAAACCTATGGTTGTTTCAAACGCCACAGATATGATGAGTGAAACAGAAGGGAGGATAACGACAACCGCCACCACAAAGATGACAACAACGACAACAACGACAACAACAACAAAAACGATGACAGCATCAATGATCCTACTAGGATCTAGCCTAGGCCTGACTAGTAGTCTAGGCTGGACTAGCCTAGGCCTGACTAGTCTAGGCTTGGCTAGCCTACTAGTAGGCCTGACTAGTCTAGCTTTGACTAGCCTAGGCCTGACTAGTCTAGGCTGGACTAGCCTATGCCGGTCTAGCCTAGTCCAGCCTAGTAGACTAGTCATGCCTAGGTCAACAATAGTATTCTGGACTATTTTAGGCTGGACTAGCCTAGTACTACCTATGCTGGAGTAATTGCCTAGTAGTAGTAGTAGGCTGGACTGGTGTAGCTTAGTACTAGTACTAGGCTGCTGGACTACTACTACTAGTACTAGTCTAGGTAGTAGGAGTAGGCAACTAGTCCAGTCTACTACTACTACTGGGCTACTACTAGTACTAGTATTGGTAGTCAACCCAGTCTACTAGTACTAGTATTATTATTATTAGTAGTAGTAGTAGTAGCCTCAAGGCTACTCACTATTACTACTAGTCCCACCTATTACTACTTATGCTTGAAAAATTTGATTCAGTTCAAGACTTTTGGTCAGTCTTGTCCAATTTACAACCAGAAAACAAGATTTGTAGTAGTGTTGTTCACAGATGTTGTTCCCAGATCTTGGTGTTGTTCTCTGTTGTTTGTTTATGATCAAATAGGCTGGATTAGTCTAGGGTGAACAAGCATAGTACTACTAGTCTGGATTTAGCCTACTACTAGTAGTATGTACTCCAAGCCTACTACTAGGCTAGGCGAGCCTAGGTGGACCTAGTAGTACTAGTACTAGTACCGTACTACGCTGGACAAGCCTAGGCAGGACTAGCTTAGTCTCGTCTACCTTAGGCTGGACTAGCCTAAGCTGGACTAGTAACCCAGGCTGGAATAGCCTAGTACTAGGCTGGACTAGCCTAGGCTGGACTACTAGCATACGACGTACGCTGGCCTACTACTACTAAACAAGCGTACTATGCTGGACGAGCCTACTTCTACGCTAGTCGACTGCTGTAATTCATGTGATTTGTCCGAGAACTGTTTCTCTACCCCCCGCGGGCTATCGCGTGGTATTTTTAAAATTCTCGACCCTATTTTTAAAATTTCCTATCTTTTTAGGTTGCGTGTCTACTAAAATACCTCGCATGTTGCGCGCTTCTCCTTTCCAGACAATATCTCATCGATCCCTATCTGGATCATCACCTAAAACTCACTCTTGACTTGGTGGAATAAAAATAATCAATTAAATAACAATTTCAGGGTTAGGGATATCATAAAGTTGCCGTGATGAACAATATTTTGTGTCAAACTTCTTACGCACAAATGATTTTCTCTCATCTTCAAAACATGCTGTTAACTGCACTTAGTAACACACTGTGTGCAAAATACCACAATAAATACACAGTACAAAAACCATGTACAAGTCTACGGGTAATGAACATGTGTGTGCTCCGTACACTGAAATCTCTTCAAAAAAAGAACAAGTGAAAAGACCCTGCAAACACAGCAGAAAAACCCTCGAAGACGTGATTTATTTTTGATAGGCGGAATTCCAATCATCGAAATCACCAATGTCATTAACTTCCATTTTGATGACACTGCAACGACCCTTCTGTTTCTCCTTCACTAGAACAGACCATGAAGGCTCACCACCGTACAAATAGTACAAAATGACACCAGCTCAAATACCTGCACGTTACTCTACTTCGTTTTTGATTGGGAAGGGTATTCACACGACAACTAAGCGGCATTTTGGAGCGCTGTTTTGAGCAGCAGGAAGCCAGCAGCGAGCAGCGGCCTTTTGGAGCAAAAAGGCAAATTACGAAGATACAAACACCATTTCCATTTTGACGACCATTCTGTTTCTCCTTTGATAGAACAGACCACCATGGAGGTTCACCACCATACAAATAGTACAAAATGATACCAACTCAAATACCTACATGCTACTCTACTTTGTTTCCGATCGGGTAGGGTACCGGTATTCAAACGAAAAGACGAAGATACAAAAAAATGAGCATACAACAACGATGCGCCCTACTACAACAGCGAGCGGCGAGCGGCGACAGGAAGAGTAACAGCAAGAGCGGTGAGAGTAACAGCAAGCGGGGATAGGAAGAACAACAGCAAACGGATCAGAAAGCAAGTGACACCATTATCAACAGCGAGAGCAGCAGCAACAGCAACTAGCGAGGGCAACAGCAACAGCAATAGCAATTGCGACTAGCAAGAGCAACAGCAACAGCGAATAGCAAAAGCAACAGCAACAACAACTAGCAAGAGCAAGAGCAACAGCAATGGCAACAGCAATAGCGGCAGCGGCAGCGGCTAGCGAGAGCAACAGCGACCAGCGAGAGCAACAGCAACTAGCAAGAGCGACTAGCGAGAGCGACTAGCGAGAGCGACTAGCAAGAGCGACTAGCAAGAGCAACTAGCGAGAGCAACTAGCGAGAGCAACACCAGCGACTAGCAAGAGCAACAGCGAATCCGCTCCCCTCATCCAACAGAGCAGCGATTCGTCTCATCCTTCAACAACAACAACAACAACAACAACAACATAGGGGATTCATGCCGAGGATTCGTTGCCGGATGAATCCCACTGATCGATTCGTTGCCGTTCCTATTCGAATTTGTTGATTTTTGCCGCCGTTGGTGGAGCGCCAGTGGAGGAGGAGCGATTCGATGCCGCTGATTCGTTTACGAACGATTGGCCCGCTGCCGCCATTGGTGGAGCGCCGGTGGAGGAGGAGCGATTCGATCAGCGAATCCGCTCCCCTCATCCAACAGAGCAGCGATTCGTCTCATCCTTCAATAACAACAACAACAAAAACAACATAGGGGATTCATGCCGACGATTCGTTGATTCATCGATTCGTTGCCAGATGAATCCCACTGATCAATTTGTTGCCATTCCTATTCAAATAATATATGATAATTGAACAAAATGGGTGAGTATCTATTGATGTACTACATAGAGTAAAGAATAAAAACAGAATAATATAATGTACATGCCGATCGATTTGTAATTATCACCAACCGGGAAAATTCCCCGCACCTACAGGGAAGAATCAATGGTTGCTTCCGATTCGATGGTTGCTTCCAATCTGTTGCTTCCAATCTGTTTGTTTCGATTTGTTGCTTCCAATCCGGTCCTATGAAAATAAGAAGAAAAACAGAGAGGAAATACATTATCAGTAATGCCGGTGGAGTGGAAGACCAATCAATTGCCGTTGCCGTTGCCGTTGCCGTTGCCGTTGCCGTTGCCGTTGCCGTTGCCGTGTCCCGATGAAATTGTTGTTGCCGTTGCCGTTGCCGTGTCCCGATGAAATTGTTGTTGCTGCTGCTGCCGTAGATTACTTCTTACTCCTACGTCACGAAAAACAGTATCTTGTTCCTGTTGATATAGATGCAATGGGAGGTTTGTTGCCTTCAAGACGTATATGTTTGTGGGCCAATTCAAACAAAAATGTCTATCTAGCCATTCCCCTCTTATCCAATGCTAACTATTTCTTGTGCAGTACAAGGTTGTTATTTCGGACTGAAATATCTGAGAACGGATCGTTGTGCTCGGTGAAGAGGGTCAGATCCCACGTTCTCGGATGGAGTGTTGATTGCAAGAACCAAAACTCTACTCAAATGAGTTGGATGTAAGAAGGCAGATTATGAAGTGATTGTTTTTTTTTGTCGCGAGGTAGAAAAAGTGATTTTTTTGTCCGGAGGTAGAAAAACAATTACTGTGTGTGTGTGTGTGTGTGTGTGTGTGAGAGATTTTTTTTTGAAAGGTAGAAAAAAAATCATCGAGTCCTATGAAAATAAGAAGAAAAACAGAGAGGAAATACATTATCAGTAATGCTGGTGGAGTGGAAGACCAATCAATTGCCGCTGCCGTTGCCTATCTCTCTCATTCTTACCTTTGCTTGTTGTTCCGACGTTGTTCCGACAATCGTCCCGATGAAATTGTTGTTGCTGCTGCTGCCGTAGATTTGCAGAATTCTTACTCCTCTGTCACGAAAAATAGTATCTTGTTCCTGTTGATATACTAGATGCAAGGGACGATGCCGGTTTATTGCTTCTTTCAAGACATCTATGTTTGGGTCGCGAATCCAAACAACAATATCTATCCAGCAATTCCCCTTCTCGTCCAATGCTAACTACTTCTTTTCCAGTACAAGGCTGTTATTTCGGACTAAAATATCTGACAACAGATCCTCCGGCTCTGTTAAAGAGGTTTCAGATCAAACGTTCTCGGACGGAGTGTTGATTGCAAGAACCAACACCCTAGTCAAATAAGTTGGATGTAAGAGCGATTATGAAGGGAAAGAGTATTTTTTTCGTGAGGTAGAAAAAGTGATTTTTTTTGTTGCGAGGTAGAAAAGAAAATTACTCTGTGTGTGTGTGTGAGAGAGAGATTTTTTTTTCGATCGACGGCGATTCGTACCGGTACGATACCCCCATCGAGGATACTTCAACTTCTGTAGAATTCTACAGTTTTTTGTACTAGTGTAGATTTCTACACGTTTTTTGTACTAGATAATTCCTGGTATTGAATCTGCGTGGGTTTCTACGCCAGTAGATTCCTACACGCTTTTTGTACTGGATACATACTAGTATTGAATCCGAGTAGATTTCTACGCCAGTAGATTCCTACACGCTTTTTGTACTGGATACATACTAGTATTGAATCGGCGTAGGTTTCTACGCCTGTAGATTTGTACACGGTTTTTGTACTAGATACATACTAGTATTGAATCCGCGTAGGTTTCTATGCGAGTAGATTTCTACACACTTTTTGTAGTAGATACATACTAGTATTGAATCAGCGTAGGTTTCTACGCCAGTAGATTCGTACACGCTTTTTGTACTAGATACATACTAGTATGGAATCCGCGTAGGTTTCTACGCCTGTAGATTCTACACGGTTTTTGCTAGATGCATACTAGTATTGAATTCGAGTTGGTTTCTACGCGAGTAGATAACTACACGCTTGTTGTACTAGATACATACTAGTATTGAATCCGCTTAGGTTTCTACGCAAATAGATTACTACACGCTATTTGTACTAGATACATACTAGTATTGAATCCAAGTTGGTTTCTGCGTGAGTACATTACTACACGCTTTTTGCTAGATGCATACTAGTATTGAATCCGAGTTGGTTTCTACGCAAGTAGATTACTACAGGCTTGTTGTACTAGATACATACTAGCATGAGGGTATTTTTGGTGCAATTCCTGGGCGAAAACTAACTCATTGGGTAATGACTCCAAAAGTATCTGGTCCAAGCCTTGAATACATTTATCATGACTCATCAAATGCATATTGGGAACAACTTTGCCACACAGAATGACGGAAATGTTGGGGTTTGACTCTCCAAATGGCAAACATGGGGGTATTTTTGGTTCAATTCCTGGGCACAAACTAACTTATTGGGTAATGGCTCCAAAAGTATCCGGTCCAAGCCTTCAATACATTTATCATGACTCATCAATTGCATATTGGGAACAACTTGCTTTGCCACACAGAATGCCCAAAATGTTGTGGTTTGTCTCTCCAAAAGGCAAAACATGAGGGTATTTTTGGTGCAATTCCAGGGCACAAACTAACTTATTGGGTAATGACTCCAAAAGTATCCGGTCCAAGCCATGAATACATTCATCATGACTCATCAAATGCATATTGGGAACAACTTTGTCACACAGAATGCTGGAAATGTGTGGTTTCACTCTCCAAATGGCACAAATGAGGGTATTTTTGGTCCAATTCCAGGGCAGAAACTGACTTATTGGGTAATGACTCCAAAAGTATCCCGTCCAAGCCAGGAATACATTCAACATGACTCATCAATTGCATATTGGGAACAACTTTGCCCCACAGAATGCCCAAAATGTTGTGGTTTGACTCTCCAAATGGCAAACATGAGGGTATGTTGGGTGCAACAATTCCAGCAGGACACAAACTAACTTATTGGGTAATGACTCCCAGAGTATCCGGTCCAAGACAGGAATTCATTCATCATGACTCATCAATTGCATATTGAGAACAACTTTGCCCACAGAATGCCATAATTGTTGTGGTTTGACTCTCCAAATGGCACAAATGAGGGTATTTTTGGTGCAATTCCAGGGTACAAACTTACTTATTGGGTAATGGCTACAAAAGTATCCGGTCCAAGCCAGGAATACATTTATCATGACTCATCAAAAACATATTGGGAACAACTTTGCCCCACAGAATGCCGGAAATGTTGGGGTTTTCTCTCCAAATGGCAAAAATGAGTTTTTTTTTGTGCAATTCCAGGGCACAAACTGACTTATTGGGTAATGGCTACAAAAGTATCCGGTCCAAGCCAGGAATACATTTATCATGACTCATCAATTGCATATTGGGAACAACTTTGCCACACAGAATACTGGAAATGTTGTGGTTTGTCTCTCCAAATAGCAAAAATGAGTGTATTTTGGGTGCAATTCCAGGGCACAAACTGACTTATTGGGTAATGACTCCAAAAGTATCCAGTCCAAGCCAGGAATACATTTATCATGACTCATCAAATACATATTGGGAACAACTTTGCCCCACAGAATGCTGAAAATGTTGTGGTTTGTGTCTCCAAATGGCAAATATGAGGGTATTTTGAGTGCAATTCCAGGGCACAAACTGACTTATTGGATAATTGCTACAAATGTATCCGGTCCAAGTCATGAGTACATTTATCATGACTCGTCAAATGCATACTGGGAACAACTTTGTCCCACAGAATGCTGGAAATGTGGTGGTTTGACTCTCCAACTGGCAAACATGAGGGTATTTTTTGTGCAATTCCAGGGTACAAACTGACTTATTGGGTAAGGACTACAAAAGTATCCGGTCCAAGCCATGATTACATTTATGATGACTCATCAACTGCATATTGGGAACAACTTTGCCCCACATAATGCCCAAAATGTTGTGGTTTGTCGCTCCAAATGGCAAACATGATGGTATTTTTGGTGCAATTCCAGGGCACAAACTGACTTATTGGGTAATGACTCACAAAGTATCCGGTCCTGGCCATGAATAATTTTTTCATGACTCGTCAAATCCATATTGGGAACAACTTTGCCCCACAGAATGCTTGAAATGTTGTGATCTATCTCTCCAAATGGCACACAAGAGACAATTTGGGGTGTAAACCCAGGGCACAAACTGACTTAGTGGGTAATGACTCCCAAAGTATCAGATCCAGGCCATGAATAATTTTTTCATGACTCATCTGATGCATATTGGGAACAACATTTACACTCAAAATACAAAAAATGTTGTGGTTTGTCTTTCCAAATGGCGCACAAGAGACTATTTTTGGTACAAATCTGGCACACACTGACTGAGTGGGTAATGGCTCCCAAAGTATCAGGTCAATTCAATTTATTTTTCCGGTATATTTCATCTTATCCATAATCGGAATAACACTTATAATGCAATCACCAAACATGTAGTTTAATGAGTATCAAATAAAATTAATTCATAAGTTGTTTAATCAAAATGGAAGTGCTGTTTTTGGATCATTCTCAGACAAAAAAAGTGTGCGGGCATTACTAGTTGTAGATGATACTAGATGCAAAAAGGTACACCATTGGGTACTTTGCAAAAAGTGTATGTAGGTATCGGTAGGTACTGTGTTGACCCGGCACAGTGTCGAACCACCAACTGGCTATCAGATTCTATAGATGAGTAGGGAATTTAAGTACATAACTTTTGTGTAATCAAAATTTCCATTTTGAAAAAATTATGGCGCGGGAGGGGTGGCTTGCACTGGTACATGCTTTACTTATATAGAAAATAAAGGCCACACACAAGCCAGACAGCACATGGAAGAAGTCAGGGTACACAGCATACACAACACACACAAAACCACACACACATGGAAAACTGAAGAAACGCGAAAAACTGAGCACACACGAAACTGCACACACACAAAACCAAAAAAAAAAACATGCTTCTTGGTCGACACGGTATTTTTTTAAAAGTACAGAAAATGAATGTTGTGTGACAGTCACGGACAACAGAACAATGGAACAACAAAGAAACACTAGTGAGTGTAACAGGTGAACAAGGGAACAACAAAATGGAACAACAACAACGGAATGCAAGCGAGTGACAACAATGACGGCAATTTGTTGGAGATTCTATTTATTTCTGATCTTTCTTTCTTTTATTTTTATCTGACGGGGGAACAACAGAGCGAAACAACAAATGAAATGGAACAACGGAGCAACAATGGAACACAAGTAAGTGACAACAATGATGGCAATTTGTTGGGGAATCTATTTGTTTCTGATTTTTCTTTCTTTTATTTTTATTGAATGGAACAACAGAGCAGAATAGCAAATGAAACGGAGCAACGGAACAATAACGGAACACAAGTGAGTGACAACAACAACAATTTGTTGGAGATTCTATTTTTTCTGATCCTTCTTTCTGTTATTTTTATTTTTCACAGCAAAAATGGAACAATGAAACAATGGAACAAAACAAGGACACAATATAATGAAACAACAAACACAGAGCAACAAAAACGGAGCAACAAAAACGGAGCAACGAAAATGGAGCAACAAAAATGGAGCAACAAAAATGGAGCAAAAAAAATGGACTAACGCAAAAGGAGCAACGCAAGCCGAACAACGCAAACAGAACAATGCAAACAAAACAATGCAAACAAAACAACGAAAACGGAGCAACAATGGAACATAGAATGGTCAAAACGGAATGCCAAAATGGAACAACAAAACAAAGTAGCAACAGCAGCAAGCAACGAGAGCAACAGCGTGGCCACAGTAGTAGAAACAGCGGCAAAAGCTAGTGTAATGAACACAACTCCAACCCATGAGTGATGAATGTTGATCCGGCAATAACAGCATTGATGAATGCCCATTTATCCCTTCAATTAATATAGAAAATAACAGTACATATATAATACAAAACTACTACTCCGTACTAATTATGAACTTAATATTGAGAATATTAGAAATAATGGAGGATTCGTAATACGTTGCAATAGGAATAAATCTAGCATAATAGAATCTACATTTTAAAAAGTGAATATTGTAGTCAAGAAATAGAATTCACAATTAGGAGAGCAGAATCGAATTGTTATTTGGGAGATTAATATTTTGGAATTAATACTGACTCAAGATTTCTTTTTTATTCGTGAAAAGAAGTAAGTGTTGTTCGTACGGAATAATAATTGGTTCTGCTAGAGACTGAAATATTTTTTTTTTCGAGAGTAGAGTAATGTGCATCACGCGCACAGAAATAGTGCTGAGTTAATTTCTAGCCAGCCACTTACTCGCAAATTTCAGGGGGTCCTGAAATATTGCCGTGTTAAAGTGTTAAAATTACGCACAAAATTTGTGCGCGAGAAGTAAATTCGAACCCCGCGAAACAGTTCTCGGACGTAGGGCCATAAGTGAAAACACTTAAGTACCAGGGGCCATACAAGGATTTGTACTTAAAGGTCAGGGAAGGAACAGAAGGGAACTTGAAGTTCGACCTGTGAGACCTCTCTCATCTCACAGGGAAGGGACTTGAAGCACCGGGTGGAACACTGGAAAGGTTCCTATGTAGAAACGGGCTCTAATTGAAACCACTTAGGAACCAATGGGCTGTAGGTGTGAAAACAGATGCCAGATGTTGGGCACACCTGATGATGAATGAAGGAGGTAGGGTTATTAGTGAAAACACTTAAGTACCAGGGGCCATACAAGGATTTGTACTGAAAGGTCAGGGAAGGAACAGAAGGGAACTCGAAGTTCGACCTGTGAGACCTCTCTTATCTCACAGGGAAGGGACTTGAAGCACCGGGTGGAAGCGGATCGAAGTGTTAGCACTTCGCAAAAACAGATCAAAGAAGTAGCTTTGTGGGCTTAGTACTGGTCTACAGGATTCAGTGTAGGTAGAATTGATACTGGATTCAGTGTAGAAGGAAATTAGTGTTGGTTTGCAAGCTCAACGACCACCGGCCAACGACGACCGACAATGGTGAAAAAGGAGACAAAGAGGGACCAAGAGAGGCAACAAGAGACTGAGCAAATAGCAAAATCGAAAAGACCAGGTCTTAGTTCATACATATAGGTCCTGGTGCAGTGTGTGGCGGTGTAGAAGTGGGCAAGATATGGCAGGGGAGATTTGTGTAGAAATCTACGTGATTTTAGTACTGGAACATCAGAAATTTGGAACGTCGGACAAAGTTGCTCCAGAGCAAAATTGTATGAGGATTATTGCAATGTATTGTTCTCCTGTCCTGTCCTTCATTTCCTTCATCTGGGTCTTGGAGAGCGCATCATAATTCTTTTCGTGGTCTGCTTCAGCCACTATGTCACATCCTGCGGTGGTTGCAAAAGTCAGTGTCATTCTGTTTAGCCACATTGGGGAACATCTGAAATTCCTTGCAGTAGTCAGCTGCCTCCATCTCATTGGTCTGTCGGAAGTTGAGGAGTTTCTTCTCTGCCAGGAAGCTCTGAAGGGGGTAGTATTTTGTTGAATCCCTGGTGTTGCAATTATCATCAATGCTTTCTATTAGTAGCTTCATTTCATCCGGCTCAGCCATTGCTTATTTGTAATCATTGTTTGACTTGATCCTGGTCTTCATGTTCTGCTCACATTGGTTCCATAGTACATCATAAAGCTTCATGAGATTACTGCTGAGTCAATCATCTGCATAACTGCATCGTTTGTAGTCCATCTTCCACTTATCGAGCTTAATTCCTTTAAATTGGCTTTATTGTTCTTTGGTGTAGTAGGTTGTTGGTTTCTTTTATCCTTCAATAGTGTGCATGGCTAACACAAGTAATGCTTTGGCGCTTCCCCCATGTGTACGAGATGCATATTCAATGAATGCTTCACAACTTGTGAGCCATTTCTTCCCCATGGTTGGGCCAAGGATAAAGATGCCCTCCTTGATCTCTTCTGTTTTTCCTTCGTATGGAGCAGGCTTAGTGTACGTGGTGGGGATATTTGGCTTCCCTTTCCTTCCTTTTGGAATGGACGCTTCCCACTATCCTTGTTGGACCTCACTCGGTTCGGTGCTGGCTCCATCTTGGTATTATTCTCCTCTACCATGTTGGGTCTCGACAATCAGTACTCCGTATTTCTTTAATTTGTGTTGCGTCCTCTGCCTTCCCACTGTGCCTCAGCACTAAGCTGATACTATCAAGGACAAGCAGATTAACCAGAGCTAATGAGAGACTGTTGTTAATAATATCCACTAGAAGTAAATTAAAGAAATATGAGTATTCCTGCTGTTTTGCCTTGTATTCAGTTCGCGTATCGATTAGTATTGGGCACACGGTAAATTGTAACCCTAATTCCCAACAATAATACTTCTTGGAGAACTTTCCTTCGGAGCTCGTTTGCGATTAATGTTTTCGACTACCGCCCTGAGAGGTTCAAGCAGGGACTATCGTCCCGTTTCGTTTCGCCGTTCTGCACCGGTTGTGAGTCAGCTTCTGATGTCGGTTGATCATTTTTGCTCTTGTGCTCGGGAAGGCATCGATTTCCCAATTCGGTAGTCTAGCAATTCCCGTTCGATTAGTAGATCTATAAATTCTTTCAGTTTCTCATCACGATCATACATGTGAACCACAGCAGAGAGAGTTTTGCCGTCGTTGTCGAATACCTGTTGAGTCTTCGAGTCGACCACACCCAACTCGTGCAAGGACTTTTTGCCGCTTTTATTCGATATCGTGTTGACTATGCCACCCTCACCCTGAGCATGTAGAATCACGTTCGAAATCCCTCCGCCGTTTGACCCGACCAATCGGTCCTGATGGATCAAAAAGTTGTGGAAGCACTGATCGTGCTTGTTTGCGCAATGTTTGCAACGTGTTTTGTCGAATTCGTAAATCATGGCACGGGTGTAAACTTCAACAGCGGCCTGAGTTCCCAATGTTGTTCCCGAACAGACTACCATTTTCTCTCCAATGTCGTCTCTGACTTGCGAGGAATATGTCTTTGCCATCCATTTGGAATTGGCGGTAGATTCTTTTATTTTCGAAGCTTCTTGGAAGAAAACCAATGTCCTGTCGTCATTCTTGGTTGATGCAGTTCCAGAGCTTTTAGATTGGTCCAGATATGTTTTGATCGGATCGCGCTGGAAGTAAACATCGCGAGCATCGGAGAGAAAGATCATTGAATTTGCGTTGTATTTTGTTGTCCAGGCCCAGAAATATTCGTAACGAATAACAGAGACTCGGCGGAATGTGCGCCCATCTGGCATGGGATTCCAGCTTTTCCATCCATTATTATCAATTCTTTCCTGCTCGATGAGGGCCGTTACTTGACACGAATTTTTCCTTTGGCATGACAAAGGTACCTCGTATACCACCAGGCCGGGATGAGTTAGCGCGCTATCCTCGAAAAAGGAACGGGTCTCTTGGGTTAAATCTCTGCCCACACCGATCACCAAATCTCCATCGTAACCGGTCTGCCAAAGGCTTGTCACGAAGTGAATCAACTCCGGCAATTGATAACCGTGCGCGAATGCCATCACTGCATTTTTACTGCAGCGATGCTTTCCGATTACAGGTTTTGCGCCAACGCGGAAATGTGATGTCGAAGGTCTATCCATATATGGCGGCAAAGGAACGGGGTAGAAGTGTGGATACTTTTCGCTCGATGTGTCCTTGTTCTCGAAGGCATCCCTTGGTTCGCACGATTCTTGATTATTCTTACCGTCAATCTTAAATGCACTAGCGGCGCTTTCCAACGTACGCAGCGAAGACGGTTCTCCACCAGGGGTATCGATTGACGCAGGCAGCGAAGCCGCATCTTCCTGCGCATGGTACTCCCGAAGTAGTTGCACCTGGTATATCACGTAAAGCGATACTAAAAGGTTGAACAACTGAATGTTCATAACTTTTGAGACGGTTACCTTCATTTAGAGACTATCTGTTTGCCGAACGCTTTGTCGATTCATGATAATATTATGAAAGACACAATTACTTCGAACTCGATTCAGAAGTGGGTTGCAGATGCTGGTTGGAATTGTATCAGTAACTATTACTGTTCGTACCGTACAGTACGTACCGGTACGTACGAGAAGTAAAAAGTATCTTCGCGGGTACTCGTTCGAACTTGTACGTACGAGTACGAGTAGTCTTCTCGTCTTCCATCGTGAATGCCCAGGACCCAAGGGTCATGATCGTGAGATCGTGACCCCTGAGCGAAATCAAATACTTCTAATAAAATAATACTTCTAGTGTACTGTGCTCCGTAACTGTACGTAATTGGTCAGTCATGCATTTTTAATTACAACCCGGTCATGGCAAAGTCATTTTTGAACGAAAGGCAGGTGACCAAAAGGATGGAAACATACCAAGGTGCATATACGCACCTTATTTTGTACATAAAAATTACTAGTAAAAAATTATTTAAAATAAGGTGCATATACGCACCTTATTTTGTACGTAAAAATTACTAGTAAAAAATTATTATTCGAAAACCAAAACAACAACAACAACAACAATGACAACAACGCCGCTGCCGCAACGACGACACTAAAGTAAAGAGTGGAAATAACATCGAACCTGCTAATTGATACATTACTTGGAGGACGCCTACCTTTTATAGTGTTTAGAGAGTTTTTTTTTGCTTGCAATAAGATCAACATTGGTATGAAATGGGGTGTAACAATCTAAGCAAAGATTGACATTGCAGGTCTTGCAGAGTACTACATCGCGTTGTCTTTGCACTCCAGCAGCCCACCGATGCAGTGCACACTTGGGTCGGTTGCCAGTAGGTGCAGCTGGCAAGTGTGATAGCGCTGTATTACAACAGATTGCAAAGCAGCCGCCTGGTGAAAGGGACTTGTCATTCATCTTTGCAAACCTACCAGCAGATGACGAGTCACCTGATCCTGAAGAAAATGACAAGCTAGAGACTGTAGAGGACGATGACTCCATTGATTCAAGCTTGCGCTTCCTGGAGATGTGGAAGGTGCTGCTGTTGGTGGCTTTTGATGCAGCAGACTCTGGATTGATCCAATACAAAGCAATTGACTTGCGGAATTCATACTGAGACATCAAATTCTTTCGGGGGATTCCTTCTGCTTCATTTACAGACCGGTATAACACATAGGCATTCGTGAGACACACTCCAAGCCCCCAAAACATGAGCGACCACCACCATTTCCTGTTGCGCAACCAGGTTTGAACTTGATATGACTCGCGTAATTGATCTGCAATGTCAACACCACCCATTTCATTGTTATACTTATCAATAAAATTCATGCGAAGGAATCTGAGGTTTTCAAGCCTTCCTGTGTCCACATTGTAGACAGGCTTTTCCTTCACTATCCACCTGATCACTGATGCTACCATGCTTAAGTAGTGGACTGGCTTTGTGTCATACACACTTGAAGCAATCATATTCTTGGACAGTGGGTCACCTTCAAGAATAGCAGCCTTCACCGTACCCCGAACAGCATGGGCCTGCTTTGGATTTGTCACTTCTTCCTGCAGCACACATCCAGGCAATCCACGTCCACCCTTCCTTGTTACTCCATGGCACAGGACCTTGTAACAGTGATTGAATGCCGCGCGGCAGAATGGAACAGAGTTGTACAGGTTATCCATGCTGACCCTGTGATAGCAATCCTTCAGCGTATCAAACAGAGCCATCGTCCGTGAATGAAGCGCAGACAAGCCTTGATTAGTGTATCTGGCTGGTGGTGGATCATTCCTCATGTAGAATTGATAGCAATGACCAGCATCGCACAACGCGTCAGCTTGGAAGCCATCCCCAGCATTCTTGTAAGTGATCCGCTTCTTGTCTGGGTGTTTGCCTTGGAACCCCATAGTCATTTCATCCACTGAAACGCCAGGTTCAAGTTGCCAGCACTGGGGGAACATGTGATTCATAAACTTGAGCAACGGCCATACCTTCCAGTTAGGATACTGTGTCCTAGGGGGTGGAAGTATCCTTGGATCCTGGCAAGCAAGAAAGGCTTTGAAGTGCCTGTGACGGCGCTCTGCATTGGCGCCAAAGCTCTGATAAATGAAGTCATTGCCATTAACTGGATCAACAATTTGTGGCCGGAACTTCATTTCAATCCTAGGGGAGGGGGATAGTCCATGGAAGATGTACAAGCCAAAGTGTTGCCGCAGTTCACTTGCAGTGAAGTTCTTGTAGTCCTTGTACTGACTACCACCAGATCCTGCTTCAGCTACACCCGCCTTGAGGTTTGTCCATGTCGACATATCTTGAAAGCTGAAGGAATTTGCCCCCCCTTGCTTCTTCAAAGGAAAGAACAGCTCAATGAACTCATACGGCTTGGTACTAGAAGAAAGGTTGTGCTTCCTTGCAAACTCTGGATCAACAGTGCCCTTCTCTCATACTCGCTGCTCTGCCAATGGGTTGCCTTGTTGGTCTCTCTTTAGGTTGCCCTTCCGATCAAAGGTGTAGGATGAGGTTTTTCCTGGGAACACAGGGACATCAAATTGTTCTGCAAAATTGTACTTGATAGGGATGAAGTCTGCAAACTCTTCAGGGACAGTTGGAGCTCTTGCTTTTGCACCGAATGAAGGATTTGCTGGCTCTGACACTGCTGTGGTTAGTGGAAGAAGCTCCCTCCAGCAGGCGCCGGAGGGGAGGGTCGAGTTGGCTGCTTTCCTTCTTGTTGTAGTACTCCTCTTCTTTCCCCCCTTACTCGGCGCCTGCTTCAATCATCCCTCCCCTGCTGCAGCCAAAGGTCCCACAGGAAGCCGCTTCAGTAGAGCAGCCCGTAGCCGCTCTTGTAGCACTGTTTTGATTCCATAGACAGGGCATCCTCTAGATTTGAGCTCTGCGTGCAAATCTTTCCTTGGCATCCTATCAATGGCACTATCATCGATGGGGACATGCTTTTGTTCAACCAGAGCTGGAGTGCTGGCGCTCTCAACAGGTTCGATACCTGGGGAGGGGACTGTATCCCCTGTAGCAGCGGTAGTGGTGGCTGCTGTCCACTCAGGGATAATCAAGACTTCCTCATGGTCTTCCTCCTCACCCTGTACAGCATCGTAAAATGGACCAATTTCGTCATCAGTATCGTATCCAGATTCAAATCAATTTTCAATGGTGGACTCGCTTCTCCTAGTGAATCCAACAAGCTTTCAAAGCTTAGGGCTTCCTGTGGGCTTTAAATGGACCTGGGTGGGGACAGACTGGGGTGTAGAGTGTGCGCCATCCGCAGCATGATTTTTCTCTTTTTTTGAGGAAAATCGTCCCTTACCATGATCCTTGTTTTTTCCTTCCCCCTTGGAGGAATCGATCCGTTCTTTTTGCTGATCCTCCCTAATACTAGTAGGGAGAGATCCGGACCGTTCCCCTGCTGTCGGAGCACTCACAGTGGTCACCTCTCCAATTTTACTCAGGTCAGGAAGGGAATCAAACTCAGGGAACGATGCCAAATTACAAGATGTGTCCTTATTTCCTTGAATATTGGACAAATCAGTCCGGACTTCTTGTGGATTATCCGCAGGTGGTAGGGGAAGAGGTTGGTATGCTTGGATTGCAGTCGGAGGCTCTGTGGAAGGCTGGGTATACGATTTCACCATGGTCGATTTTGGGTGTTCATAAGGTGCATGGTGTTGAATTTTCGGCTTTAGGGAACTTTCGGAGCTCACTGCTGACCAAGTTTCAGCTGGTAGGACCTATGGGATAGTTCATTCTAGACCAAAATTTTACGTAGATAACGAATATGCTATTGGTTTCATCTAGAAATTGATTTTAAGATTACCAAAAACCCTCTGAAAATCGGTAAATAAGGTGCATATACGCACCTTATCCAATTAAGGGATCGTTCGCAACCGTGGCCATACCGGTACGTACAGTACCGTACGCGAACAATCAATAGAGTCAACAAAATGAGTCAAAGTAGTCAACAAAAGTTCAAGAAATATCCAATAACTCAAAATTTGGTTGAAGGGATTCAATGCAAGGTACACATGTTCACTAAGACAAGAACAATCGGAGATGAAGGCATGGGTGTGTTACTATAATTCAATTATGCGTATAATTTTCACTTTAACCCAAAACCGAAGGTGTCTCAGTACAAATATTCCGGTTGGTTATAAGCCCAAGTTACATGTGTCGCTAATGCTACTAGCATCAAGAACAACAGAGCAAGCTTGCTTCTGGTTGGTTATGAGCTCAAGTTACATGACTTGTTGTTCATGCTAGCATTAACAACAGAGCAACAAACTCACTTCTGGTTGGTTATGAACCCAAGTTACATGCCTTGCTAACGCTAGCGTCAACAACAGAACAAGCTCACTTGCTAGTACTACCAGAAGATCCTGATACATATACCAATGGAGGAGCACGAAGAAACCCCAGTATCCTTCCAACTAGAAACTACCCTACTTGCAATACCCCCACCAGGCCAAGTCCGGATTGAACAAGGAATGGAATTAGACACCATCAAAGTCTTATTTGAATCCGCACGCGACACCAACCAGTCCCCTAGCACTACTAAGACATGATCATCATCCTCCCTTATATATGCAAGTGAACCTAGAAACCACACTGAATGAAGCAGCACATGACACCACCTTCACACTCAAGGGCCTATAGCTACCAATAAAATTGAAAGCTGAAAAGACAAAGAACCAAATGACCACGTACTCTAAGAAGAACAGAAAGAACCTGAAAGAAACTGCCCGGATGGACTTGCTGAATCGCATCAAAATGAAACAGCAACAGCCATTTCATGCCATTACTGTATCAAAGAATGACCCAGAGAAACTCACCAACACTCACTCCATCGGTAAGCTTGTTGACAAGAACAAACGTAACCTACAAAAGTATGACCCACTCACAGTGTACACTATTTTCATTCCTGAAGATGAAGCATTCAACAAAAACCCAAACAATCCAGACTACAGCAAGCTTAAACTGGATACAAACAGCCAGCCTATCACCTATGATCTTTTCACCAATAGCCCGCAGCTCACTGCCAAACAGGTTGCCCAATCCAGCAAGAACTACCGTACCCAGAGTTTATCCCTCAATACTATCAAATGGAGGAAGACCTCCTCACCTGATCATATGCATACTAAAAGAAGAATGTTGATGCATATCTCTATGTAACAGTCCACGCTTACTGGATGGAGTTCAAACCATCTGGACAAGGAGGCTTGCTGTTCCTCAAACTAGTACTTCTAGACAAAGTGAACACCACCGGCAAAACAATGCTCAATTCATTCCGCCACCTGCTAAAGACATATCAAATCAAGCGCAACAGCAAAGGAGAGGATATTGTTCCCCATGTTGCTGAAATTGTCTTCAAAGCAATCTTCAACAGCATCAAAGAGCTACAAGCAGACAAGGATCTCCTGGAAGACTCAGTAACAAGCAACCTACTCAAAGTATTTGGAATCACCAGAGTTGAAGACTTTAACAACCAGTTTGCAAGCCTTGAGAGCAAAAGAGAGTTGGCAGTCATTTGGACCACACTCAATCCCTGATAACCTGAGTCAGTTGGGTTGAATGGGGGACAAGTAATGCTCAATGATATGGAGACCGTAAAGTTTATCCTTGGATATGCAAATGCCTTCTACAAAGACATGGTGAAGAAAGGCAAGTGGGATGATGTACTCTAGAAACACCAGGTAAGTCTGTGTTTGTTGCATCACAATCTAAGGAGAACTTCAATACAAGTAGCTGCACCCGGGGACCCACTCACGTGCCCCTTTGGGAGAAAGAAACTTCAACTATGTATCCAAAGAGCATCAAGTCTGTGAATGCCCAGAAAAGAAGGACCAAGAAAGGATTAGCATCAACAAAGATTTGCGCCCCAACGGTATGCAAGGCCACTGCATCCCCTACAAGTGGAGAGCCCTGGGACCTAACAAGCACAAGAAAGGAGTCATTGATGGCATTCCACACACCTGGGACCCTACCTCTGGCTCCAGTGGTAGATGGACCACTGACAACATGCATAGTGACAAGCAGGTCAGGAATGGATCCATTCCAACCATTCTGTCCCAGCCAGTAATTGCCAACTTAGGCAAGATTGCGCAGTGCACCAACAGCACTCAGTTCATTATAGGAGCATCAACCATAACAGGAACCACATCCTTTACCCTCAATCAAACAACATATCTAGCTGAGCAAAGACTGCAGCTGTACATGTTTATGCAGAAGTGCAAGCTCAAGTTTGATGAACTCTGACTGCTATGGTGTACTAGTATCTGCTGGAGGCAACAATGAGTATTCTACTGCTTTATTCTCAGTATGATAGTACGGGTAGTATATGTGTTAATTGGAGCGATCGTTTTGAGACATCTTTCCCCCCTTCCCCCTCATTTTCCGGTCATGCTAGTCTTTAGGGTACATTGCTCTACCTGTAACTTCCCAACCAAAGTAATCGTCACAGCAGAAAAGACAAGATCAAGAGCTATCCAGCGATACAAAATTTGTTGGGGGGTTGCGCGCACCTGCCCAACCTCTTTTAAAAAAATGATTCTTTAAGTCAAGAAAAAATGAAAAACTCCCATTTACACTATTCTGAAATGCCAAGTGGTCTCAAGCAAGTCATTTCCTACCCAGCCCATTTCAGCTGCTTGCTACTCAGGATTCTCTTCCTTATACCAAGTCAAATAAGCCACACAACTTTTGGATTGAACAGCTGAGTGGTTTAGAAGAATAGAGCTGGAGCAACAGCAAGAAAATCAAATTGGCACACCGTCATTGTCATAGTCGTTGTCATCGACGGCAAAAGCTCCTACGGCTACATGTTGATCCTCTACAACACTATTATGCAATGCACAATGCCCTTGATTTCACCTCACCAAACAGTTACATGCTGCCCCTAGTAGCCCCTAGTAGCCCCTAGTAGCCCCTAGTAGCCCCTAGTAGCCCCTAGTAGCCCCCAGTAGCCCCCAGTAGCCCCCAGTAGCCCCCAGTAGCCCCCAGTAGCCCCCAGTAGCCCCTAGTAGCCCATAGTAGCCCATAGTAGCCCCTAGTAGCCCCTAGTAGCCCCTAGTAGCCCCTAGTAGCCCCTAGTAGCCCCTAGTAGCCCCTAGTAGCCCCTAGTAGCCCCTAGTAGCCCCTAGTAGCCCCTAGTAGCCCCTAGTAGCCCCTAGTAGCCCCTAGTAGCCCCTAGTAGCCCCTAGTAGCCCCTAGTAGCCCCTAGTAGCCCCTAGTAGCCCCTAGTAGCCCCTAGTAGCCCCTAGTAGCCCCTAGTAGCCCCTAGTAGCCCCTAGCCCCTAGCCCCTAGCCCCTAGGCTACGTCCGATAACTGTCACGCGACCCCACGCGACCCCTCGCAAGCCCTATTTTCAGAAAATCAACCCTGCGTTTGTTATGCGCAAGGGTATTTTTTTAAATTCACAATTTTTGTGGTAATGATTTTCGACCCCCCTCAGGTTGCGACCAAAATTCTCCCCGAAGACTCAAAATGTCCATTGATCTCTCCATTTTAACTAAATTGATTTAAAAAATCTACTTTTTACTTCCACACTTTCTAACCTTATCCCAAGATATGAAATAAATTTACTTTCAGAAGTGTTAGTTCGCTATTTTTCCGCGTTGTTTTCTACGGTATGTCACGTCGTGTCTTCTTTCATACCATCGTGCCTTTTAATGCTCGCTTTGATAGCATCATGCTCGTCTTAACGAATTTTCGTACAACTCTACAGCACTAACTTCCTCCTACACGACTTCACCACCATTCTTTCTTTTTTAAATTGTTTCCTAAAAACCTTTTTTCTTAGATATGTGTCCGTGTGTATTATGATAGTACTAGTAGTAGTAGTAATGTAGGTATGATAGTATCAATTTCTGTTTGAGTGGTGAAACGATTTTTTGTACAATTCATGTCAACAATCATGGAACGGCGTTTCAGAATTCAGTCACCGGAACGGCATTTCATGCTTTGTGTTCGAAATCATGTTCAAATTTGAAATCTCGGTGCCAAACAACTTCCTAACCTTAACCCAAGATATGAAATAAAATTATTTTCCGAAAAGTGTTTGTTTGCTACTTCGTACTAGTACTATGTTTCTGCCTTGTTTCTATGTCACGACGTTTCTTTTTTCATACCATCATGCCTTTTCATGCTCGATCCGATAGCATCATGCTCATTTTCATCATGTTCATTTAACACCCCCATCGAAACCATTTCTCCCCCTCCCTTCTTCCATTAGAAGAACATGTCACAACCTAGTAAAAATCGCCATCACTTCAAGAGTGGTTGTTATACCAAAATTCCCAAATCATTTATATGTCGTAGCTGCCTGACCTGTAAGGGCAAATCGAAGACATTCATCGGAAGCAGACAAGATTCGTCTACACACAAATCATACCGATATGTATCACGAGGGCTTTCACGTCACCTTGATTCAATATCTTTTTGCCGTGATTTCTATTTAAAGCATAACCTAATGGAATTTTCATCATCTGCCAAAGAAGAAACCACTAGTACAGTTCGTCATTCACCTACACAATATGGCCTGACATTGACGGAGAATGGTCCAATCGTTCCTTCCGCTTCTGTTGCTGCCGCTCACACTAACAAGGCATCCTCAAACGAAACCTTCAACTCTGTTCTAAACAGTCAGGTAGTACACAACTTATTTGTTCCACCAATGGATAGAAATGTAATGCAATCACAGTTGTTTCCTTCAGAAGACAACAGCAACAACGATGACATGGTTATTCATGAAGAAATTTGCCTTCCTATTCAGAACAATAATGGTATGGATGGTTCGGAACCCACCGCATCCCAACCAAACATCAATGAAAAAGAGGAATTGATCCGATCTCATCTTTCTTTTTCACCTACCAATAGGCTCATTGCTGAAATAAAGCTCATGAATCTAATGACGAAACACAAGTTACCTCTAAACACATTCAAATCTATTTTTCAATGGGCAAACGAATGTCAAACTATTCATGGTGTTGACTTTAGCTCTATCTACCCCCGCCATCGAGAAGCCATATTTAGTGAAATCAAGTCCAATTTGGGTATTTCAGAGACCAAGTTCGAGCCACACATAATTAACTGGTCACCTTGCAATTTACCCACCCAAATATTTGTTCGATCCTTCCCAGACGCACTTCATTCCCTTCTGACCAATAAGGAGTTGATGCAAGAAACCAATTTGTCTTTTCCGAATGTCGAGACTCCTCTTTCACCCGAAAACAACCCACCACTCACCAATGAAACATACATAACAGAACTACACCACGGCTCTTGGTGGACGGAATCGTGGAAGCAGATCTGCAATGAAAATGATGAAATCCTTGTTCCGATCATTTTCTACATGGATGGAATCAGCTTGGATGCACATGGTCGTCTGTCACTCACTCCTCTCAACATGACTCTTGGTATTTTCAATACTGAAGCAAGAAAACGACCTGACGCTTGGACTACAATTTATTTTCATCCCGACACTGAAATTGAGAGCATAAGACACACGAAAAAAACCCACGGCGAAAGATAATATTCAAAATCTACACACCGCGCTTGCATCGGCTTTGCAATCTTTCAAGGAAGTATGTGAAATGCAGGGCGGGTTGGAGTGGGATTATCTTCCGTATGCAGGAAAAGTGTTCAAAGTGAAAATGAAATTTGCAATTGCCTATGTTGTTGGGGATACAGAACTTCATGACAAACTATGTGGAAAGTATGGATCCTACACGCAAAAGGTGAAGAAATTGTGCCGACATTGTACATGTCCTACACGTGTCATCCATAAACCAAAAGCCCAAGTGGAGGAACTGACTCGGCTCTGGGTTCCAGAAGATTTTGAATCCCCCCCAAACAATTCTGCACGGGAACACCTGGAGTACTTCAAAAGCATTTCGCACCATCCCATAAAAAATGCTTTTCACAGCCTCAATTTTGGTAGTAATGTCAACAACATTCACTTTGCTACTCCCGGTGAGTGTTTGCATATGCATCAACTGGGTGTAGCACGTCGGGCAGTAGAATCACTTCGATTCATTGTTAAAAGGTAGTCCTAAGTGTTGGGTTGCCCCTGATTTAAACACGAATGGCACATCAGCTACTATTGGTTCACTTGCGCAGTTATACGGTGGTCTTTTGTCAAGGCAATCGGACAGAGATTTCCCCAGAACCAAGTTTTCCAGTCAGCTTCTCTCCATTACCAAAAAGGAGAGTAATGATTATTCGGGAATGCTCATTTCCATTCTGATCACCCTTTGTTCCGATGTGGCAATAAACATCATCAAGGACACAACATTTATTCAGAAACAAGTAGAGGTAATTCAACTGATACTGTCCATGGAAGAATTCTTGAAGCATGGGAATATACCCATTTCTGGATTGGAAAATCTCCCCAAGATGATAATCCATTTTATCAATTGTATTAATTCGACCTGCCTCAGAGAGGGAATGGGTACAAAACTGATCAAAAACCATCTATACTTTCATGTTGTTGATTACATCAAACTTTGGGGACTTCCATGCGGATGGGATTCTTCTTATTCCGAATCACACCACAAAACTGAAATCAAAGCACCCTCGAAGAACACTCAACAGAATGCTTCGACATTGATAATGCAAACGGCAAAGCGACAGGAAGAAAAAATGCTGCTACGAGTAGCTACTTCCAAGTTTAATTTAGTGACGGCAGAAGATGTTTCTGGTAATCGATTCCCTCCCGAAGTTTCTGGTTCAAAATTTCATGTTTTCACTAACGACGATGGGGCAAGTACTATGAGATGGGTTAGGTCATCGAACAAAACAAAACCCTATATTTCTCCCATCGTGTTGTCTTTTGTATGTCAGAATGTGCTTCCACTTTTGGAGGACTGTACGTTCATGAAAGGATTTACTGAACATAACAGGTTTGACGAATGCACACAGCAAAATTACTTGTTTCGGAGCCACCCTTCATATTGTTCCGATGGTGGCCAACTAAACTCTGTCTGGTATGATTGGGCGTTGTTTGATGTCGACGCATGTGAAATACCCTGCCATATTATGTGTTTCCTTGAACTCTACAATCTGAAGCAGCCTTACTCATTTGTTTCTGAGTACGAAATTGCCGACGAAGGCATTTATGCAGTAGTGACCAAGTTTAAATCCACTCCACTACCAACAGCTTCGTCGTTTGTGACGAGAGGTGAAGTAGACGACAATTCCCTGTTCTTATTTCATGTCGACAGCATACTTTCCGATGTAGCAGTTGTCCCAGAACTTGATGCAATTGGTACGTTGCAATCTAACTCATATCTAGTTGTCTCTAATCGAAGGGCTTGGCTGGATGAATTCCACAAGACAACGTCATCTTTGCCTAATGAAGAGGCACTCTACTCCCAATGCACTATTGTTGAAGAGGACAGCGACAATAATGATGATTCTACTAATTCAGGTGATGATTGTTCAATGTCATCGAACGATGATGACTATAGTGAGGTCCTCTCTGATACATCCAATACTTAATTGTTTTCCTACTACAATATCCATAATCACTTAGTATTAGTGAAGAATTGAATGCTCCTCCATATTGATCGTAACATATTTCTCCTACGTTTTGATTGATAGCTACTCCGAAACGATTGCACAATGTCGCAGTAAAACAAACGAAGTGAATGGAACGTCTAACTTTAAATTATTGTTTAATATATTATAGAGGATCAGCTCTTCTCACAGTTTTTGTCGACACATAGGCACTCATAATATAACAGCCTTCGTATTTTGGATTCGAACAGCTATGTAATACTAATGGATTGAACAATAGAGTATCGCCTGACCTCAATGGAACTTTTCACTTTATACGTTGGGAACACAAAGTAATAAATCACCTCGTCATCACTTACATGTTTTGGAGCAATAACCGTCAGCCTTGTATAGAACATATCGGCATCGGTATGGCATTTCGAGTGATAATCCTTTCCAATAGAAAAGGCCGTTGCGTGATGGCCGATTGCATTCAGTGTTGTACGACTAACAACCTCATTCATCACAGTTGTTTCAAGGTTGACAAATTTGGACATTTTACGTAAACAAAGCTGCATTTCCTTCACAATGTGTAGGGCTTTCTGTTCAAGGTGGTCTTGTGTTTTCGGTTCCACATTCTTGTTGAAAACATACACACCATTTCCCGATTTCAATCGATTTGGTCTCATCCCAATAATACCATATCCACTGTTTACACTGTCACGTTTGGTTCCCCGGCCTATTTTGGGTTTAGATTGAACAATTTCCGCAGCAAATGTTCTTGTAATTTCTATATTTTTGGGAGTACCCAAGCGTTGTTTTGCACATTTTTTGGAACCTTTTGCAAAGATTCTCAATGATGGTTCTGATTCGGCGACTGCTAAAAGCAACTGATCGTCGGTACTATCCAATGTCATGAAATTATCAATAGACACCGCGTCTTCCGATGTGTATTCCCTTTCTCCAATTGTTTTAAAACCCCATCGTGTTTCCATGAATTTACCTCGAAACCCATTCTTGTGAACTGTTTTCAATGCTATTTGCTCCACATGTTGTACAATTTCCTTCATACTTTTACGCTTCTTGTGTTTTATCTCCGACAAGTGTTTGTAATTCTGGTGGATTGTTGATGATGACGTTTCTCCGTTTTTGAGAAATTTTGATTTCATTCTCTTCTCTCTGTCTTCCCCCGTTTCCTCTTTGATTTTTGCTTCATTGATTTTGTTGCCAATTGCTTTGTTGTTGTAGTCAATCCCATTGCACCGGGTGCCTTTCATTGTGTGACCGTTGCCGGACTCTTTGCAGATAAGATGTTTGAGGAAGACGATGAATCGATTTGCCCATGGCGTGTGTTTCCGTGTCAAGTTTGTGGAACGGCGTTTCATATTCAGTTGTCGGGAACGGCATTTGTGACTTTTGTGGCCGCTTCAAATGTTCCCACCTGTTGATATCGCTGCCGCTGTTGGTTAGTTCGTTCCCGGTTCCGTCCGCTTGAAAATCTGCAGAATCTCTGTAGTGGCGTTTCTGGGTCAAGTTTGTGGAACGGCGTTTCAGATTGAGTTGTCTGGAACGGGAATTATGACTTGAACGTCTGGTGTATTGGCGTTTCTTGGTCAAGTTACTGGAACGGCGTTTCAGATTGAGTTGTCTTGAACGGCAATTCTTACTTGAACGTTTGCTGTTTTTGCGTTGCCGGGTCAAGATTATGATTGCGTTGCCGTGTCAAGATTATGGAACGGCGTTTCAGATTGAGTTGTCTGGAACGGCAATTCTGATTTGAACGTCTGGTGTATTGGCGTTTCTGGGTCAAGATTCTGTAATGGCGTTTCGGACTTACTATTCTGTAACGGTAATTGTGTCTGTATTTTTGTTTCAGGGTAAACTTTCTGGAACGGCGTTTCAGAATGAGTTGTTTGGAACCGCAATTCTTACTTTTGCGGGCGGTTGGATTGTTCCCTATTGCTGCTGTTGCTATTGGTGTTGCTGCTTGCTGCTGTTGCTGGCGCTGTTGTTGCTATTGCTGCCGCTGTTGGTTCGATGGTTCCGGGTTGCGGCCGCTTGGATAGTTCTCGCTTGCTGCTTTTGCTATCGCTGTCGCTAGGTTTCCGGTTGCTGTTGTTGCTCTATGTCGTTGCCGTAGTCTACGATTGTATTCGAGTTTATGATGATATGTGAATTGAACCAAATGGGTAAGTATCTATGGATGTGCTACATTTAGTAAATAATAACAAAAGAATAGTATAATCTACGTGTCACTAACCTACACTGTTGGCCTTCTTTTTGTTGTTGCGTTCAATTCGTCCGATCAAATTGTTACAATCCTGCGTCCGCCTTGTCCGACGTTGTCTCAAATTGATTGTTCTACTACTGATCCGTACCTATGAAAATAAGAAGGAGGGAAACACAAGTAAGGAGGACATCATGAGCAATGCAGGATGTAGGCATCATTTTCCCTCTATCTTACGTTGTTGTTTTTTCCGCCTTCGACCCAGTGTTGCCTTCCGATCCGTTGTTTCCAATACGGTCCTATGAAAATAGCAAAATAGAAAAAGGAGGAAATACATTCTTATCAGCAATGCAGGTGGCATTGTAATCATTGCCTATCTCTCCCATTTGTACCCTTCTTGCTTGTTCTTACAATAGTTGTTCGCCGTACTTCCGTCCGTTGTTCCGATACTTTGTTCCGAATCGTTCTCTCAAACTACAGGGGAAATTTGTCGGTCAAATTGTTGTTGCCGATACGTTGTTCAATGTTACTCCTTTCTCACGAAAAACTGGATCTTTATCCTGTTGATATATCTACGCAATGGATGCAGATTCATTGATTTCAAGACGTATATGTAAGGCTGCAGTCCAAACAATATCTATCCAGCAATTCCTCTACAGTCCAATACCGTCCAATTCTTTTTCCAGCAAAGGCAGCTTATTTGGATTAAAATATCTCGAGCCTGAATTCCCTGCATAATTGTGACCATTGCTGATCAGTTAAGTGGGATCCCGCGTTCTCGGACGGAGTGCTTTGTCGTACAAGTACGGTAAACCAACTCTGCTCAAGATAAGTTTGGTAAGATGATTATGAAGGGAAACAGTATTTTTTGACTCGAAAAGAAAAAAAATTCACGCTGTAAAATCACACTGTAAAATAACACTGTACAATCACCACACTGTAAAATCACAGTGTTAAATCAGTTCGAAAAAAAAATGTTTTCACTGTGTGTGTGTGTGTGTGTGTGTGGCCATGTGTGTTCCAAACAAAGAATCAAGACTTACTAACCTGTCAGATCTACCGCTGTAAATCTAGAACAATGAAGAATAAATCCATTTTCTTATTTAAAAATAAGAACATTAAGTAAATAAATCTCCACCCGCGCTCTTTTTGAATAGAGAACAAGAAAAAGTAGTGCAATGACTTTTATTCTTAACGTTCTCAACTTGTGATGCACTGAGAACTTTTATGTACCGGTGAGGTTGTACTTCTTAACAACAACACATGTGTGCCGGTGATCTTACTGGTAATGAATTTGCCTAGTTTTGTCCAGCAGTATTCTATGACAGTAGTAAGCTACGTAGATAGAAACCTTTGTGTATAGGTATAATACGATAGTAGTATACGTAGTAGTACTAATGTACGTATGATAATACTAATGACTTCTGTTTCGGTTGTGAAGGTACGTATTCCGTACGATGGATAGTGTTCACTAACACAGAGATCCATGGAACGGAATCATTCTTTCAATTTCCTTGGGAAGGCAAATTGACCGACAAGTCTAGTGAATCCTCAATTAATGAAGGTAACACAAGCAGCAATGATGATGAAGAAGAAGACGACGTAGAAGTAGTAAACGGCAACGTACCTCCCACAGAACCAAACGCAGTTAAAGAGAACGCATCCATGAAGGCAAAGAAGAAGTCGTTCCTCAGGAAACCAAAAAAACGAAACAAGACTGCATCAGACGAATCCAATGGAGAGCCGAAGTACAAGGAGAGGAAGGTCTCTCCAAACCTGGGCCACGTTGAAGATCTTGGATACCTTCTGCAAGTTCCTCGCCCAAAACCAGCCAACGTAATAAGACAGAAGCGCTCCGGAAACGTGAAGGTGTTGTTCGAAGATCCTGACCCGGTGATCTCGTATCCTAAATTTGCAATTGGTAGTGAGGTGACAATCACGGGTTTGCCAGCACCTGGAACTGGTGTTGTGAAAAGTTATGCAGCGAAGAAGAAGGACCAATATCCTCAATACCCTGGATACATGGTGCACAAGAAACTACAAGATGGTACAACAGTGAAGCGCGCCACCTGGTTCCCTTACGACAGAGTGGGATCGGATAAACCACAGTTCACCAAGTTGTCGGATGTATTCAAATAATGAAACTATGCTGTATTGGGTATACGTTCATAGCCTTCTCCACGCACCACCATAGAACACAAGAGCAAAGAGGGCATAAACGGGGAAGAATTTATCATATTACGGTGTACAAGAAACTACCGGATGGTACAACACCAGTGAAGCGCGCAACCTGGTTTCCTTACGACCGTGTGGGGTCGGATAAACCACAGTTCACCAAGTTGTCGGATGTATTCAAATAATGGAACTACGCTGTACAACACAAGAGCAAAGAGTGCCTAAGCGGGAAAGAAGTTATCATATTAGTACAACAACGTCGACACTAATAGTAGTTCTTCTTCTCCAACTTGGATTCAGATTAACCAAAACATTATTCTGTACGTAAGAAATAGTATTCAAAAGTAAAATAGAGTAATCTGACATTTACTGTGATTAGTCCATGAATATTGTTCCTGTTATGGGTGAAATGAATCATGAAGGAAACAGAAGTGAGTTATTATCTGTCATAGTTTGTGTGACACCACCTTGTACTGATAAGTGCATTTGGGTACTGGATTTGTAGGGGGAAAAAAAGTACTCTGCAATTAAAATATAGAAAATCCTATATTTCCTTGGATTGAACCACGAATATTGTTCCTATTATGGGGGACATGCACGAATCATGAAAGTAACAGAAACGAAGTTATCTTTCAAAGTTTGTGTGTCACCACGTAATGAGTGCATTTGGGTACTGGATTTGGAGGGAAAAAGCACAGTTATTTGCTATTATAAGATAGAAAATCTGAAATTTATTGTGAATAGCCCATGAATATTGTTCCTGTTATGGGTTAGATGAAACATGAAAGAAACAGAAGTGAGTTATCTGTCATAGTTTATGTGTCATCATCTAATGAGTGTATTTGGGTCATGGATTTGGAGGAAAACACACAAATTTGCAACTAGAAAATAGAAAATCTGATATTTTGTGTGATTAGTCCATCAATATAGTTCCTGTTATGGATAAGTTGAATCATGAAAGAAACAGAAGTGAGTTATCTGTCATAGTTTGTGTGTCACCATCTACTTAGTGCATTTGGGACATGGATTTGGATGAAAAATACACACAAATTTGCAATTAGAAAGTAGAAAATCAGATATTTTGTGTGATTAGTCCATGAATATTGTTCCTGTTGTGGGTGAGATGAATCATGAAAGAAACAGAAGTGAGTTATCTTGCATAGTTCTTGTGTCACCACCTAATAAGTGCATTTGGGTCCTAGATTTTGAGTATAAATACACAGTAATTTTCAATTAAAAAATAGAAAATCACATATTTCGTGTGATTGAACAATAAATATTGTTCCTGTAGTGGGTGAGATGATTCATGAAAGAAACAGAAGTGAGTTATCTGTCGTGATTTGGTATCACCACCTAATGATTGCATTTGGTGACTGGATTGGGAAGAAAAATACACACAAATTTGCAATTACAAAATAGAAAATCCCATATTTCGTGTGATTGAAGAATGAATATTGTTCCTGTTATGGCTTAGATGAATCATGAAAGAAACAGAAGTGAGTTATCTGTCATAGTTTATGTGTCATCATCTAATGAGTGCATTTGGGTGATGGATTTGGACGAAAAATACACACAAATTTGCAACTAGAAAATAGGAAATCTGATATTTTGTGTGAGTAGTCCATGAATATTGTTCCTGTTATGGATAAGTTGAATCATGAAAGAAACAGAAGTGAGTTATCTGTCATAGTTTGTGTGTCACAATCTAATTAGTGCATTTGGGTCCTGGATTTGGAGGAAAAATACACACAAATTTGCAATTAGAAAATAGAAAATCAGATATTTTGTGTGATTAGTCCATGAAGGTTGTTCCTGTTATGGGTGAGATGAATCATGAAAGAAACAGAAGTGAGTTATCTGTCATAATTTGTGTGTCACCAACTCATAAGTGCATTTGTGTACTGGATTAGGAGCATAAATACACAGTAATTTGCTATTAAAAAATAGAAAATCACATCTTTCGTGTGATTGAACAATTAATATTGTTCCTGTTATGGGTTAGATGAAACATGAAAGAAACAGAAGTGAGTTATCTGTCATACTTTATGTGTCATCATGTAATGGGTGCGTTTGGGTCATGGATTTGGAGGAAAAATACACACTAATTTGCAATCAAAAAATAGAAAATCCCATATTTCGTGTGATTGAACAATGAATATTGTTCTTGTTATGAGTGAGATGAATCATGAATGAAACAGAAGTGAGTTATCTTTCATAGTTTTTGTGTCACCACCTACTAATAAGTGCATTTGTGTACTGGATTTGGAGGATAAATACACAGTAATTTGCAATTAAACAATAGAAAATCCAATATTTCGTGTGATTGAACAATGAATATTGTTCCTGTTATGGGTGAGATGAATCATGAAAGAAACAGAAGGGAGTTATCTGTCGTGATTTGGGTATAAACACCTAATGATTGCATTTGGTGACTGGATTGGGAAGAAAAATACACACTAATTTGCAATTAAAAGTTCCAAAATCAGATTTTTCGTGTGATTGAACAATGAATAATGATAGTGTAATGGATAAGATGATTAATGAAAGAAACAGAATTGACTTATATGTCAAGGTGGTTTGTGTGTCACAACCTAATTAGTGCATTTGATTACTGGTTTTGGACAAAAAATTACCAGGGAACAACATAACTATTAAAACTTTCATAAAGACTAAAGTATCAGCCTTAGAATTGGCAATATACTTTCATACTCTAACCAATCCATAGAATGAACAGTATTCATCCTTAAAACAACAGAAAGTAACAAACTGTTGCACTCAACAAAAACTTAGAAGCAATCTTTATTTCTTAGGTTACTACTTGTTCATACAAAAATAAAGAAATAGAACTAGTAGTAGGAACATAAAGTAAGGAGGTAAGTACTACGTATGGACCGTTCTAAGGGGGAGTCGAACCACGAGACACAGTTACTTGAATATAACCGAATCATTGCGAGATGACGAAATTTACACCACTTAAAGTGCGGTAAGAATTATTCCTTCACAGATTGCAACGAGTAATTGAACAAAAATACCTCGGTATTTGCCAAACGTAAATCATTATTACAACGAAGAGCAAAATGGAGAACATAACAACACAATCAGCGTACAAGAGGAAGCCATTGAAGCCTAGGTATGTTTTGGATTCGGCGGAGTACTGTGCAAGAATGACTGAGCTAAATGACGGTGACGAAAACAACGAGAATAATCCATTCTTATATCATTTTGAAACTGGGTTCGATGCGCTATGTGCCGAAAACGGCAACTTGGTACTCACAATACTTAATGGATGCAACAAGATAGACGACGTTAGAGATAGACTTGACAGCCCAAAAGGGCATTTCGATGAAGAAGAAGCTTTAGAAATTTGGGAACAATGCTTGAAGTACGTAACTGAGGACATATTTCCTTTCTACAAGGAAGGCGACACTGATGCCGTTGACCACGTATGGGCTTTGGGTATCATTGTGGCACACATTTTATGCGGTTATCCGGCATTGAAAGGAACGGAGGACATACAGTGCTACAACAACGTGGGTATTGGACGACCAGTACAATCAGAAGAACGAGTGAGGCTCAAACTCAATGGTCATACAGTTCCACCAAAAAAATGGAGTAACCTTACGCCGGAAGCCAGAAAACACATAAAGCAATGCATACATTTTCACCCGGGTAACCGTCCCTGTCTGACGACCCTTTGGTTAAACGAGTGGCGCACAATGACTGAAGAGGCAATCATTGAAAAAAACAGTATAATGTACATTGAAGAAACCGACGACGGAAAGGAACGAAACAAAGAAACGAAGATAAACAACAAGAATAAAAACAATTGGAATTCATTCATGAACAAAGCGAAAAAGCAGTCTAAGAAGAAAAAAAGAAAACTCAAACAATTTGCAAACAAAGAGAAAAGGGAGGAAGAGGATAGAAAGGAGAGAAACATTGTGCACTGGCTACAACTTTACGAAAAACGTTGGAATTCACCGGAAGATTTAGAGGAATACAATAACTATCCCGTTCCTTGTGGTGCGTGGGGACGTGTGAAATAGTGCTAGTAACAAGAAGCTTTACTATGGAAAAACTTACCCCTACTTACCACGAATACGTGCATAATCCTGTCGTACTTAAATACCTAAATATAAAAATTAACTACTGTGAAAAACGTTAGTTACAAATGAAAAAGTCAGAATTGCCGTTCCAGGAAGCTAAATCTGAAACGCCGTTCCAGAAATTTAAACCTAAAACGCTAATAAAGACGTTCTGTAAATTTTCCAAAACAGTGAATTGTTACCTGCAACACCGTTCCAGACACACAACACGGAAACGCCGTGGCAAAAATCGTGCTGATTTTCCATTACAGGCTCATCAATGCAACTGGTTCCTTACAAATGAAGAAGTCAGAATTGAGGTTCCAGACAACTCAATCAGGAACGACGTTACAGAAACTTAACCTTAAAACGAAAATGCATACATTGTGCGGATTTCCCATAACAGAGAATTGTTGTCTCCAACACCTTTCCATACAATGTGCCTGTTTTCGGTTCTACAGATTTCAATATGAAGTGATGTGATACGGTACTAGTAGTAAGATGGGGAACATCAAAATAAATTGGTATCGTACAATCTAGTACTGTTACTAGTACTACTTGTTGGGAAATAGGAAGCGAATGTACGGAAGAAAAAAAATGGCGCGGCTAGGCAGACAGTTCTTTTTGGTTGGCCCGCGCTCACAAGCCCGCTTAGACAAAGACAAATGTATTGCAAATTGCTGAATTCGTACAATCGATCACAAAACAAGGCAGCATAAAAATTCACAAAATTGCCAAAAACACCAACAATTGAAAAATTTGAAATACAAGATGACGAAACAAAAATGGTCCAACCTACCCAAGGCAAAAATAACACGTCTCCAAGAAAAGAAAATAGCAGAAAAAGCAACCGAAGTCAGGGATGGAGACACTAGAGATAATACCAAAAATACAGGCATTACAACCATGTCCAGCGAAACGAACACAAACATTGCAGCAACACAAAAAGGCACCACCACGACGGAAAGAGAAAAACCAATAAAAAGGAAAGCGGAAAACATTAGCATCATGGACAGCAGCGACAGCGACAGTGAAAGTGACACTGACAGTGACACTGATTCGAGTTCGGTTACTGAAGACAATGATGGGAGCTCCAAAAAGAATAAGGATACTAGAGAAAATACCAAAGAGAAAAAAAGACAAAAAACTACGGAGGGCGGACGACAGAAAAAGAAAAACGAGAAAGAAAAAATATTAACAGAAATAGCGAATGAGGATCCGGATCTAGTACAGGATTGGATGAAAACGTGGAGCAAAGGTAAGAAGGGAGAGAATTCTAAAGAGAATGCTGCAAAAACTACCAACACGGTACCATTGAAAACAGTGCGGGGCGGCGATAGCAGTGATAAAGTGAGTACATTGAGTGGTGGAACTAGACATAGTATCGAAACGGAAACTATGAAACTATTGAAAACATATAAAGATACAATTGAAGGACAGGTGAGGGCATATGTGAAGAAGAAATGGTACGGTGGCCTGAAATTTATGACAACAAACACACTCTCCAATAAAATAATCGTGCAAGGAATCGATGAGTGTGTAATATCCTATCCAAAAGATATACCCATTAAGAAAATCTGTGAATACTTTCATAATGCAGTACCAAAAGCCCTGGCTAAATTGAGACACAATAATCAAACATTGGCTAGAAAAAATTGGTTTGGTAAGTGACGGCGTAATTGTTGAGTCATCTGGAAATTATGGTACTTTCGACATTCTTCAATATGTGCCTACGACAGACATACAACTAACCCAACCATACTATGATATCATACTGCCATTTGATGACATCACCGCAGTTGATAGTGAAATGGCAAAAGTGCCGGCATCATTCCCTGGTACTGTAGCTCTAAATACGGACTCGATGGGAATTCTGGCGAAAGAGTACCGGCGATACGGAAATGCGGCAAATGAAGAATTTTATTATTTTGTGACAAGAATCCTGTCTGCCATTAATCCGGGAAAGACTAACTTTAGGCTGAGGAAGACAAAGGATCTTATTAGTACCATCTTTAGTGTTACGGATGAGGCTTTTGCCCTAATGATAATTGACAACGAGTACAGAAATTGGGAAAAACAAAAGGAAATGAAACTTGATGGAACATACACGACACACAAAAAAACAAAATACATGAAAAAAAAATGTTGCGATTCAAAAAGTGGAAGTGCAAATGGATGGGACAAAGAAGGACGGAAAGTGTTCAATAAATTGTGCAAGAAGATACAAACGTTAAGAGAAAATCCCGAAACGGGTATAAATTTGGAGAAAATGATGCTACAAAGATTCGACTCAGAAAGCAATCCTTCCAGTACTGTGTCGAATAATGGTGGCACTGTTGCCAGTAGTCTTGCTGAAGAGGAAAGTGAGGATGAAAACTATATTGATCCGGCATGGAGACAATTGCTTGACGAAATGGAGGAAGTTTAGGCCTTGTTTTCAGAATCGATACTGTTCATTTTGTCAGTCCATTCACTAATTTGACGAGGGTTCGTTCTGTGTGACAAATACGATTAAATTGTACAGAAAGAAGTACTCGTACATATCATACATATTTTGCATACGATAGTACTATTAGGCAAATTCTTTACACGAATAATTCAACTGTAGTGGTAGGTAGTCGCAAGCGATGATAGTAAATTTCAAGGGTTGTTTGTTGCAACCACAAATATTAAATTATAAGGGTAGTGGGTAGCGAGCAATGGAGATACATTTTAAGGGTTGCGTGTCGCGAGCACTAATGTTGAATTTTACTGGTTGTGAGTCATGACGTTGCAAAATTCATTTTTGTAAATGTGATTCGCGAAGGTACGGGTAGGTGATATTAAAAATTAAAAATCAATATTCATGACCCAAGGAAAAAAATAATCGCGAACCAGGGGTTGAGAGTTAGAAAAATGAGCATGATACGAAGCGACCGAATCACAGGGGGGGGTTGGTTGTGAGTCATGACCTTGCGTATTTAATTCTAGTAAATGTGATCCGCGAGCGTACGGGTAGGTTTTATTAAAAATTAATAATAATTATTCATGACCCAAGGAAAAAAATAAACGCGACCCACGTATTGAGAGTTAGAAAATTATGCATGATACTGACCTAGTGAATCACAAGGGGGACTCGTGTTAAAATTACACACAAAAAGGGGTTGCGACAGTACCTCGCGACAAAAAAAAAAAGGGTCGCGTGACAGTTATCGGACGTAGGGGCCGGCAATACCAATGAATCTGCCTACAAGCCAAGCAATTCCAACAGACCGTCCTATCCTGCAATAGGGACATTATGCTTCCCCTAGTACAGAGCCCATGCATCTACGCATCTACTAAGGTCGCAGAACTCCCAATAGTCATTGATGCTAGAACATCCAAATTGATAAGTCTCGTCTACAGCAATTTTCTGAATCCACGGGTTTCACCAGATACCATGCCCATGGAAGGATTGTTGACTGGCAACAAGGCACAAGTTGTAGGATAAGGGTAGCTACTCCTGTGGGAGATAGAAGATCAGAATGGAGTGTGCGGCAGCATTAAAACTGAAGATTACTTCACACCAGACACAACTATTTGACTCTTCTCTCCACAAGGATGCATTCACTATCAAAAAGAAAAACAACAATAAATAATGTACTATCCTTGTTCTAGTTTCAGAAGGAGCCACCACCCTAACTATTCACAATGGGTGTATCTTGCGCTTCCCGCCCAATTTAGGAAACAATCTTCCCATAATGCTCACAGAACGTGTCTTGCACCCAAAATGGTTTGCAAAACAAGCGAGAGTGCATCACACTAGTACTGGTAGTGGAAATTGATTCAGCAATCCAGCTGAATCTGTTTGCTCCCCATGCTTTGCTACTGTCAACGCCAATGCCAATGCCAATGCCACTGTTGCATACCTCGCCAGGACTGTGGCATATCCAAGCAAGATAGATGACAGCCCAGCAGTATTCAAGAACGACAATTGGAATCTGGCACCAACACAGCAGGAACTAGTAGTAGTAGTACTACTACTACTATGGCGCAATTGACTAGGTTGCCTAAACACAAGAAGTCATGTGCAGATGTTCCTTGCTACTAACGCACGAGACAAAAAGATGAAAATAATCTACCTCATGAATCATAAAGCCTCCCGCTGCTTACACGATCTATGCAAGGCTTGCCAAGCAATATGCCAAGCAAAAGAGAAGGAACCCACACTCTGGCAAGCACGTGCTGCGCCCTGTGCTTGAGCGAAAGTCCATCAGAGAGACCGTACACCCCAGAGACAGGAGAGTCTTGGTGGCTGATCTCTACCAGAGCACAGCAGTGAAAGAAGGAAGGCTGCCAGACTCACTTGGCAAGGAGAAAGAGATCTAGTACCACCAATGCACTGTGGAGCCATTTTTGTCGATCATGCCAATACTAGTACTAGGCTGGTACATCACACGCACCAAGCAGCTGCCGGAAACCCGTGGCCCTTTCTTGCCGTGGACCACACAATCTACCTACCTCTGGAACAACGTCCCAAGACCCAACAACAAGGACAAACTTGCTCCGATTGAGCTCTTCGCTGGGATGCAGTTCATGAGCCACCATTCTCTCTCTGCAGTGCCTCCATATCTGTGGCTGCCCTGTTTATGATGTCCTCGACCCTAAAGTGCAACAAGATGGGAACAAGAAGATACCCAAGTGGGAGCGCCGGAGTCGCCAAGACATCTACCCTCGTGGGGTCAGCAAGAAGAACCACTCCTCCACTGTTCACAAAGACTTATGTACAAACATTACGGCTCGAACGGTACGTACTTCATTGAGACCAGAAAAAGTACCCATGCAACTCTAACTTTCTGAAAAAAAAAACAATACTGCAATAATCATAATCACATGCAAAGTACTTCTACTTCGTAATACTGTAGTTTTTATTAGTAAAATAAGTAGTTCTTCTTCATTTACAGCAACACTGTTTCTCCCAATAAATACATAGCGATTGCAGCCCATAGCAATCACTCTAGGTGTCTACTCTACTCCTCCATCGGTTGAGTTTGAAGCTCCAAGGATTCCCGATTTGCTTCAACGGTAACGGCAGTCTCAACCTCGCTTGATTTTCGTTTTTTGTTCCCCTTCTTCGACAACGAAGAGCGGGTGGTTGAAACCTGACCGACCGCTTCTTCTTCGCTCATCAAGTTCGCAATAAACTTCAGGGCGTCGTTCTTCGTCATGGAGTGGATGCTGCTGACCTTGTTTTGGTGGCTAATGCCGTAACAATTCTTCGCAATTCGAACGAGTTCGGGACGGAAAGTACTCGTGATGAACTGAGTGGGATTGTCGGGATTGTTGGCCTGGTTGTAAATGACATTGGCAACCGCCTGACGGTAGGTCGAATCGAGAGCTTGATCGAGTTCGTCGAAAATATAAAAGGGCGCCGGGTCACAGCGCTGGATCGCAAATATGAGAGCCATCGCTACCAAGGCCTTTTGTCCCCCGCTCAACTGACTCATTATGAAATTCTCTCCCACGGCAGAAAAACGAACCTTGATACCGATTCCGCGGTAAAGGCTGACGTCCGGATTTTCCAACTGTTTCTTTCCGACATGTTCCTCGTCGTTCCCATCGGGATCTTCTTCCTCGTTGTCGTTGTCATTGTCTCGGTCGAGTGCTTCGTCGATGGCTGTTCGCATAATTAGTTCACCGGCTCCCAACGGCACGAGTTCCTTGAAGACTTCTGCAAAGTGCTTGCTGACACCCCGGAAGGTACGGTTGATGGCTTCGTCCTTCTTTCGATCCAAGCTCTCGACTAGTTCTTTCACTTTTTCGGCTCCACGATCCAGTTCGTCCTTGCGATCCATCAGCGATTCGCGTTTCTCGGAGAAATTCACGTATTGGTCGAATGCCTTCTTGTTGACGTGAGAGTATTTCTTGAGTTTCTTGCTCACGCGTTCCAGCGATTTCTCTAGGTCGCCGATGTTTTTGTTCTTGTAGTTTCGAAGTTCCGAGTCCGGAGGAAGGGAACCGAGTTCTTGGATCTTTCTCATGTAATTGTCACGGCGTCCAATGTTGAGGGATTTCTTCCCCATGAGTGTTTCGGCACGGCGTTGCGCATCATCGAGATCCCTGGTGTTTTTGTTGTCTACTGTTTTCAGGCGTTCTAGGTCGTTCTTGGCGCCGATGAGTTCGTTCTTGAGTGCTTCTTCGGCTTTCCGAATTTCTTCCAGTTTTGCCTCCAACTCGTCGGCGTCCCGGATCGCCTCTCGAGCCGCCGACCGGCGTTCCTCCAGCTGCCGTTCGGCTTGTTCCTGCAGCATTGCATTCGTTGTGACCCCAACTCCCATGCCTCCGGATCCCTCGCCGGCATCGGCATCGAGCGTGTTGTTGACCTGGGTGAGTTCCGTCCGTCGTTTGTAGAGATTGTTTTCCAAGACAGAGTCCAATCGAGAGCGTTCGGCCCGGAGTTCTTCGACGGCATCACGCTGATCCGCAATCTTCTCCTGCAGACCGACCCGAATCTGTTTCAGTTCGTTGAGAGAGGCTCTCTCGTCCTCGGACAGAACCGATGTCAGTTCCGTCCCGATCTCTTCCGTGAGGCGGGCAATGTCGAATTCGAACGCTTTGAGGTTCTCTTCCAGGCTGGGAATGATCTGCGTTTCTAGACGCTCCGTCTGTTTGTGGTATTGACCGATTTGGGATTGCGACTTGGACAATTCGACCTCCTGGTTTTGGATCATTCGCGCAAGTTGGGTTTGCTTGTGCTGCAGGCGAGATATTTCTTCCGATACATTCGCTACATCCTGTTCGGCTTGCTTGGCTTCGGCATCCACCTTGCGATGCTCTTCCTGGGCCCGGCGGTAGGCCGTTTCGGCGTCCTTTTGCGCGCTGTAGGCCTTGAGACGTGATTTCTGAACGTCGACGTATCCCCCCGAGAGGGCTCCCTTGCGCGAACACAAGTCTCCGTCGAGGGTGATGCAATCCATCTTGAGCTTGTCGGACCACTCGGAGGCGACCTCCGCACTCCGAGCCAACAATTTTCGATCAAAGATCTGCTGCATTGCGCGTTTCACTCGTGGATCGTAGTCGATGCAGGTCGACAAGAGCGGGGCAATGTCTCCGGATTGCGGATACTGGATGTTGCTTTGAACGCGCAGCTGGTTGAGCGGCATAAAGGTCACCCGGCCCAGTTTTCCCTCTTCGAGACGTTTCATCAGGAGTGCCGCGGTCGCATCCGTGTCGACAATAACGTGAAAGAGGGCGTTCTGCGACGCGACCTCCACCGCCGTTTGAAACTTGGGGTCCTTGAGGTTCATGTTTTCCAGGACCATGCCAAAGTATTGCTGGCCACGAATCAATCTCTCTCGTTCGACAATTTGTTGGAGGGACCGCAGTCCCTGCGAGGTATTCCGTGGCATGCTTCGATAGAGAATGGCGTGGGTGCTTCCCCGAGCCTCCCTGCATTCCGCGAGCGTCTCGGTGAGGGTCTCGGCTTGCCGCCAGGAATTTTTGCGCACGTCCATGAGTTTGAGACGTTGCTTTTGGTAGTCTTCCAGTCGTTTGTGGATTCCCTGGAGGACTTCCCGCTTGCCCCCCGCGTCGGCCTTGTTGGATTCGGTGGACGCCTCGAGATCGACGATCTGGCGTCGGAGATTGGCCAGCGCATCCTGCTGCTGTGCGAGCGCCTGTTGCTTTTGCGATTGCTGCCCCTCCAGTTCCCCGATTTGCTGTCGGAGGGATTCGTCCCGTTCCTCCTTGGAATTGTATTCCTTGCCCCGTCCCTGGCGGGCATAGAGGCCATCGATCTTGCGAGAAGCCTGGTCCTGTTCTTGTTCCATTTTTCGGAGTGCATCTTCCTCCTCCTTGAGAACGGTCTTCTTGTCCTCGAGTCTTCCCTGGGTCGACGCAATTTCCCCCTCGAGTGATTCGAGTTCGGCCTCGTTGCGTTGGGCCGTGTCCCGTATCATTCCCACCACGCCTTCCAGTTCTTCGCACTTGAGGACCAGGTCCTCCTTGAGCTTGTAGGCCTCCCGCCGATCCTGCTCCAGCAGTGCCCGGTGGTTCCGGTTGCGCTTGAGTTTTTCCGTCTTTATTTTGAGGACGGCGTCGGCGTTCTGTATGTCGTCGTGTGTTTTTTTGCAGTGTTCGTGGAGTTCGGTGAGTTCCCGTAGGTGGATCACCCGCTTGTGCTCGATGTTGTCCAGGACGAGCCGCGCCTTGCGCAATTCCTTGTCGTAGAGGGTGTACTCGAGAGCCTTGCGGTCCCGGTCCAGAGATTGGTAGACGGTGAGTTCCTCCTTCTCGCCCTGCAATTCGTTGAGTCGCTCGTCGATGTCGGCGAGGATGGAATCGATCTTCTCGATCGATTGGGAGTTCTCCTGCATCTTGACGAGAGACTCTGATTTCTTGTCTTCGTAGAGTGTGGTGCCGGCAACCTGCTGGAGCAATTCCAGGCGCTGGACGTCAGTCATGAGACACAAACTCTGTATTTTTCCCTGTTGGACCATGAAATAGGGATTGGACTTGGAAAAGCCGGCGCCTTCGAGTAGGGACTGGACTTCCTGCTTGGTGGCGCGTTTACGTTGGAGAAAGAACTCGTCCTTCTTGCTGCCGACGGTTCTGCGTAGGACCACTTCGTCGGAATGTTCGAGGGAAAAGCGATTGTCCGAGTTGTCAAAGACAACCTCGACAAAGGCGTTGACGGCAGCGGATCCCGATCCTTCGTGCAGCAGGGCTTGGCGCTCCTCCTGGTTGATTTGCATCGCGTCGTCGTATTTGTATTTGTATTTGTATTTGTATTGTTTGCATTTGCATTTGCAGTCGTATTGTGCAGCAAACAGGCGGTAAACATTTCAATGTGTTGTGAGAAAAGCAGAGGGAAATACTGTTGCAACGCTATCGACATTTCCATTCTTCCAATTCCAAACCAATCGATCCAAGACGCTCGCTCGTACGAAAACTAGCAAGCAAGCAACGAAGAACCCGGGAGTAACTCAACTCAACTCAACTCAACTAAAAACAAGTCACGTAAAAACAACTCACCGATCTCAGCGTCGCGAATCGGGGAGCCAACAAGACGAACTGAACGGCATCGAAGAGATTCGATTTTCCGCTCCCGTTTCTCCCCAGGACGCAATTCGTCGTCGCGGCAAACGGATGGATTTCCGGTTGCTGTCGAAAGGACCGGAAATTGGATATCGTGATTTGTTTGATGTGCATGGTTGGTTTGCTGTGTGTGTGTCTGTGTGTGTCTGTGTGTATGAGTACGGTACAGTTGCTGTCCCCGAGAGGTGTTTTCGTTCGACCGCGGATCGTCCGTGGATTTTGTTCCTTCTAGGCTATCTCGAGATTCGGTTTCTCGGTCGGTGTTGTCGAACACTATCTCGAAATAATGATGACGACGACGACGGCGATGATGATGATGTCAAGGTCCTCGATGGCAAGCTGCGATCTCCTTCGTTGGGATGCTCTAGGACTATTGTTCTACTGTATCGACGGTTCACGGGGTGGTGGAGTCTAGTCTGCCTTCTGCTATCTCGCGCCAAGCGATGGATGGATGGAGGTTCTTCTCGCGGCGGGTTTGCCGTTCCCGTTAAAGGTTTCTTTGAAAATAGAAGTAGCAAACACAATGGCAATGCATGTAGTTCGGACCGTCGGACCGGGTAAGATTTCAGCACGGTTCGTAGGAGTATCGTACCGTACCGGTATTACTCGTATGAGTACGAATAAGTACCGTACTATGGATACTAGTACAAATACCTGTAAAGCTGGTCCCCGCTTATGCCATCGTACTCGTTGTACCGTGGTACGTAATCTTACGGTACTGTACCGTAGAGCGACTCGTAATGGTACGCAATCTTGCCGTTCGTGAGTACCGGTAGTACAGCAGGGTAATCTTACGTAATTACCGGTAGAGCATGATGTCTGCGGCCGGCCCTCGAGATTATTGCAAACTTTTGCGGCGCGCTATTTTTTTGGCAGAAAAAATCCAATCGACACTCGACAATCCACACTCCACACTGAATGGTATCATACTATGGTACATTGTTATGAATCGTGGCTACTATAAATATACACGATAGTTTGATACCTACCTTTGCTGGTTCCGAAATGGGTTATGAGCACCATGGCCAAGACGATTTGTCACGGTTTCGTTCGCTCCGATCCAGATCGACGTTCGACTCACACTCACTCACTCACTCACTCACTCACTCTACGGTATCACAAGATTAATCTTACGATACGTTACGACTACGGTAAGATTACGTACTATTCTGCCCTTCGACATCTTGCCGACTTACAGTGCACCCGACTTAGATCTGTAGATTGATACCGAAGACAACTAAGGTTTGATAAAACTCGTACTCGTACCGCATTGTTGCAAGTTGTACACCTCGGGCACCTTCAGAAAGAGATAGTACAAGAACATACTACAGCGAAAGCTTCGGAAAGCGCAAAACGGAGAGGAACCCAAGCAGTAGTTTACTAGTACAACACAAAATAATAATACGAAGTACAACCCAAGCCAAGTAAAATCAAGCCAAACCAATAATCAACAACAACAACAACAACAACAATAACAAATGTCTCTTTCGTGCGAAATCTCGGGGGAGTCGCTGCTGGGCAACGGCAACGGCGACAGCAACGACGAGGTCGTTGTCACTCCGTCGGGTCACATCTGCATCAAGCGTCTCTTGCTGGCGAAATTGGCGGAAAACGGGGGGCTGGATCCCTTCGAAACCGCCCGGGATCTACCCCTCTCGCTCGACCAGCTCGTCACGCTGCGGTCAAACCACCACCCCCGCGCATCCTCGGGAATCCCGCCCCGCCCGCAGGCAACATCGCTCCCCGGAATGCTCGGTCTGATCCAAAAGGAATACGACGCGCTGGTGCTGGAGCTATTTGATACCCGAAAGGCACTGGAGGAAACCCGCCGGGAACTCAGCCAGGCTCTCTATCAGAACGACGCGGCCATTCGGGTGGTGGCCCGGGTGGCACAGGAACGGGACGCCGCCAGGCAACAACTGGAACAATGGAATGCGAGCGCGAGCGCGAGTGCAACCGCCAATGCTGCTGCGTCCGACGAACCGGAGGCCACGGTGGCCGCTCCGCCGTCTACTGGTGGTGGTGCTGCTGCCGCTTCCGAGGAACAACCCTCGGCGAAACGACGAAGGATTCTGGAACCCACCGCCACTATTCTCGAAAACGATCTCCCGGAAGACGATTTGCGGGCCATGAACGATGTCTGGACACAGCTCAACAAGGTCCGCAAACCCACGCTCAAGGCGGCGGCCGCCTCGGCCCCGTCTCCGCAGAACCTGGCGGACTGTGCGTTTTTAGAAACCAAGGCGTGGCACAAGTCGACCAATCGCGGAATTATGGCCATTGCCAGCGGCGAAAACAACCTCACCGTGACGGCCGGAAAAGACAAACAACTCGTGGTCTACA